>OW388292.1:65975407-66575407 GCA_936450465.1 Gibbula magus
TCCTAATATGAATTTGACGTTTAAGACACGTCAATGACATTTCTTTGACACACCTTCCTTACAAAGAGTGATGAGCGACACGGACCACCCCTGATGTCTTGATGTAGAAGTCTATAAACCGGTAGTTACGATAGCCAAGACTACAATGACCCCTCCTCACCGAAAAATAAACACTCCAATTAACGCGACTCGGCACACGTCCGTTTAACCCTCCAAACCCCATGACTACAATAATTGGTCAATTAACCCATTACACCTGTAGTGATCAGAGCACGGTGCGTCGATAATTGGGCAATTAAGCTATTAACCTATTGTACCCATATTGATCGGTCACGACGGCTGGACTCAAAGGGTCAAGCTAACCCGAGTTTAGCAAGGTTTCAAGGTTCTACCACGAACTAGACCTTAGCAAAATTTCTCTCATAGGGCACCTGCGACCGCTAAGGTGAGGCGCTAAGATATGCCTTAGCGGTCGCAGGTGCCCTAACCCACTACTATTTATATTTACTTTAGAGGGTAAAACATCTTATTACACAAATCAATTATCCGTAGTGGTAATAACGGTATTGCGTATAAAGCCAAAATTGCATGGTGGCAATTTTATTGTGAACACATTTTATTATTTTGAATGACAACAACTATTCCCATGGCCTTTACGGAACCATGTACACTCATTTTAAACTTGATTTTCTGAAGGGAGGAGGTTGTTTTACTATTGGTGACATTATTTTTTACATTTCATCGACTTATTTGAGCGAAAAAACGTGCTACTGCCCCTTTAAAAACTAGCATACTGATAAAGTACCCGCTAACATCTATGCAATGTATTAATGCTTAATTAAGATAAACAAAATGTTTAATTATGCATAATTTCAGTAATAATCAGATGAGCCATTTTGTTGTTTCTTATTTCGTTTGTAAATATTTCCAAAGCCAAAGACCAATGTTCTAAGATGTCAGACTCTTAATAGCTGATGCATTGACCAATTGATGCTAGTTTCAAACATTAAATTTGTTGCTGATAGTATAACTTCAACATTTCAGGCAGAAAATCACCTAAAGTAATTAAAGAGGAATTCGGTTAATATCAACAGCTTAACATACATGTACATGTTGACAGAACTTAGTTCATGTATAGAGCAAGCAAGTATATTTTGCTACTTGTAGATTTTCAAATGTTGTATTGGTTTTATTTTTATACATTTGTTGACAAGAGTAAATTGGCCATGCCATCACATTTTAGCTCTTTAAACGACTTCTTCTCAAAAGCATTTAAAACAGAAAGCTACTATTTTCAGTATAACACCTTTGTAACATGTAAACTTACGATTGGTCATTTGGTAAAAATCCTTCCTTAAACCTGGGAGTGGCAGGGTGTTGAACTCAAACCTTAAATTTCACTCCTGGATCTAGTAATGCTAGGACGCTCCGATTTTGAGAAGATCATCTTTGTATTATGAAGACTACAACCTTTTCTTCTGTGAAAAATAAAGATTAAAGAGCTATCATAAAATTCTGTTTCCCTTTATTCTAACAGGCCACAAGCTGGTCAGTGAGACTTCTTTAGGGATGATGCATTGCAACACCACACTCCCGCCTCCCCTCTCCCTCCCTCCCCCTACCCCTCTCTCTCCCTACCTCTCTCCCTCTCCAACCCTCCAATTTTCTAAGTCAAATAAGTACAAAAACTTCAAAATGAATATTTGAGGAACAAACTTGGTGGGGATGTACATTACAATGAGTTCTATCGATTGGTCATTTCGAATTTCCTCTATCTTTCTTTTTCTTTTTTTCCAGATTCGGTCTAACAGTGGGTCGAAAAGCCAAATTGGCCAAAACACGTCACATTTTCAAAGTAAAAAAGTACATAAACTGACAGCAAGCCGGATATTTTCCTTCAAAACGAATATTTCAGGACCAAACTTGGTGGAGATGTACATTACAATGAGTTCTATCGACTGGTCATTTCGGATCTCCTCTATCTTTTTGGTTTTTTCTCCAGATTCGGTCTTACAGAGGTTCGCACAGCCAAATTGGCCAAAACACGACACAACATAAAATAGTGAAATACTCCCCCTTGTTGTCAATGGCACGCGAACACCTATGCCCTTTTACATGCACACTTCACTCCCAGTAATTTTGCTTTTGCTCACATGAGTATATTTACTTATGAGCAAATTTGCTTATAGGAGTAAATTTAGTGCATGCGAACAAGGTATAATTTAGTTGTATTTATCTAATGATATCGTAAAGGCTTACAAATGTACCTGGAAATATATGTAGTATATATAGAATCTAATATATCTATAAACATATTTGTGATTTCTTTATATTTGATTTGTATAAAACTAGATGCCCCTGTCTAGAATATTATGTCCATTATATAGGTTGTGATAAATTCATTGACATTTATGGAATTATACAATACAGAGTACATAGTACAAATTCAATAGATGGTAATTTACAAGTTTGATAAGACGGAAAACCTCATCATTTATCAAGTTTTTATCATATACTTAACAATAATTATATAAAAGTCAACAAATTTGATGTGAAGTCCAAGTTTAGTTTGATACATTAACAAGGTTATTTACATAGCAGCGAATTTTAGCGATGTCATTAAACATATTTATAAAAAAGTGTCAAGTTTTCAGAAAAACAGGAACGAACGTAATAATACGTGTATTGTGTAAATAAAAATGATTACATTCAATACAAAAGATAATCTGTAAATCGGAAGCATGCCTTTTTCCGTTACACGATTTAAAAAAAAATGCTTCGTTTGTAATGTTCACAGTACATGTACACATACGATTGTATTTCTCCTCAGAAATGATAGTGTCCAAATGTGACATGCACATGAAGGACATTTATAGCACATGTTAATATATCTATGGTGAAAATTATGCTAATGTCTTCTCACTATCATAAAGTTTATAATCATTTCTGCTATATCAATTATATCAAATGAGATTTCGTTCATAGTGTTTTTTGCTAAAATAAGGAAACACTTAATGACAAATAATTATTTGTTCTTCCCAATAAGAATAGTGGAATAATTCGACTAATTGGCTACAACATAAAGTTGAATGAATGATTGACAGGTGCTTTCAATATTCCAAATATTGTTATCATAGGTGAATATTTTTTGTTGCGTTTTCACTTTCAATGTCTTATTGTCTTTATTGTCTGAAGTGCGTCAGAAGGTTAAGTTTCTCCGATTACAAAGTGTAAACTGATTTCGTGGAAAACAAAGTCACATCAGTATGATTTTAAAAAAATACCTTGGACATAAACAAAACCGATGTCAGTCGTCTTAATTCGTAATATCTTCGGTAAGAGAAATATATTCCTCCGTGAGATGCAAAGAAGCTGTCTGATTGTTCTTTCAGCTTCCTGCAAATGGCTGGTACAGTCTGGGAAGCGTGCTGAAAATTTACGGAACTCTGAGGATAAAGCTTGCCCCTTGAGACGACTAATAAGCTCAGTGGTGTCTTTTTATTAGCCTCATTGACAGAAAAATAAGCGAATACCACAGGCTGTTGGTAGACACTGGAGATTTGAAGGATTTTCAGTGACCATTATGAGGAAGAAACGGATTGTTTGATACATTTGTAACCTTTCACGTTTATAATTTTCCCAAATGGTGATACTTCAACACACGATACTACTTTTGATTATATTTCGTGAAAACATTGTCTTTCATGAAAGTATCTCACACATTTCATATCGCTAAAAACAATGGTGTTTAAGTATCTTATTTCAAGTGTTTAAATAAACATGTCATGTGAGACTACAAAAAAACATCTTGATGAATTGCCATCTGCTGATAGTTCCTTTCATCCGAATAATTGCTTCCAATAAAGGTTTCACTCTATCTGTAAACAAATTGAATTACATGATGATTGGCGTTTTGAGGAATGAAGAATAAATATTTAAATATAAGCCACCAGAAATAGAAGATTTTTAATTGATTCTAGACTCCTCGACGTGTAAATAGAAAGTGATCGGTCATGGTATATGTTTATCTTATTCATGATTAGTATTTATGACAAGTTGTACACTAAAATTAGTTAAAACAGTCAGAATTATGTTTTGCTTGAATTTGCAACTGAATTTTAAAACGTGAAACGAATTGTGTACCAACACTAAATGTAAATGACATGGCATGACCATAAAATCCCTTCGTATTTATAAGAATAGGGTTGCCATTCCTATTCAATGAAACTTTAAAATAGTCTTCAAGACAACGATTGTCAAAGTAGATGAGAGCAAATTCGCTTATATAGATCCGTTTTTTTAATTATTAATGTCCCTCTTGACTAAACTTTTGACAACCAAATGAAATCATTAGACAACATATGTATTTGCAGTAATTTTATGAACAGTGATGTTATGTTACTATAAAGCGAAGTCAAAGCTATTACTCAGGGAAATTAACTAACGAGGACCAGACATGACCTGACAGAATAGCTTACAGCAATCGATGCGGCGTGCACAACTTTGTTCCCAATGTTCCAGACAAATCAATAGAGAGTGTAAATGGATGATCATGCAGTGAGTTGGTGGTAGGGGGTACAAATAGTTTCGTACAGTTAATGAGAATATCGCACGTCCATGTGAAAACTTGTCACAACATAATGAACTGTCCTCTATATTCAGAAACGTATCTAGGTACAAATGATATTATGTGATTTTGATACCTGTGACAAGAATATGAACACACAATATAAATATCAACGGGAAACAGTTCAGACTTCATTTTCGTTTAAATGTGTGTTATATCAACTGTATTTATAGCATATACAATTTATACTTATCAAGAAATGAAGTAGAATAATGTTTTCGAGGCACGTATAGTTTTTTAAATCACTTATTAAAGTGTTTATTAAACCAAGGATTTTGAATTTTAAATTGAAGGTTTGCCCTTTGAGTATCATCCTCGTTCATATATGTCCTAGAAAAAGGTGAAACTTAAGCGACTCTTTATATCTCACCATAAAATATCAAATTGTAATTCAAGGAGCATCTTGTCTTATTAAATGCACATAGACATTAATGATAACGGCATGTCATTTACATTAATCTTCTGCTCAATCGTTTTATTCATTCTTGACACATTTGCATCCCTTTTTGTAATGAAATGACAGGTGTGTTTATTTGCAAAAATGTCCTGACACCTTGATCCAGTATATCATTCAGTAATATAACGTTATCAATGTGTACTACAGGACAGAAAGATAGCTTCCATATGTCAAATGAATTTTCATTGTTAAATGATTATACTGTAAAGTACAAGATCAGAACTTTAAATTTGATTTATAGACTTGAAAAGCATCAGCTACATATACTATCATAACATTCCCTTCACCTAATCCCTATGTTAAAATCGTCTTACAATATTCCATGACATTTACAAATCCTTTGATTAAAGGCTATACCCATTACAAATTCTTTGGTAAAGGAATTGGTAATCTGAATCTGCATCCACGAGTAAATTATAACTTTTTCTACCTCATGACTTTATATATATATGGTAGATAGATGATGGGGTCTTTATCACTAATGCGTGACACTATTATGATCACATATAATGCATTCCAAGATTGTTCGATCCACTTTCACTTAGAAAGGAGAATACTTGTATTCCAATAGAATTAGGATTCAGAAAGTTTCTCACATATCAGATACACCACGTTCAGCTAAATATTGACAAATAATTAAAAATGTCACTAAATGAAGACATCTTTGTCAGTCGCCAGCAGGTATAAGGAACTGCAGAATGTAATAAAGTATTTGACTCTAAATCGATGCAATCGTCTCTAGGTACTGTGATGTGATTTATTGAACAGATTCTGGAATCCTTCCTGCTCAGTTAATAGGCAGAGTCCTCGGCATGCATGTGCAGTCTACAAGGAAGGTGGCACCATATACACTCGTTGATCCAAATATAAACTAGATGGCGGCTTGTAGCATTTATGTGCTTTCAGGGTAAGGCCCCAAAACAAGAGAATTTGTTTCTGGTTTCCGCCTGTATCAGTTGCAAACCCACGCCTAAGGTCTTTTTTTCTAGGTTTTGACAAAAGAAAGGGGCAGAAAACTCGAAATATTGGACATTGAAAATGTCACTTGTATCTCTTTGAGTGTAGGGGTAAGATTATTGATCATTTAGAAAGGTAACACATATTTAAGAGGGTTTGTGCTTTATTTATTTATATATAAATAATTGTGTAAAGTTTGTTTTTTAACTGCTGACAAGTTTGTATAAAATAATATTTATCTCTTAATTCGTAAATAAAATAAAAAATCACCTCTTCGCATCATTTTTGTCAGCCTGTGAAGACCCATCCTCGGTTACCCATGGTTTTATATATGTGATATGAATTGTCATTGGTTCGCAGGTCCAAGCTGAGTAGCAGTTTGATTGGCTCACGCCGGCCAAGGGTGGGTAATTTGAGTACAGAATTTTCTGATAAGGTTTCCCATGGGTGATATAGTGGAGAGTAACGGAGCATATATAAAACCATGGGTAACCGAGGATGGTAAAGACCATAAATATTTTGTTTTCATTTTTGGGCCTAATGCTATGAAAGAACTGGGATACTGAGAATGCTTATCTCTGGGAACACATGCTCACGATTAATAGAGATACACAAACCTCCAGACACATTGAACGATCTTGTTAATTAGAGCATGTATCGTGACCCTTCACACATTGATCGGTCTCGAGGAGCTTTCCCTTTCAGTCAATAAACCAGATTTGATTTCATGCATGTGTTGTCTGCCAATCTACAGTGAAAGTGGTGGCAATAAAAAGTGCCAAACAGAATTTCTTTAACAATTATCATCTTACATACAACTTCAATCACTAAATCAACAAATATAAATTATCTCTCGTTTCATCATACTGAAATCTATTGACCTGTTTCTTATCAATCTTGTTTAATCTATTGGATTGGACTCAGCTTATTGACAAGTAGCACTTTATAGGGGGCGGGGGTTGTTTGGCTAAGATGCCAATTTTACTTAGTTCCCCTGAGAGACATTCTCTTCCCACAGAGGTTAGTCCCTACAGTTTTCCGGTTCTACCCTCTGTTACATTACGCTTGAAATTGAGAGCAGAACCCAAGTCCCCTAGCGGTGGAAAGAGACATCTCATACCGTATACCTGGTTCTTAACCAATGAAAACTATTCTTTATCTGGCCATGTCGACAGGGTAACTTCATAGATCGAGGCATTTTACTCTGAAGGGTCTTGCTCATTAGCATATGTCAATTGAATATGTCTGATGTAAATAACGCAAATGAACTGTTTTTGGTATTTGTCTCTGATTTGGTCTTCTTTATTTATAATTATGTTTATGATCAATAGTTTTCACAAAATCAAATAGCCTAGTTCGAGGAAAACACAGAAAACACAGGAAAACGAGAAAACGTTGGCCTTACGTTTATTTGATCATTATGACGTGTCATTGGCAAATGTCACTTTTACAACGGTGTCGGTGATTGCACAACTAGATTCAATTGCAACCAATCAGGACACTCCCTTCCCGCTCCCGATTTCAAGCGTAATGTAACAGAGGGTAGAACCGGAAAACTGTAGGGACTAACCTCTGTGGGAAGAGAATGCTGAGACAGAGAGGCTTAGTATACCATCTAGGGTATATCTAGATTACACGGACCATATCGACTCTGACTTGGAAGGATAGGAATAGGTACAAACAAACCTAAGCTTGCAATTGTCTTCATTTATGTCACCCGAGTTCAAAGTCGTTGGCATGTCTTGGAGTATGTTGTCAACATGGTAGTAGTAAAGGCGTACAGTTATTCTTGGAAAAATATGTAGGAGATATGGAATATACTTGTCTGGTGTTGAAATTTGATTTGTATAAAACAAGTGAGAGATATACCAGTATTTTCCTTGTGTATCGAATGATACACTACTGGTTTTCCCTTGGGGCCCTGACGAGGCACAGCCAAGTAAGGTTCCACGGAAAAAAACTGTAGGGTATCATTTGATACACGGGGAAATGTATGGGTATAATTGTCTTATAGCACACTTACGGTCGAGTGTTCTAAACATATACAGCTGTAAACAAGCTTGTGTATGAAACGCACAACCCAAATTAGGCCTCATCTCTGACAACTCCCAGGTACGCTGCGTTGTATGGTTACACATGTTTGGGGCTCGAAATCTAATTGATATGACCCAATGACCGTAATTTCAACGCAGACGCTCGCTGCAATGTATGGCTAACCCCAAAAACTGCATGGCTAATGTCAATGTGGCCAAAGTATAGAGAAAACAGAAATAAGTTTCAGTATGTTAAGACATTTTGCACCCAAGATAAAATAACATTAATATATTTGAAAATATAGAAATGTGTGATATTATACCACGCATTATAAGAGCCGTATTCATTTGGTCAAAAGAATTACAAAGTTTCAACTGGCCTCGTGGTCTAATGGTTACTTCGTTCGGCCAGAAAGCAACAGGACACAAATTCGATCCAAGGTTTCAAATGAAACATTTGTAAATGTCTTATATGTTCACTTATAAACTGACATTCTATAAAATATCTTTTCTTAGACTTAGAAATTTAGAAAATTGACTCCATTGATTCCTCCGTTGTTAAAAAGTGTATTTATATTAGAAAAGTGTAGGTGTATCAGCTTATACACCCACACTTGTAACAAAAGAAACCATATAAACGAAAGTGGGGTAAAAGATTTCTCTGTCTAAAATAGTATATCCATAATATAGACAGGGATGAGTTTATTGACATTTATGTAATTAAACAACTGAAAATAATTGAATTCAGTAGATAACATTTTACAGGCTTGAGTAGATGGATAACCTCATCATGTATCAAGTTTTTATCACACACTTAACAATAAGTATATACAAGTCTCAAATATTAATGTAAAATTGAAGTTTAGTTTCATACAATAACAAGGTTATTAACATAGCAGCGAATTGTATCTAGTCAGTAAACATATTCATAAGAACGTGTCAATTATTGTAGACCAAAGTTTTCAGAATAACAGAAATTAACGTAATATGTGTATTGTGTAAATAATAATTATCACATATATTAATCTGAAGCATGCCTTTTTCCATTACACCATGTTTAAACAAATGCTTCCTTAGTAATGTACATAGTACATATACATATACGTTTCCCCTCAGAAATGTTGGTGTCAGGATGTAACATGCAATTATTGCATTTATTGTATTTTTTGTTGTGTTTTCTCTTTAAATGTCTTATTGTCTTTATTGTCTCAAGTGCGTCAGAAGGTTAAAGGGGCAGTAGTTTTTATTTTTTAAAATTTCGCATTTATAATGATAGCTCATGTAATTAATATTTACTTTAGAGGGTAAAACATCTTATTAAACAAACCACTTATCCGTAGTGGTAATAACGGTGTTGCGTATGAAACAAAAATTGCATGGCGGCCACTTTATCGTGAACACATTTTAATATTTAGAATGACAAAAACGGGTTCCATGATTTTACAGAACCATGTACACTCATTTTTTAACTTGATTCTCTGAAGAGAGAAGAGTGTTTTACTATTGGTGACATTATTTTTCAAATACATTTCATCGACTTTTTTCAGAGGAAAAGCGTGCTCCTGTCCCTTTACGTTTTTCTGAGTATAAGTATGAACTTATTTCAAGGAAAACAAACTCACAATAGTATGTTTTAGCTTCCTGCAAATGGCTGGTTAAGTCTGGAAACCATGCTGAAAATTGACAGAAATCTGAAGATAAGGTTTGTCCCATGGGACGACTCACAAGCTTAGTGGCGTTTTTTTCATTAGCCTTATTGACAGAAAAAAAAGCGAATGCCACAGGCTGTTTGTAGACAATGGAAATGAGAAGGATTTTCACTGACCACGATTTCTCTCTCATATTGAAACTTACATTTGAAACTTACATTTTAAACCTTTCAACGGTATAATTTTTCCTAATGGTGAGACTTCAACACATGATAGTACTTTTGATTATATTTCGTGAAAGTTGCTGAACAAACATTGTATTGCCTGAAATTATCTCTCACATTCAAGATTACTATAAACAATGATGTTTAGTTATCTTTTTGTGTGTTCTTTATAAACAAAAATGTCATGTGAAGTTGAGACTACAAAGAACATCTTATACTATAATTCCTTTCGTCCGAATGATTGCTTCTTATCTTTTACCTTCCTTCTACCCAATGGATTTTCGAGTTTGCAGGTTCCATTCAGTCTGTAAACAAATTGAATTACATAGTGATTGACGTTTTGAGGAATAAAGTATGAATATTTAAATAAAAGCCATCATAAATATCAATTTTGTAATTGATTCTAAAGGAAATAGTGAGTTTCCACCTTATTGATGATTAGTATTAATGACAAGTTGGACACTAAAATTTGTGAAATAGTCAGAATTGTATTTTGTTTATTTCAAGCTGTCTTCAAATTACCGAATGAAGGTTGCAAATTAACTAACGAGGATCAGTATTACCTGACAGAATATCGTACAGCAATCCAGTGGACACAACTTTGTCGCCAATGTTTCAAACAAATGATAGAGAATGTACATGGATGATCACGCAATGGGGTACAAATAGTCTTAAATTCGTACAAAAATACTTTAAATCAACGTTAATGAGACTATATCACTTTTATGTGAAAACTTGTCACGACTTTTGAACCATAAATTATTATGAAAACCTATTGTCAGAACGTTTTCATCAATTTCATTAAAATGTCAGGTTCGAAGTTTCCAAGTTACAATAGCACTTTCATAGCCAGATAGTACATGTTGTTCTCTATGGTAAGAACATTCTCTAGTCTTTCACTACTTCTATTTGTTTTCATTATTGAAACAGTGCAATGCATTATGATTCCTAAATTTGATTAATCAGTTTCATCAAAATGCAAACCTAAGATCAACCAATAAAAAGTATAAGCCACAGATACTAAGATTATCCTACAAAAGTGCAATTCAATTTCCAAACCTTATGACCACTAATTTTCCACTAGCTTAAGCTTTCCGTTTTTGTGGTGACATTAACGGATGGTCTGGTCATGTTAATTTAATGTTAATTTTGTGTTTGTTAAAAAGTTGGTAAACGTTCTTTATATGATGTTTGAAACCAAATAAAATGAAATATTTGGAGCGAGGTAATCCTTTATTATTTTATTTGAGTGACATTTGAGAAGTTGGTTTGACGCTAATTATAGATAACTACGAGACAAGAATCTGTGTTCAAACGTGGCATATATATCATGAATGAACAAGTTGGTAGCCATATATTCCTCTTCAATCTTTTCATTCCAACTTCTGAAATGCATATATTATGAATATATGAAGTTTTGATGATCCAAATATTTCTCTTCACTGTTTATCATTTCGATGAAAATTCATAAATGGTTGGCAAATACGCAGAAAATGTGACGATCATAAACACACAGTTGTAAAAAAAGTAATGGAAATGATGTGAGCAATATCAATATATATATACGGGAAGAAAAAACAGTTCAGGCTTCCTTTTCGATTAAAGTGTGTTATACCAGTGTTTATTACACACACAATTTAAACGTATCATGATATGAAGTAGGATAAGGTTTGCGAGGCACTTATATTGGTTAAATCACGTAAAAACCTTCATTAAACCAAGGATTTTTGAAATTGGTAAAGTGTAGTTTAGCCCTCTGTTAACCACCCTGAATCCTTAGTGGCACAGAAAATGTAAATCTTAAAAGTAACTGTATAAACTAACCATAACATATTAAAATGTCAGGAGCATATTGTCTTGTGAAATGCGTAACTAAATGAATTATAATTGAATGACGTTTACATAAATCTTCAGCTAGATCGTTTTATTCATTCTTGACATATTTGCAGCCCTTTTAATAATGAAATGACAGATATGTTTATTTGTAAATTGATCCTAACTACGACTCGCTACAGTCAGCATAAGACAGATATATTTATGTGAGATATCATGAGGAATGTGTACTTCAATATGACAGAAAACTAGGTTCCATCTGCCAGAAGAATCATTCTTGTTAAACGATGACACTGTAAAGTACACAATCAGTACTTTAAGTTTGATGTATATACTTTACAAGCATCAACAACATATATTAGCATAAGCATTCCCTTCACCTAATCCCTATCTATATGTTAAAATCTCCTGACCCTACTCTATGACATTTACAAATCCTTTGATTACAGGCGATAAAGATTACAAAGTCTGGGTCATAGGAACTGGCAATCTGAACCTGCCAATTTGCTTGTAGTCCATACATATCTCGTACGAGTGGATTCTTATATTTCCAATTACGCCAGTAAGTCGTCAATGTTTAGTGCGTTTGAGTCACTTTTAAGTACCTAAAAAATATGCTTGTAACAGCAACACAAGAAACAAATACGAGGGGCGTTCAAAAAGGATTCCCCAGATAGAAACGAAACTTGGTACAGTTATTAGTCTTTCTCTACATACATGTAGGCACCACAGAGTGTGACACATTTCTCCCATCGCTTGATGCAGCCTTCTAGACCTTTCATGTAAAAGGCATCATATCTTGTCAAAAGCCAGGACTTGACCTCATTAATGAGGGTTTCATCATCAGGAAAACGAGTGCCCTTCGAACATGACTTCATGTTTGGGAAGAGGAAGAAATCAGATGGTGCGAGGTCAGGAGGATACGGTGGTTGAGGAAGTATTTCATAGCCGCAGGTCTGTGCTTCCGTCAAGCTACAAGTAGGTTGTGGACAGGAGCATCGTCCTGAAGCAGGCGGACACCTTTAGTTAGCATACCGCGTCTCTCGGTTTTGATACCTTTCCGCAATTTTTGCAGCAAACTTGCGAGGTATGCCCCCCAAAAATCTATCATGATTACACCATGCTGATCCAAAATTACGGTGATCATAACCTTGCCTGCCGAAGGCTGGACCCGTGCCTTTTTAGGGGTGTGGTGACTGAAGATGCTCCAACTGCTTTGACTGGATTTTAGTTTCAGGGTCATAGTGATGGACCCGTGTTAGCCATTAACGCCGACAGGTAATTAACAGCTTAACGCCTAGGCTGCCAACTCCACTAGCACCTGGCTGAAGCGAGACCAATTAGGCTTTGTAACCTCTGATTTAGCGAGACCGAGTGGCATGTCATAAACATGACATATTGTTTGTTGTGTCTTGCATTACGATCGAAAGTGGACAGGAAATGGGTGATACGGAACTATTGTAAATTATGTAACAACAATTTTGTAAATAAAAAATACATGTTGTCAGTTATCCAATTTCATCAAAATGTCAGGTTCGAAGTTTCCTACATGTAGTTACGATAGCACTTTCATAGCGAGTTATACATATTGTTCTCTATGGTGAGACCATTCTCTAGTCTTTCACTGGTTCTAGTATTTGTTTTCATTATTGAAACAAAGCAATGCATTATTATTAAAATAAATTTGATTAATCAGGCTGATCATTCAAAAAAACGAAAACAGAAAACATCAAAATGCAAACCTATACTTTTGGAAAGATCAGCCAAGAAATAGTATAAGCCACAGATACTGAGATTATCCTACGAAAGTGCAATTCTATTTCCAACCCTTAGGGTCGTACATCTTCCATAAGCTTAACTTTCCATTTGTGTGATGACTTTAATCTGAAGGGATCATCTGGATCATGTTAAAATGTTGACAAACGTTCTTTATTTGATGTTTGAAACCAAATAGAATGAAACATTTGGCATGTGGTAATCCTTCATTACTTTATTTAGTCGCATTTAAGAAGTTTGAACAAGCATAATTACAACAACAAGAATCTGTTTTCAAACGTTGCATATCATGAATGAAGCAGTTGACATTAAACAAATTCTGTCCAATCCGCCATTCCAACTTCTGAAATGAGCATATCATGAATAAAAAAGTTTTGATGATCCAAATATTTATCATTCTTCTTTATCATTTTGATAAAAAAAAAAGAAAAAAAAAGAAACGATATGAGCATTATACATATCGATGGGAGATTCAGTTATCATTTTCATTTAAATGTGTGTTATACCAGCTGTATTTATAGTATACACTACATAAACGTATCAAGAAATGAAGTAGAATAAATGTTTCCGAGGAACAAAATTCACTTAGCATTAATGACACCAAGGAGTTTAGCACTTTTTAAGTACAGGTTTGCCCTTTGAGTATCACCCGCATTCATATGTGGCCCAGAAAAGGTGAATCTTTAATGAAGCTATATAAAATCGCCATAAATTATCAAAATGTAACTTAAGGAGTAAGTTATTTTATTAAATGCGCATATAAATTAATGATAATGGCATGATGTTAACATTTATCTTCAGCCAGATAGTTTTATTCATTCTTTTACACATTTGCATCCCTTTTTATAATGAAATGACAGATATGTTTATTTGCAAATTTATCCTTATTACGACTCGCTACAGTCAGCATAAAGGTGATCAAGGTGTACTTATACGGGACAGAAAAAATAGGTTCCATCTCTCAGAAGAATCTTTATTGTTTAATGACACCGTAAAGTGCATGATCAGTACTTTAAGTTCGATTTATAGACAGACAAGCATCGACAACATATACTATCATTACCATTCCATTCACTTATTCCGAATCTATAATGTGAACATCGCCTGACAATACAACATGACATTTACAAATCCTTTGATTACAGGCGATAAAGATTAGAAAAGTCTGGGTCATAGGAATTGGCAATCTGAACCTGCCAATTTGACTGTAGTCCATCCTTTTCTTGGAAGAGTGGATCATTTATTTGCAATCACGCCAGTAAGTCATCCACGATTAGTGCTATTCAGTCACGTTTAAGTTCTTAAAGGAATTCCATTTTATAAGGAGCACAAGGACCAGCTACGTGAATTAAACCTCTAAGAAGACATGGGTGTCCTTTTTAATTTGTTGCATAGTCTGTTTTTTGTTTTATGGACATTGCACGTGTTATAACCAAGTGTTAAAAGATGCCCATGACTAAAAAAAACCCAGACTGGCATTAAATGTAGCATCAACAAATGTGAGCATCTACTAGAAAGGTTATCCAAGAGTATGTTCACCATATTCGTTTCAGTAAAGCTGTGCTGTGCCTGTGTCTGTGCCAATGGTGGTCTTCTGGGTCAATGCCAATCATTGTTAGTATGTAATTGAGGTGAGATGGGGTTTAACGCCGCTTTCACTGCTAGTATTTAGGAAGGGAGAAATCCCGTAACGCCATGTGGCTATGTATTTCGGTGAAAGCTGCGAGCATAGGCTGGAACTGGCGAACTATGGATGGTACTACGCTAAAATTCAGTGTAGCATTGCACCCAAACCTTACATTTCTCTGCTGCAGACACAGCTACCATGCCCCTGTAGGGATTCGAACCATGGCAGAACGAAGCTATGTTTTTTTAAAGCCTTGAAAAATCTTGGTATGTTTGTTGTTCAGGTCACATAAGCCATTGGTGGCTTTTCAGACAGCTATCATTGGTGAATGGTCGGTGGACTATATTGTTTTAGTTTCAGTTAAGGTGGAGTTCAATGAAGACATGAATCACTTCTATCTTCAGAATTTTGACCAACTGCATGTACACACTTATTGCTCAATTGTATGTTCAGATTGACGTCCCTTTTGGTAAACTCTCGAATTAAGGATAATATAACCTATCAATTATAGCTATTACTTTGTCTTATCATCTGGAAGGAATCGGCATTAATTTTGTGACACCACTGTTTATACATTGAGGATATCAAGATTTTGGCGTCGAGGTAGGAAGTTCACGAGTGGTTCATCCACCATTAAATATAAACGTTTCTACCCCATGAGATCCGAACCATGACTTTATATGGTAGATAGATGATGGGGGTCTTTATCACTAATGCATGATACTATTCTAACATAAATATTTATAATGCATTCCAAGGTTGAAAAATCGATTTTCACTCAGACAAGAAGGAGAAATTCATTCCAATTAAATAAAAGGATTCTATAGTTTCCCACATGTACAATGTTGGGCAAAAAATTGACAACTAATTAAGAATTTCACTAGATGAAGATATTTTTGTCAGTCTCTGTCTACCAGCAAGTATAAGGAACTGCAGAGTGTAATGATAAAGTCTTCTGACTCTGGATCGATGCAATCGTCTCTATAAGAACTGTGATGTGATTTATTGAACAGTCTCTGGAATCCTCCCTGTTCAGTCAATAAGCAGAGTCCACAACACGCATGTGAAGTCTCCAGATCTACAGTAAACGTAGTGGCCATCAGCAGTCCCAAATAAAATCGTTGATTCAAATATAAACTAGATGTCCTGAAGCACTAATGTGCTTTGCTATGAAAGAATTGAGAAACTGAGAATGTTTCTCTCTAGTGCAACGTGCTCATGATTAATAGAGATTCACAAACCTCCAGACACATTTAACGATCATGTTAATTAGATCATGTATCGGTATGATCGGTCTCGATGATCTTTCCCTTTCAGGCGATAAACTAGATTCGATTTCACGCAATTGCTGTCTTCAAATTGGTGGCAATAAACAGTGCCAAACAGAATTTGTAATAAAGATGCCTAAATCACTGATGTAAGTTTATTCAGTACATAGGAGAGGGTGTGCATAAAGCCATAACCATAAGCCATAGCATCATCCGTAAAGTGCTTGTAATTGATTTAAGTTTTACTAGATGGTCTATACCACTGATGTTAATCTTTTAGGGCATACCATTAATAACGTAGTTAGTTTCAAAACCAATATTCTAAAATGTCACACTCTTAATAGATAATACATTGACCAATTGGTGCTTGTGTCGATCATTAACTTAATTTGAAATGGGGTATTGCCTCATCACCAATTCCAGGCAGAAAATTACATGACATAATGAAAGAGAGGCATTCAGAGAATTTCAACAACTTGTCAAACAAAATATACATATTCACGAAACCTAGTTCATGTATATAACAAGTAGTGTAGAGGTGTCCTTAGCTGTTCTGGGATTTGAAAATAATTTATTTGTTTTGTTTCTGTTCAAACAACTGATGAAACTGCCATCAAATAGTAAATAGTATGTAGATTAAATAATGCTGGATATTGAATAATAATTTTGAAAATGTTATAAAATGTAAACAGATCAAATTACAGCAAAACACTAACTGTCCTTTTAATATGAAACTTGAATATGAACATTTGTTCTGTGTACTCATCAGATTTATTTTACTGTTTTTCATTAAAATATTCCATACAGCCTTATCAAACGTTAATAATCTTAAAGGTTTTATGAGTTTCGTCCACTCAACCAGAGGGTTTCATTTTTAGAATGTCCAACTTCTGAAATGTTGATGTAACGAAGATACATTTATGTGGTACATTTATCTTTTAAAATCAACCATTAGGTCACTGATATTCTCACGGTTTCATTCACAATAAGTGCTAGCCAAAGTTTTATGTAAGAAGACCGTAAATGTCTTGACATTTATTTGATGGCCGTTCATGAGTATGACATTCGCCATCAATCTTTCAATTACATGTGTCTGGAAACTTGATTTGTGAATACAAGGTTAGACAGTACAGTAATCTTACATAGAATACCTAGTTTTTTTTCAGAATATCAAGTACAAACCCATTCGAAGCTTTCATAAATAAGTAATTTGCGTTTAAGAACTGTCTGTGAATAAAGATACATAATAAAGAAAGGTAATATTTGCTATTCTCATCACTTATGAGATATTATAATTTTGATTATTTTAATCTATCTCATTCTTCTTTTAATCAGATAGAGTTATATTTAGATAATATGTCATACAAATGAGTGCAATATATGTGAAATATTGATATAATGGTTGGAGACTAAAATGGTGATAATCAGCTTCTTACAGAGTGCGTTCCTCTTTATAATGAGAAACTTTTGTACTAAAGTTGATCCATTACGTTTGTCTAAATTTATTTGGTTCAAAACAAACGTATACATATCTATTGCAAAGAGCTTCAACTCTGAGATGGTACATGACCATATTTTTCTAATCATTAGATAAGTAACAACAATGCACCTCAGTTTCAGTGTCTGTTTCTGTTCTGAATTAAGACATTAGAGCATGTGAGACATATACTTGATTTAGATTTCAAAAGGCCTGAATCAGTTTTATAGAGAACTGTAATTTTGGAAAGAAATTGGGAGAATAGAACCCACACCCTCGCAGTTAGGCACCAATCGCACTGATCATGAATGACATGAGCCTTTCTCGTTACAAAGGTCACACACACACACACACACACACACACACACACCCACACACACACACACACTTGTACAGGAAAAGCTATATACCATTCTGGAAGGCATTCTATTGTACTGATAGATATACATCTCAGAAAGATTATCCAACATTGGTAATGAGATACGAATTCTAAGGCATCATTCACAAGTGCAGTGCTATCTGATTCTGACTGACTAGTTTGTATATACAGTTCTTGGTAGTAGTTGGCTCATGCCAATAAAGAAACAACTGAAACAAACCTCCCTTAAACATTATATTTGCGAACACGTTCAGTATTTATGCACAATTGTTCTATACATATTACAGTTTGAGTAGATTTAATTGTTAACAAAGATCTTGAAAAAAATCGTGTTGTGAGGTAGCTTTAAGCAAATGCCAAAAGAACATTTTGAAGTTTTTGCCACTGCAATCATCGTTATTTTGCAGATAGATATAAATACCATCTACTTTTGTGTACCATCTTTGAAGTCTATCACGTTTTTTCTTGATGATTTCTTGAGAAAAATTAGCGTCTTACAAATACCTTCAAACACAAAATCAACAAATATAACTCATCTATCGTTTTCCCATACTGAAATCTATTGATGTTAGTCTTATTAATCTTGTTTATTCCATTGTATTAGACTCAGTGTATTGACATGTAAAACTTTATAGGGCGAAGATGCCAATTATACGTCGTTCCCCTTAGGCTGAGAGGCTTAGTGTATCGACTCCGACTTGGGAAGGATATGTAAAAACATACCTAAGGTAGAAAGTGGGTTCGTTGTGACCTGAGTACAAAAAAAGCAGGAATGTCTTGGTTCTATGTCATCAACATGGTATCGTAAAGCCACACAAAGGCGTACAAATATATCTTGAAATATATGAAGGAGATATAGACAAATATAAAAATAGTTGTTATGTTTTTAAATTTTATTTGAATAACTACATGACTCTGTCTAGAATAGTATGTCCATTATATAGGCTATTCATTTATGGAATTATACAATTTCAGATTACTGAACATAATTAAATCCAATAGAGGTTTGATAAGGTGGATAACCTCATCATGTATCAAGTTTTTATCATATACTTAACAATATATATACAAGTCTCAAATATTAATGTGAAAATAGGTTTAGTTAGATATATCACCAAACTCTCAAATTTTAATGTGAAATTGAAATTTAGTTTGATACATTAACAAGGTTATTAACAAAGCAGTGAATGTTATCAAGTCATTAAAACTATTTATATGAAAGTGTCAAATTGTAGAATTTTTTGAGAATAACAAGAACAAATATAATACCTGTATTGTGTAAATAATAATGATCAAAATCCAAATTACATACTTCAAACAATGATTTCATCAAACGAGTTTTCAACATTATTTTAAGGTGTAAAATCATTTCTACTGTATCATTTATACCAAATGGGATTTAGTTCAAAAAATATTTTTTTGGCAAAGAAGGCAACAGTTTCTGACAAATAATTTATTTTTCTTGCCAATAAGGATATTCGAATAATTAAGACTAATACGCAACAACGTAACATATGATTGACAGGTACTTTTAATATTCCTTTTATCATGTATGAGAAATTTGTTGTTGCAAATTTGCAAAAACAACTCTAATGACGTTAAAACTTCGATGTATTTCTTATTAAGTGAGTTCCATTCATTGTGCCAGAGATGATAAATCAAATTTCGATAAGGAATTATTGTCAATGTCTTGTTAAAATCTGACAATTACACGTTCATCGAATTAACAAATTAACGTTATTGCCTTCTCATTTTCTTAAAGGTTACATGTCGTACCCATGGGTCACTTTTGGGATTCGTTTAGAAGGGGTTTCAACTTGGCAATTACAAGATTTAAATGTTTTTAAATCGGCCTGTTAATTATTTGTATACAGCTTTTTTTTAAAATGGCGAATTAAGCGCTGGCAACTAGAATGAAAGCTGGAGGTGCTGTGGTCACCGAAGCATATCCTGTGTGACGTACCTTGAGGAATCTCATTATGGCCGCTAATCTAAATTTAACGCGTTTTCCCAATTTTTAAACTGATCATATAAGAGGAAAATTATCATCAAAACAACCCACATTTTTGATGATTGCAGTGCATTTTGCGCTAATGTACAGTATGTTTGTGGCGATGGACAGCGGGACTGCTGCTGTGATAACACCTACATCAAGGAAGTGATGTTCGCAAACTGCTCTATCCCAACTCACCATTAATGGGACGTTATATATACATTGCTATGTGCATATTGATAAATTAAGTAATCTGGTAGGTACTATATCACATACACTGAACGAGACAACATGGCAGATATATAAATAAATTTGTGTATTTAATATAAAGATTACTGTAATTTGAAGTTTGTATTCTATTTATAATGTAATGTTATGCAAAACATTTTATTTCTTATATGAGTAAACAAAAATATGTCATGAATAAATACATGAACTGGATTGGTCAACAAGGTCAGTGAAATGTATATGACGATTGTTCCATTACATACACATATACATAATGATTATACAGATTCATAGACAACGAACAAAATCGAATGAAAGAATTATGTTACCAGTTTAATGCACATCTCATAAATGAAAACGATATGGATTGATAGCCTTTACGTGCCGCTCTAAAACACAATTCTCAGTTTAGGGTACCATATAGATGTTTCTTCTAGATCAAAAGGGAGAAGTGTTGTTACAGAAAATTAGTTTACGCAATTAAGCTGAACAGGGTCAAAGAAACCCGAGCCTTAGACCCCAGTGTCGTTATGTTTTTGCAGGTAACAAGTTTACTGGACCGGTTAAATTATATAACAACTGGCAAGTCGGCGACCAGCATGTCACTTATGTGTATTGTCAAACGTCCTGTCTTGGTGACACAAAGCTGATCATAACATAGGAAATACTCATTAAAGCGACATTCAGTCTAGATATTGTCAGCCAATGAAAGTTAGGAACATATATTCAACCAATGGAATTTAGGAATAGGTTGATAGAATTTTATTCTGCAGGCTCTTCATTGTCGATGACACTCATTTGAAGAAAAACATATCGTTATGTGAGGATATACGAAGATATTCTTGGATTTTCAAGCTAATGATGAACTCCGATTCGTCATTCTAATCATTGGACACATTGCAGGTTGAACCAATTAAAGATTAGAATTCAATAGAAAAGTATTGCCCCTTAACATATCTTCCTCTACTAGATCAATGATATTACCGAACAAGAAATAATGGCAAATAATGACCTTCTTTTGTCGAATTGTGCTTTCCAATATTGCGACTAAAATACTACAATCTTAAGGTTAATGTTGCAAATTAAATAACTTATGAAAGTGATATTCACTTTCAGTATATCCAATTCTTTCTAAATTTGAAATTGAAACTTGAAAAGTACACAATGACGGGGAAAACCTCAATTAAGCTCTTTTTACGTGAGTTCCATGAAACTATAAACCCAAGTGCTCATAAATAAACTATGTTGAGATTTACACGATGTTATGCAATCTGCCTTTCAAGTACCTACCATTAAATATATCTATCAAATCAAAATCATTAAACAATTGAAAGAGTTTTGATTCATTCAAGGACATTAGAATACGTTTATTAAACTTCAAATAGAAAGCTATATGACGTCAAACACAAAACCTGCATTTATAAATGCGTTTTGCTAAACATATATCAAGTTAGAATATCGAATTGCTTACAATTCTACAAATTGAGAAATATATGTTCTCACGAAATATATGTTGTCACTCATCAACAAAAGATACATTTTCTTTTTTCAATGAATGATTAAAAACAAAAATGTTGTCACTGGTCAACAAGAGGTACAATTTCCTTTTTTCAATATATGATTAAAACAAAATTCACTGTCAACAAGAGATACATTTTCTTTTTTTTCAATGAATGATTAAAAACAAAAACATTTTTCATAAAATGAATACATTCACACCAGCATCTTGTTTTGAATATGCGATTGAAAGGAACATATTACTTGAAAAGATATTTTACAGAAACTCATGACAGATTTGGAAATTAAATGTCCCTAAAGTCTTGTTTTAAAATAATGCATAACAATTCGGAATCTGTCAGAAAAGTTTGGTCAAGTGATATTATTTTCGAAAAATAACCATCATTCACTGAAGAATTTTTTTTTTCAGAACAACGGCATTCACATTCGTCTGTGCACAGACATTACATTAATGAATGCCTGGCGTTACCACATGACCCATTATCGATAGCTAATAGTTTCAGACGAAGATAATTGTACCTTATTAGATCTATGTCCATCTAGTGAGCCTGCTTGCTACTAAATGGCTGACACGAGTGCTCTGAGAACAGGAGTACTCCCGACATGCTCCCCACATCTTAAAGGGGCAGTAACACGTTGTTTCGCTGAAATAAGTCGTTGAAATGTATTTGAAAAATAATGTCACTAGTAATAGTAAAACACCCTTCTCTTCAGAAAATCAAGTTAAAAAATCAGTGGACATGGTTCGGTAAAGCCGAGAGAGTCGTTTATGTAATTCAAAATAATAAAATAACATAACACCGTTATTACCACCACGGATAATTCGTTTGTGTAGTAAGATGTTTTGCCCTCTAAAGTAAATATAAATGACATACACTATCATTATAAATGGGAAATTTGAAAAAAAAAAAAATTTGCAAAAAACGTGCTACAGCCCCTTTACATAATTTTTGTTCTTTATTGTTGCACAAAGAATCTTTCAAAAAGCATTTACATTGTAAGGGTAGTTAATTGATCAGGACATGATCTTAAAACTTTGATCTTCATTTTGATGAGATGGTCTTGAATATGAACATTATGATATCATATCTGATGACAATGTATAGAGATATACATGCATATCAAATACGAAATATCTATAACTGACCAACCAAAAGTTATAACCTTAAACGTTAAGAAAATGTGTCCTATGGCAAGACCAAGGTCACGCCGTCAGTGGTAATGACATAATTATAATGATCTTGTGACAAGGGATTCACATGGTACGTAGCAACTACTTTTCACCGTCCAATCTAACGTTAGAACCCAGGCTGAAGTTTACCATCAGGTTATTACAGGAAATCCAAGAAATGATATCCAAGCGTCGTAACTCTCAATATTGATATTATGACGTGTCATCCCTGATTTACATATTCAGTTTCAGAAAGATTTATAAGAAAATTGATTTTGAAAGACAGCTACTATCAGAATTTTATATCAGAGCATAAAATCACTCAAGCCACGTTACTGGTGTTATCCAAAGCATGAGTAATGTTTCAGATAAAAATCAAGCAGTTAGAAGAGTTGAATTTTACTGTCAGTCTGAAATGAAGAGTCAAGAGCCATAAATGTTTGTCTGTTCACTCAATGTACATCATACCTAAAGCATGTCAAAAGTATCAGAAAAGATATAAAAGGTTTAGAAGGAGGTATTTCTTAAGACTGATTGGAACATCAACTGCTTAAGATCAAAGACAAGAACTTTCCAATTAATCCTCACTCTCGATATTCATATTAGCATCATTGATTCGTAAGTTTCAATAACATTTATAAAACAATTATGGGAGTAGTTGATTTTGCTAAATAGGTTAATTGGAAATTAAAGGGCTATAGGTTGATTTCACAAGACAGTTACACCTCTTTTTGACGGGTTGACAGATGGACGGACAAAGATTCGCTAGTCGAGGTTAAATTCACATGCCAGCAAAACCTTGATACCATAGTTTTTTCATATCATACTGTACTAAATGAAACATATTCACAAAATAATTTAATTTTTGTGTTATGCAAAAATGAATGAATGAATCTATTTATTTCCTCCAGATTGTGATCCTAAGATCATTACATATAAATACATTAAATATTTTCACAATAACATAATCATACAGGTAGAGAATACAATAGGAAAAGATCTAAAATGTACAGTTCAGTGAGAGGCGCATAGAATACAGATATTTACAAAAGAGAACTATCATACATCTCCATGACATTTCATCCAAATGGTTGGTTACTGAAATTTCACCTCCAGAAAAGATAGACAACATTTCGTCTTCAGATAATAATTCTATTTGCAGTACACATTAACCTCAAAAACATATATGAGTTTTGAGAAGAATTGGTTTCTCTTGTACATGTACAGTTCACAATGAAGAATAATCTGGCAGTCATAATCATTACAATATCTTTCGCAGAGTTCACAATCTTTTGAAAAATTTGCCCTGGAGTTTATTTGTACACAAACTTGTAAAATATCTTTAAATTGTGGATATACATGCATAAAATAATACTATATATGTACACCAAAAGTAGTATAAGTTGTGTGATATCTTGACATATCTTGTCTGACAGAGACTTGATTAGCTCATCGTACAGTTTCAGTTTCATATATAGAATTGATAACTAGTTTACGCCACAACGACTTACAGGGAAACCTTCCAGTGGCAAGATAGTCAGTTAAGTACTTAAAACGATTATATTTTATACTGCTTTGGAATAGTGTATCGCATATACAATGTAATACAGCTGTTCTATTTTGAAATGTGTCTAACTGAACATAGAATAAATCCTTAAACAAAGAATTACACTGACAGTTGCAAAACTTGCCAAGAAATAGTCTACATTTATCTATATATCCATTCATAGTCCACAAGTCAATGTTTCCTGAGACAGAAACAGAGGAGACACGTTTACCGAAGCCCTGAATGCATTTGGCAAAGTATCGTTGAGTGCATTCTACCATATCAAAATCTTTACTTCGTAGAGTGGGTAGAAGGTCATAGCCATAGAAACTCGATATTCGCATCATTGATGCGTAAGTTTCAATAACATGTATAACTCAATTGTGGGAGTAGTTGATTTTGCTAAACAGGTTAATTGGAAAACAAAGGGCTATAGATTGATTTCACAAGACTGGTACCCCTCTTTTTGACAGAATGACGGATGGACGGACAAAGATTCGCAAGTGGAGGTTCAAATTCACATGCAACAAAAATATTGATACCATAGTTTTTTCATATCATACTGTACTGAATAAACATATATATTTTCACAATAGAATTAGGTCTTCAAGACGAATGACTGAAGACCTATTGTTGTTATCGTGTTTTTCCTTATTAGTATTCCGACGTATTTTGTTTTTTTATTTTTACAGGGATGATAGCCCGTGTCCTAACTTAGATTTTATCGTCGGCCGAATAATCTTCTTCTAAATCACGGCAACATATACAGATATGTGTGATAGCTTATTCCAAAGCCACAACAACGTAGAATATAATTTGCTAACAGAATTTTTAATTTTGAGCTAGAATTCGAGTAATCTGCCCTTGAATATGGTCCATTTTAAAAAGGGCGTTTTTCGGCTGCAACTCTGTGACTAATTGACTTATGTCAAAGTTATTGATAGCCATCTCTTTCTTATAACGAGCTAAACAAGTCCATAATACATCAATATCATAGGTTGATAGTTTCGGCACAATTTCGACATATTCCCAAAAAAGTAAAATTGTGTGATTTTGAGCATTATCGAAGGGTATATCTTTTGGATAATTATTGATTGTGAACCAATGAAGATAGGAAGCATTTGTATATGCCATCTTGATGTAGAAATGTCATTTATTAAGGACAATAACTTTCAAGCACGTATCTCTCTTTAGTTTATATTTGACTAGTCGTAGTCATTTTTCAAAAATCGCAATTTTCAGGAAACTTGAAAGGTTCATAACTGCTTAACTTATTATGCTATTGAATTTTTTTTCTCAAACCAATGTATGCGCAATTTCCAGAACAAGAACTTTTATGTTGTCGACTTCCATCAAAATGTTGATAGTTAAGCCTCGATCATAGCGAACGTTATCTTGGGGTCGAAAATGAGCATTTATGAGTATTTTCTTGAATATTCAGAAGAACATAACGCATTAATTATGAATGCAATCTAAATGATGATTACATTTACTTAAGTGGAAATTAAAGAACAACATTTCCTTTGCAGTACCTTAGTATGAAAATATTAACCGTTTTGTCTTAATCATAAGAGATATAATGTAGGGGTCCATAAATATGCGATTTTTGTCATTGTCTTTGGAGATTTTTTGTAAAAAAACTACTAAAGATAGAGACATGTATGATAGCTCATTTTAAAGCAGCGAAATTGATGAATAACCGAGAGTCCAACATTGAATTCAAGGTCAAGCAGAAGTATTGAAGACCTAAGTATTGCCTGTGGCAATCCTAGTTTTATTTGTTTGTTATCCAAACATGTAATATTCCTTAGATTCCATACAAAGAGCGAAATCTTTATTTCTCAAGACATAACATTAAATCATGATTATTTGCACTAATTATTCTAATCCAATATGGGAAGCATGCTGATTTAGACTTAACTCTGAGGATAAAACGTGTCCCTTGAGACAATCAATAAGCATCTTAGATTCCTTTCATTCACAAGATAATAAGCCAGTGCCATGAGCTGTTGTTAGAAAAGATAGATATGGAGGATGTGATTACCACTGATCAGGATGGACGAGGAATAAACAGATTAAGTCTGCATGTAGATAATGATACAAGATACACATTAAACCAATATATACGGGTATAGTTTTTCCTGGTGATGATTCAGCTTTTCAGCCTAGTGATGAACCCCTTTTGAGGGGAAAGTTGTGGATCCATTAGTGTATTTCATGAAGTTATTTAGAACATGCTGTGTTGCTGTCAACAATAGAATTGAGTATTTCTGGGTGGACCTTTACAGAAATGTCTAAAGTCATCTATCGATAGTTCCTTTCATCCCGATAATTGTTTCTGTCGACGAATACTATTTTCCTCCTTTATATATCGGGTTCCACTCTGTCTGTTAACAAACTGAATTGGGAATAATATATGTTTTCAGGAATGAAGCCGACAGAATAGGATATTTTGCCACCAGAAATAATCAGAATTGTAATTAATTCTGCAATGATCATTTTTCGTTGTACCAGCCCAGGAATATAGATTGTTGAATTTATGTTTTAACTTAATCGATGCGTGGTATTCATTAAAATGATGAAAGTATTCATGCCATGAACACGTTTGTAATTCAGTCTCTATGCATGCATAACTCCAGGAAACTTAATTGGTTTCTTCTTCACTATGTTAAATTCTGAAGTTACAAATACATAGAGGATATCTGTCTTTTCTTGACTAATACCATGGTCATCTCATCGAGTGAGGTAGAACGTTTATATTTGCACGAGTGACGCAGCCACGAGTGAAAATATATAACTTTTCTACCTCACAAGATGAGAAAAACATGGTATATGTCAAGTATTGACGGACATTCTATTTATTATATGATTATATCCTTGTAATTACGTCCGAAAAGGGTTGTTTTCACGACGAGCGGCCGCTGGGAACAATCCTTCACCACAGTAACACTGTGACGTCATAAACCAATTCTATGCCTCAGACAATTGTTTTATGAGGTCAAATTATATCAGTCACTGGTCGCAGTGAAAATATAAGTTAGAATGTAGCTTGATAGACATTTCACTGATAAATCCCAGTATTTCATTGCTTGTCATATAATAAAGGAATTGCATCTTACTTATTATGGTCGAAATATTAAAACGACTTCATAGCAACGAAAAAATTACAAGATATACTCCATTGGTTTCTTCTTCAGTGTGTTCATTTCTGATGTTACAAATAAAGGAGTTGTACCATATTAATTATGGTCGAAATTTTTAAACAACTTCATAACAAACATGGTGCATCACAGCCTCCACATGTCTTGACCATGTTCTATCCATTATTTTCAATGAACGGACATAACGCTACCCTATTGATGCTACCTTTCCAATGGCTAAAGGCCTAATCCAAATTTTCCAGGAGGTAAATGATTTCCGCTTGAGTGATTGGACGATTTTAAACAACTTCTTCAATTATTTGATAGCGGCTTTTTATGGGGAACATAAACTTGTCAAAACTAATATTTTTAGTATTGAAATATGACCTGTTGTGTCTTTTTCTGATATCACAAGTAGTATGCATTATACAACAAAAGTGGATGGCAAACATCTTCTTCAAGCCTCTTTTGCAGACAGCAACACTCACAAAAGTCATTAACGGGGCACTAGCACGTTTTTTGCAAAAATTATGTTTTCAAATTTCCCATTTATAATGATAGTTTATGTCATTTATGTTTAATTTAGAGGGTAAAACATCTTATAACACAAACCAATTATCCGTAGTGGTAATAACGGGGTCGCGTATAAAGCAAAAATTGCATGGCAGCCATTTTATTTTGAACACATTTTATTATTTCGAATGACAAAAATGATTCCCGATGACCCCCGTACACTCCTTTTTTAACTTGATTTTCCGAAGAGATTAGGGTATTTTACTATTGGTGACATTTTTTTTCAAATACATTTCATCGACTTTTTTAAGCAAAAAAACGTGCTACTGCCCCTTTAAGACAGAAAAACTATCCACACAGCAATCAACAGCAATCAAGTATTTTAATTTACGATTTTCTTACATAAAGCTTTGGGTAGCACTTCTTGTGAATGAAACCGTGTACACTATCGGTGAATCTTTATGAACATAAATGTACCACATAAACTCATCTTCCAACATCAACATTTGTAAAGTTAAACATGAAATGAAATCGTGTGTTTGCTTAGTCCAAATGTCTACAATCTCTAAGTTCGTTGCAGTTTGATAAAACTGTTTGAAACATTTGTACGTAGAAAGGATGAAAGATTTCTAAAAAAAACCAAACGATTTCTTCTACCAGTAAAAGGTGAAGAAGATTCACTTTTTAAAATATCACACCTTTTGCTGTAATTTGATTATTTCACATTTTATAACTTTCATAATTCAGACACAAATCTGATTTCATTTTCAAATTAAAGAATATTTAATTCACTGATATCTTTTAAAATTTAACGACGTAATAACGCTATTGCGTGTACAGCAAAAAGTCTATGGCAGCCATTTTATTGTGAACACATTTTATTATTTCGAATGACAAACACGTTTCCCATGGCTTTACAGAACAATTGAGACTCATTTGTAACTTGATTTATCGAAGAGAGAACGGTGTTTTACTATTGGTGACATTATTTTTCAAATACATTTCATCAACTTATTTGAGCGAAAAAAATTGCTACAGCGCCTTTAAACTTCAAATAGAAAGATATGTGACATCAAACACTATACCTGCACTCGCAGCTGCATCTTCCAGAATTGGGATCAAGATGTACAATAATTGTTTAAATCGTATGAATACAATAATTCTGCAAATTGAGACACTATATTTTGTCTTTGGGTACAAAAGATAATTATTTTTTTTTATGACTGATTGGAAAGAAACTTTTTGAAATGAATAGTTTTATACTAGTATCTCATTTTGAATTTACGATTGAAACATTGATACATGCAAAAAAAAGACATGTCACAGAATTGAAGCTTCTGACAGCTTTGGAAATGAAATTTCCCAAATTAGTTGTCACAATAATGTGTATCATTTCTGAATCTGTCAGAAAAATCTGGTCAAGCGATATTATTTTAGAAAAGAACCATAATAATTGATTTCACTACAACAGCATCCCTCTTCATCTGTGCACTGACAGAACATTAATGGACGTCTGACGTGAACACTTGACCAATTACCCATAGCTAATATCTTCAGACAAAGATAATTGTATCTTATTAGATCTATTATATCTGTGTACTGATAAATCATGGAGAAGAGTGCGATGAGAACACACCAAGGTCATATCATACTGTACTGAATTAAACAGATTCACAAAATGAATGAATGAATGAATCTGAATGAATTTCCTCCAGATTGGGCTCCGAAGATCATTCCACATAAATACATTAAATATTTACAACAACAGTTTCACAATAACATAATCAAACAGGTAGGGAATACAATAGGAAAATATCTAAAATGTACAGTTCAGTGAGAGGCGCATAGAATACAGATATTTACAAAAACTATAATACATTCCATGACATTTCATCCATATGGTTGGTTACTTGTATTTCACCTCCAGAAAGGAGATACAGCATTTCGTCTTCAGATAATAATTCTATGTGCACGTAAACATTAACGTCAAAAAGATCTATGAGTTTTGAGAAGAATTGGTTTCTCTTGTACATGTACAGTTCACAATGAAGAATAATCTGGCAGTCATAATCATTACAATATCTTTCGCAGAGTTCACAATCTTTTGTAAAATTTGCCCTGGAGTATATGTACACAAACTTGTAAAATATCTTTAAATTGTGGATATACATGCATAAAATAATACTATATATGTACACCAAAAGTAGTATAAGTTGTGTGATATCTTGACATATCTTGTCTGACAGAGACTTGATTAGCTCATCGTACAGTTTCAGTTTCATATATAGAATTGATAACTAGTTTATGCCACAACGACTTACAGGGAAACCTTCCAGTGTCAAGATAGTCAGTTAAGTACTTAAAACGATTATATTTTATACTGCTTTGGATGAGTGTATCGCATATACCATGTAATACAGCTGTTATATTTTGAAATGTGGCTAACAGAACACAGAATAAATCCTTAAACAAAGAATTACACTGACAGTTGCATAACTTGCAAAGAGATAGTAGTCTACATGTATCTATATATCCATTCATAGTCCACAAGCCAATGTTTCCTGAGACAGAAAAAGCGGAGACACGTTTACCGAAGCCCTGAATGCATTTGGCAAGGTATCGTTGAGTGCATTCTACCATATCAAAGTCTATATCTCGTAGAGTGGGTTGAAGTTCACAGCCGTAGAAACTCGATATTCGCATCATTGATGCGTAAGTTTCAATAACATGTATAAAACAATCATTGTGGGAGTAAAGTTGATTTTGCTAAACAGGTTAATTAGAAAATAAAGGGCTATAGGTTGATTTCACAAGACAGGTAACCCCCTTTTGGACAGAATGACGGATGGACGGACAAACATTCGCAAGTGGAGGTTAAAATTCATATGCCAGCAAAAAAAATTGATACCATAGTTTTTTCATATCATACTGTACTGAATTAAACAGATTCACTAAATAATTTAATTTTTTTGTTATCAATACATGTAATATTCCTTAGATTCCTTTCAAAGAGTTAAATCTTTATTTCTCCAGACAAAACATTAAATCATGATTATTTGCACTAATTATTCTCATTGAATATGGGAAGCATGCTGATTTAGACTTAACTCTGAGGATAAAACTTGTCCCTTGAGACAATCAACAAGCTTCTTAGAATCCTTTCATTAGCCTCGGCGACAGGAGAATAAGCCAGTGCCATGACCTGTTGTTAGAAAAGATACATATGGAGGATGTGATTACCACTGATCAGGATGGACGAGGAATAAACAGATTAAGTCTACATGTAGATAATGATACATGATACACATTAAACCAATATAGACGGGTATAGTTTTTCCTGATGATGATTCAGCCTTTCAGGCTAGTGATGAACCCCTTTTGAGAAGAAAGTTTTGGATCCATTAGTGCATTTCATGAAGTTATTTAGAACATGCTGTGTTGTTGTCAACAATAGAATTGAGTATTTCTTGGTGGACCTTTACAGAAATGTCTAAAGTCATCTATCGATAGTTCCTTTCATCCCAATAATTGTTTCTGTCGACAAATACTATTTTCCTCCTTATATATCGAGTTCCACTCTGTCTGTTAACAAATTGAATTGGGAATAATATATGTTTTCAGGAATGAAGCCGACAGAATAGGATATTTTGCCACCAGAAATAATCAGAGTTGTAATTAATTCTGCAATGATCATGTTTCGTTGTACCAACCCAGGAATATAGATTGTTGAATTTATGTTTTAACTTAATCGATGAGTGGGTATTCATTAAAATGATGAAAGTGTTCATGCCATGAACACGTTTGTATTTCAGTCTCAATACATGCATAACTCCAAGATAACGTTCCAAGTAAACTTAATTGGTTTCTTCTTCAATATGTTAAATTATGAAGTTACAAATACATAGAGGATATCTGTCTTTTCTTGACTAATGCCATGTTTATCTCTTTGAGTGAGGGAGAAAGTTAAGATTTTCACGAGTGACGCAGACACGAGTGAAAATATATAACTGTTCTACCTCACGAGATGAGAAAACATGGTATTTGTCAAGTAATGACGGATATTCTTTTTATTATATGAGGTTATCCTTGTAATTACGTCCGAAAAGGTTCGTTTTCACGACGAGCGGCCGCTAGAAACAACAAGTTACCACAGTATACACTGTGACGTCATAAGCCAATTCGCTGCTTCAAACAAATGTTTTATGACGTTAAATTATATCAGTCACTGGTTGCAATGAAAATATGAGTTAGTTTCACTGTAGCTTGATAGACAGTTTATTTCACTGATAAATCCCAGTATTTCATTGCTCGTCATATAATAAAGGAATTTTATCTTACTTATTATGGTCGAAATATTAAAACGACTTCATAGCAACGAAAAAATTACAAGATATACTCCATTGGTTTCTTCTTCAGTGTGTTCATTTCTGATGTTACAAATAAAGGAGTTGTACCATATTAATTAAGGTCGAAATTTTAAAACAACTTCATAACAAACATGGTGCATCACAGCCTCCACATGTCTTAACCATGTTCTATCCATTATGTTCAATGAACGGACGCAACGCTACCCTATTGATGCTACCTTTCCAATGGCTAAAGGCCTAATCCAAATTTTCCAGGAGGTAAATGATTTCCGCTTGAGTGATTGGAAGATTTTAAACAACTTCTTTAATTATTTAATAGCGGCTTTTTATGGTGAACATAAACTTGTCAAAACTAATATTTTTAATATTGAAAAATGACCTGTTGTGTATTTTCCTGATATCACAAGTACTATGCATTATACAACAAAAGTGGATGGCAAACATCTTCATAATTAGATGTCTTCAAAATAGGATAGAACAAAAATGTCTCAAAACTTGCAGCCCAATCTTGAGTCAATCTTCATGTAAAATATCCTTGGGAATTTGAGAAGTTAAATGTTTGAGTCATATTCTTCAAATTGCAAACTTATTTTATGTGATTACAACATTAATGAAAATATAACTGTCATGTATTATATTTCCCTTTTCAATTATATACTTAACAACTACGTAAACCCAGTAACATTTCAAAAATTCCTGTGCAGACAAAAGGGCCATTTCTATCTTTAAATCATATTTATTAATCTTTGTTTCAATCGTCTCATCTCCTGCTAATAGCATGGTACTTTAATGTTCAATTGAGGATACAAAAACCCAGGGAAATTGAGCCGTTTGATTTGATGGATTACTTTGATCTTGTGCAAGGTCTCCGTAAAATCATTTGCGAGGAGAGAATCTCGGCTAATAAATCTTTGTAATTAAGAAAGAAATACTATTTTCCGTTTATAATTGACAGCGTCGATAATCTAAACACTAATTAAACAGATAACTTAGCAGACAACGATATTTTTGTATTAAGATGCATCAAATTTAAAATGTTTTCTCTTTTTACTTTCTAATCTGATCCCTTTGAATGTTTCCCCTGCATTCGATGAACTTTAAGTGCGACTGCTTTATTGTTGTGTTGTTTAAGTAAATGAAATGAAAATATCACGCATGATAAATAATTCATTCAAGTAGAATCACGGATACAAAGTATTTCACATACGGTTTACAAACTGTTCCATTTCTATAATTGGTATATATCAGAAAAATATTATTAAGGTTCAATCATGATGAACCATGTTCATTATCGAAGATTTGGCTGTGTGAATTATACTTGGTTGAAACTTAATGTTACGTGAAATAATTGTATAAATTTATGAACCTGCAGTGACAAGTTAATGGCGGAGAAGTGAAGACCAATGACATTATTCTTTAATCGATTCCATGTTTGTATGATAGCTGAGAGAGAAGGAAATGGAATCTGTATGGAGGTCTCAATTTTTGAATTACTTTAAATTGATTTAGGACAAATTTCTGTGCATGTTTTGTTGTTTTATGCAATAAAATAGTTGATATTCCATTTGATCATTAAGGGTTACTTTCATTAAGTATCAGTTGTTTTATGAGGTATGAAATGAGCCTATAGCACCTTCACGTCAATCTCATAAACACAACGTTTGACTATCAATATCTTTTAAAATGCATATTAATTGGATGTTGAAATTATTAACACTTTTGTGAAGCGTTGGTGTTCCTGTGTTCTGCGTCACTTTTTTCAGGAAAATGAATGGAGGATCTAAAGATGTCCCTTTTGTTCCGTTTTGCATTAGATAAAAATACCATTTAAAATTGTATTAAATGGGACCGGGTTAAGTATTTATTCATTACTCGCTGATTTATATAAAACTAAATTGCAATAATCCCCTCGCTAACACTGTGATAGAAAATCTAAATGATATATAAAAAAGGATGATCTCGGTATTTATGAACTGTATCTACACAAATAGCCATTTGTTTAAGTGTTCAGCCAAGAAAAGAAAACTGAGAAAATGTGTTATTTCCTCTAATATCTCAATTCTTGCACATGGTTACCCATCTAATACAGATGTCGATTGGCAGAGACAGATTATTGGAAGACAACACCTTCGTAGACTCCACTCATGGCATTGATTGACCACAAAGCATCAAAGAGACTGTTCAACATCTTTTTTAGGTCTAAGTCTTATACAAAATAACATGCGAATGCTTGGGGGTTACTGGAGGTATAGTTTAGAGTTTTTGATTGTGAAACCTGCACATCATCCTTTTGTGATTTAGTACCTTTCATATTTCTGTAAGACTTCTCCTATTTTAGTTTGGTTCAAACGAAATATATGCTAAGAAAAATACAATTTTCATTACACAGTGTTTCAAAAGGGTGTACAGGATTGTCAGATCCTTGTACATTTCATTATTCCTGGTACAACTTGCTCTTAATTATGTAAACAATGGCAAACATCGCAGCAGCCGTAACAATAATAACCTAGATATACATTACATATTTTGAAACATATAAGTTGATATTCAGTTAATTACTGAATAACAGAGGTCATATCGCTTTTGTATGTAAAGGTATTGATAAAGGTAATTTTATTTTAAGGTCACACATATGTGTGGCCACATGGTTATTGTATCACCTTCTTTGCATGCAGTTTATGTAAACACATGGTATTTTGATTTTTGTACAAGTATAAGTATGTGAAATACTTTCTTATCATTGAAGATGTATCAAATTTAAAACTGAATGTTTTATTAAATAAAACTGTATTTAAATATGCCAATAGTTCACAGTTGTGCTGGTGATAAAGTCAATGAATATGTACTTACTATAATAAGACGCAAAATTGCTCGTTTAGTCAATAACAAAACAAAATAGATCCCTAAAATGTGATACTTGGAGTTTTAAGAACTAAATTGATATGAAAAATACAATACTCTCATGGTTAACAACGAAAACAGTGAAAACTTATGCTGGTAAAACAATCAACATAATTTTGTCAGTAATAATAATATGTAATTATATGATTTATATGATTATTTTGCAGCCTTTGCTTCCAGCCTATAAATATACCCAAGGCCATGAATTATTTATCCACATGTAATGACCAACAGCACGATAATTTGTTACGGTGACACATTTGTTTCTTCAAGCCTCTTTTGCAGACAGGAACTCTCACAAAAGTCATTAAGGCAGAACAAATATCCACTTTTATCATTCCCACAGTTCTGCCTCTGTTAAACCTCATGGCTTATGTTATGCATCGTCAATGACGTCAATGTTGAAATTGATTATGTTTCTAACATCTTTGGTCTTAAAAGGGATCACTTACATGTAGATGTGTTTTGTGTGGTGACTTGATGATAACATTATGTAAAGCATTGGACATCATTTGAGATTTAGTCTACTGTCTAAATTGATTTTCAAAAGCATTAAATCAGTTATAATGTTGATGTGTTTCCGAGTCTGTATATGTAAACACTGTATAGCCATGAATTATTTTCAATAACTTAAACAACAGATAGTCTCTTGATGAAGGAGGAGGGTTCATACCTAGACAAATAGGAATAGAGAAATCTACGAGACAAGCATGTGCCAACAATAGAATAGGAGAGAGCAGTATGTCTGGAACATGGTGTTGTAAACCTTCTGTCGACTGCCCCAATAGACAACTGGAATCTGGAATCTGGAATTGCCTCATAAAACGTGTTTGACCAAATTCTACTATCTGCAGCCATGGTTTTATTGAAAACGTGAAATTGATGGAACACTTTGATGTTCATTTCAAGTGAAATTGGAGTTGCATTCGGTATTTGATGTGGGCTTCCACGTTTTTAAACTGATTACAAAATATTTTCAACCTATAAAAACAAAATACTGGTGTAAGAGAGAAACGATTTGGAATGTAAAGAAGACCTCATACGTGTATTCATTAAGTTAAATGATATTGAACTTTTTCTTTCTGTTTTATTCAAGACAATAAATCAAATGGATAAGAGGTAATATACTGTGGTATTCGACTACAATTGAAAATTTAAGAAAACTTTCACGCCCAGTAACGTAGTGCTGGTGAGAGTTCAAACGACGTAGAAAGGGTTCATACAAGTATGAACGATTTTCCTACAGTTCAAGGTTAATGAAACTTGAAATTCACTTAACATGACCATGCTGTCAACCAGCCAACGTTCCGGAATCTGTGTTAACTTTGAAGTGTGTAATTACACGCAAATGTGTACTAGGAAATCATATTCGCTGTTTTGTTCATCACCCAGCATGCGTGAAAAATTGGTAGAATAGGGTTCTTATTTGGGAGGAGCGATAATTTAGTAGATTATGGATATTTTCATTCGATAGTCAACGTACGCATGTATAACACATATCATCAATACAATTATAGAACAACTGATTCTGACCCAAAATGATGTTATATTTGCTAATTATTAATATGATTATTTAGTTACAGGAAGTATAATGTTGTAAGAACATTGTCAAGAACTTGCTAGGTTTTCTTGATGAAAATCAATACTGTGATTCGCAAACTAAAGACTTTTTACCATAAGTTATATTACAGAAATGTAATATCTGGCTTGGAAAGGGTGTGACTTTATGAGCATATAATGTGAAAGTCAAACAGGGTTAAACTTTATTGGACGTTTGTCCTTTATTGCAGAAAGTATTGCAATTATAAACGTGGTACAGTCTAAAATATATCAGACGTTACAGAGCACATGACCTTTGTTTGGAATATTTCAGAGAGCTATTCATCATTTTACATTTCACACAAAGGCAATCAGTCACATTTTCAAATACAATTGCAAACCCAGTAAATTTTCGTTTTACATATTCAAGAACTTGAAAGATGTATATCTTATAAACGCTTAATTTCGTTATACCACGGGAATGTATGGTTTACTGTCGTATCAAGTATTCACATAGACGCCATAGAGCTCATTAATGTGGATTTGATGGATATATTAGACTGACTGTACCCTGGAACACAAAGCAATGCGTGACCATCAATCTACAATTGTCATTCAATTGTCTTGAACATCGACAAAATAGACCGTCTGATCACGGGGAATAGATATTCTGTGAGGTCATTACTGGTGATCTGGCCAGTCAGTGTTCACTTAATGTGTCATTTCCCGTTACACTCAGCTTCAATGAAGTAATAAAACGGCCCCAAATACACAATCATTACATACATAAATCTACCAATTGACTTTGTTTGATTACCAAACGTGAAGTCAAGAGTAAAACGAGTTAGTAAGACTAACGAGCAAATGAAAACTTCAACACACTTTTGACAGAGTTAACACGAAATACTGCTTAGAGTAGATGTTAAATGTCTTTGATAAGCAAATGCTTTGTAAAGAAATGGTTTCTGTCCATAAAATAGGCAATTTGTACCCTGGAACACAAAAGTATGCGTGACCATCCATTTACAATTGCCATTGATTTCTCTAGAACATTGAGGAAATAGCTGTGCCCGTCTGATCATGGCTAATAGATATTCTGTGAGGTCATTATTGGTGATCTGGCAAGTGAGTGTTATTTCCCGTTACACTGAGCTTCGTTGAAGTAACAAACCGTCCCGAAATACAAAGACAATACAGATACAAATGTTGACTTTTTCTTTGTTTAGTTATCAAACATTAAGTTAAGAGAAAATATAATCACAGACAGCTTCTAAACGGTTTGAAGCTCTCTTAAAAATGAACTGATAATGAAGCGTCAGGAGAGCGCCTCTCTTTTTTTAACTGTGGGTCATCTATCCCTGTTTCACATGGTAGGACATTTCTCAATCAGCTTTGGAAGAGATATGCTTTTCATCTAATCCATACATACTCAGGAATATTTAAACTTGACAAAATGACCAGCTTTACCTTGAAGAAGATTTTAACATATTCAAGTTTAATTGATTGATTAGAAAATAGATTTGCTGTCGATTAATATTTTTCTAAATGTAAATGAAATGTATTTTCATATCATATCATATAGATTTATCGTTACTGGGCGTTTTTGTTGTTTGTAGCAAATGAAATTCTGTCCACTTTATCTTTAAAGTTCATTAGGGTACAGATCCTTCTGAACAGAAGCATGATTGACATTTTTGACTGTTTCACAGATTGTAATTGAGCTTTGTTTAATAGTACCACCTATCGATGTGATAAAAACATAAATGTATCTATCAATATTCATAGATTTGTAGACAATAAGAAAATATCACTTAAAAATGAATTGAAATTGTATTATTTGTGATGACAAAATTGATTATTATTTATAATTCTTTCCTAAAAATCAAATTTCTGTACACTTGGAATTGTAAAGGAGTTGGGATTCATTTCTGAAATCAAACGAAGACAACTGACTGAATGTAGGTACAATTTGGGTGCAAGTAAATTTAAGTGACATGATTGAACTGAGAGTAAGATAACCTAAACATAAACGCACAGAGAGTAATTTATTTATTGAATTTGTAGGTGATTGGGTGTCTATATGGTTTGTAAATATGCTATTTGACATGACAGTCAAGGAGGCTTTATAATAATGGGTCGGATAAACTTATTTTAATGGCCAGTGCCTATCAATCTACGACTCTGATGTCCATCATCCGACATTTGCGATACTTGCATATTTGTTTTGCATTAAAACAAAGATACTTGTTTGTCAAATGTATTTAAAATTTATCGAAATTATAATAATACATACATACAAATTTATTTTCAGTTGGTATTTTCGTTTCGACAGTTACTCAGCGACAATATCACATAGAATGTAACTGACAGTAGCTCTAACTGATCGTGAGTGTTTGTTTTGGTTACCTCCCTTGATTTCTGGGTGGTGGTTAACTCTCGGGGTTAATTGTTAATTGGTAGTCAGGCATTGCTTTATGTTTCAGGACAGAACCAGTCTACAGACTGAAATTTTCTAGTTATTCCTATGAATATTTAGTTAAAGGAAGTATAATGTTGTAAGAACATTGCCAAGAACTTTTGCTTTTGCTTGATGAAAATCAATACTGCGACCAGTGATTCACAACCTAAAGACTTTATGTTTCAGGACAGAACCAGTTTATATAATATATATATAATACCGACAGAAATCCTTTAAATCAACGTATTAATGTGTTCATTAAGCCGTCAATGTGAATGCTTGATAAGACACTAAACAAAGATTTCCCTTTTATATCAAGTTAAGGGTTTACTAAAACGAACATAACTCACATTTTGAGTATGTGACACGAAAATGTAGCATAAACTACCATTCTGGATGTTGTTTGAAATTGTATTTGAAAAGTTGATTGAATTTTCAAATAAAAAATGGCTCTCTGAAAGATCACAAACAAAGGTCAGGTGTTCTGTAACGTCTGATATACTTGTAGACACTGCCACGTGTATAATGGCAATTGTCTGCAATACAGTACAAACGTCTCGTTAGATTTCATAACTTTTCACTTTCACATTGAACCCGAATAACCCACGCACTTTCCTAGCAAGATATAACATTGTTGTGTTACATGGTAACACATTTGTTAAGGTTATAAATCAACGACTGCAGTTTTGATTTTCAACACATATACATGTATTTAGCAAGCAAAAATAATTGTCTTTTCAGCATCATAATCCTTTACCTAAATAATCAGATAAATCATATTGGAGCGCAAGTAATTGTTCTAGAGTAAATATTTTTCTGGATGTTGATGCCAGTGATTAATTTATCTGTTATCTGCATTAAAATCGTATCATATGCTCATTTGGTTTACCAGCATGAAAATGTTCATAATAATCATTGCCTCTCCTAAATAAGTTTATACTTTGACCAATTCAGTACTCTCCTAGTACACATTTGCTTGTAAAGCATGAATGGCAGGCCAAAATTACACTGAATTTCATTAGCATCCAAGTTGATGTATATGCACTCACATTAAACATATTAAGTTTAGCGAACAGGGATCGCACTGCAATGTTTATGGCAAATGCAGAAAGGCAACGTAACTGTTGCTGAATGGCAATTTACATCCAATCATAGTTAACTGAACATGAAACATGAAGTTTTATTGTGTTGATTTCACGTTGTTTTTCTTGATTTATTAAATCTTTTCCTTGAATTCTTTGTTTACATGGTTTCTGTCTCTTTGAAGGGGTCGGCTAAAACCTTTTCAAAGGGGCAGTAAATTTCCCTTTTATAATGATAGTTCATGTCATTTATATTTACTTTAGAGGGTAAAACATCTTATTACACAAACCAAATTTCCGTAGTATGAATAACGCGTAAAAAGCAAAAATTGCATTGCGGTCATTTTATTGTGAACACATTTTATTATTTCGAATGACGAAAAGGATTCCCATGGCTTTACAGAACCATGTACACAAATTTTTTAACTTGATTTTCTAAAGAGAGAAGGGTGTTTTACTATTGGTGACATTATTTTTCAAATACATTTCATCGACTTATTTCAGCAAAAAAAACGTGCTACTGCCCCTTTAATTATATCAACATTTTATCGGATATTCCAGTCATGTTTAATGTTAAAATATATAACTTAATAAAATATGTCACCTTTCGCAATTGTTTTTGTATAATAGGTTGAAGGAAATAAAGCAAGAGTGGAGCAGTATAAGATCATACGATGTCCAACATTGATTGTTTTGGGCTTGATGAATATACTGGATCATATTACACAAACGTTAAATATACTATAAGAACATTTCCACTATAGTCAGGGAACTGTAAATTATGGACATCGGTCATCATGAGTTACCTACACAACCACATGCTATGAGGCTTCATATTATATACAGGAAGATTGGAGTGCATGGCAAATGTTTTTTTAGTCTAATTGATTCTAATTCACAAAATATTATCTGTTCATATCCATAAAAATACACCTTTTAATCATCGTTATGGTTGAATCGCCTTAACTAGGAGACATCAGAGAGTCATAACAGATTGAGTGGCCTGTGTTATGATGCCATACAATAATAGTGCGTCAACGAATTACAATTCTCTATCAATTTATTAACTTAAATCGAAACATTCTGGCCAATAATCACTTTTAGAAAAGCGATTTGAGAACTCCATGTGTGTTTGAAAAAGTGTCATATGGGAATAAATTGTGAGCTCTTCTTTATAGAATTATGTCTTGATTCATAAGATAATGAATTGTTGTTTATCTGTAACAGAAACTGAAGTGTTCATTGGTCTAACTAATCTAATCTAAACTAATCTTGTAATAGAGAAAAGAGGTCTAATATACTCTGGATTTGGTTGTTTTGAGCAAAATGAATTTAAACCAAATAATGAAAAGTCACTCATACAAAGGAGACACCATTCTGTAAGGAGTTCTTTGTGTTGATCACTTTAGACAAAAACCAGGATATCCAGATTGCGTATACATTTCACTCTTTTCTGTGAAATTTAATCTCAATATCTGTCTATCTGATTAATAGATGAATGGGGTTATTTGAAATAGTTAATTAAACTGTAATATCTATTAAATGGTCTGGGAATAGCAAAGACTAACCTATTAATTTTATTCACAGACAGTTCTTAAACAAGAAATGAGTTTTTGTATGAAACTTTTAAATGCGTTTGTACTTGGTATTCAGAAAACCTGGTACACCAATGTAAGATAACTTTATTGTTTAACCTAGCTTTAACAAATAAAGTTTCCAGACACATGCAAATGAAATATTGATGGCAAATTTCATACTCATGAACAGCAATCAAGTATGTGTCTATAAATTAACGATTTTCTTACATAAAACATTGGGTAGCACTTCTTGTGAATGAAACCGCGTAAAATAACGGTGAATCTTTATGAAGATAAATGTACCACATAAACTTATCTTCCAACATCAACATTTGAAAAATTAAACATGAAATGAAATCGTGTTGTTGATTGGTCCAAATGTCTACAACCTCTAAGTTCTTTGCAGTTTGATAAAACTGTTTGAAACATTTGTACGTAGAAAGGATAAATGGTTTCTCAAAAAACCGATTTATTCTACCAGTGAAAGGTGAATAAGATTCCTATCAAAAGCGTTTCACGCCTTTTGCTGTAATTTGATTATTTCACATTTGATAACTTTCTTATTCAGACACACATCTTACTCTCATTTTAAAATTGAAGAATATTTAATTCACCGATATCTTTGAAAATTTAACGACCGTTTAATTAGAAACAAAAATGCAAGTTTATTTGAATAGATAAATTATTTGAAAATCCCCAAAAAGACTCATCTACACACCTTGTTACATACATGTACATGAACTTATTTTCGTGAACATATAACAAATAACTTTCAATCATATATTATATATAAAACAGTTGCCAAATTTTGGCCTGGTAAAGAACAGCTATTACGAAAAGGTAAACAGAATTAGTTGTGTCCAGAGATAAACACCTTTTTACGAATCCTGATAGAATAATAAAATTGAATTATGAAATAAAGTTTCTATATTTCCCCTTAGAAACGTTGGTGTCAAAATGTGACATATACACATTAATAAGGGCATTGATAACACTTTATGTCATGGACAGTATATGATTATAATGCCCAAGTTGTAAATTTCGTTAATGTCTTCTCATTTTCTAGAGGCAAACCATCACTTTAGTTACTAGATCAATGATAATGAATGCGATTTAGTGCATTTCAAATTGGCTAACAAACAGGAAAGACCTTGTCAGAAATAATTGATTTTTCTTATCAAAAAGGAAACTTCATTAATTAGACTAATTGGCTACAACATCAAGTTGAAAGAATGATTTATAGGTAGATTTGATCAAGATATCATATAAAAGTAATTTTTGTTGCGTTTTCACATTCAATGCATAATTTTTTTTCAATTTTCAAGGTCCTTTAAATGTTGAATAAAATACTATTGTGATGATATTTAACTTTAATTTATTTCTTATACATGAGCTCCATTAAACTATAAAGTCCAAAGTGTCATCGATAGACAATGTTGAGATATTACATGATTGACTCACTCTGATATTGGATATTGGATATTGGATATTGGATATTGGATATTGGATATTGGATATTGTTAATTTGTCAATCTTTGAAAATCGGTTTTAGTTAATTCAAGGACATTCGACTAACTTTATTTATCATTCTAAACTTCAAATAGAAAGCTATGTGGTATCAATCGCTATACCTGTATTCGCAGCTGCGTATTCCAGAACTGAGATTGGGATATGCAATTATTGCTAAAAACATGTGAATACAATTCTGCAAATGAGACAATATATTTTGTCAGTTGGGAACACATGATAATTTTCTATTTTAACAACTGATTGGTAATAAATAAATAGTTTAGTACTAGTATCTTATTTTGAATTGACGATTGAAAGGAACATACATGCATGAAAAAACGTGTCACAGAATTGAAACTTATGACAGCTTTGGAAATTATATTTCCCGAAATGTTTGGTCATAATATTGTTTTTCAATTTTGAATCTTATCAAAAAGGATACTTTATTAATTAGACTTATTGGCTACGACATTAATTTGAAAGAGTGATTGATAGGTACTTTTTGATGTTGCTAATCGATATATCATATAAAAGTGATTCTTGTTGCGTTGTCACTTGCAATGCATCATTTTACTCTTTAGGTCCTTTAAATTTTGAAACAAATATTGTTCTGATGAATTTTTAGTTCAATTTATTTCTAATTACATAACGCTCAATTTAACTATCAAAATCAAACTGTCATAAATAGACTATGTTGATATTTTAAATGATTGGATCTATCCTAGCTTCCCAGTATCGGATATTGAATATTGTTAATTTGTCAATCATTGAAAAGCGGTTCTAATTCATTAGAAGACATTAGACTAACCTTATTTATCATTTTAAACTTCAAATAGAAAGATATGTGACATCAAACACTATACATTTGCATCTTCCAGAACTGAGATCAAGATATAAATAATTGTTTAAATCGTATGAATACAATATTTCTGCAAATTGAGACACTATATTTTGTCTTTGTGTACAAAAGATAATTTTCTTTTTTTGTATATGACTGATTGGAAAGAAAACTTTCGAAATGAATAGTTTTATACAAGTACCTTATTTGGATTGTACGATTGAAAGGAACATAAATGCATGAAAAGACGTGTCACAGAATTGAAACTTATGACAAATTTGGAAATTAAATATCCCAAAATTCTTGGTCCCAATAATGTATAACAATTCTGAACCTTTCAGAAAAATCGAGTTAAGCGATATAGAAAGACCCACTTTTCCCATGTATTGATATCAAAGCATCGTAACGCTTTAAATATTAAAATGTTGATGTCCACATCATTGATTTACATGTTCAAGGTTTAAAAAATTGGCGATAAACTAGCGCAGATTTCGCAAGGCAGCTAGTGCTGTCAGTGTGAAATGCGTCAAAACATAAAAAGAAACTTTACTGTTGTTATGCAAAGCATGTGTGAAGTTTCAGAAAAAAACAGTGTTGAAGGAGTTGATTTTTGAAAGATGTGTTTACTACTGTCAGTCTGAAATGGGAAAGTCAAGCACATTAAGTCAAGGGCCATGGCAGTGTGTTTGTTCAAATCGTGCATGTCACTTATGAAAACCACCAGGCAAAAGAAGTACACACTTCAGTTGGTTTCGATTTATTCAATATTTTAAAAATAATTAGATGTATTTGATCATGGCAAGATACACTTACATTTAACTCCAGTATATTTGAGTTAATTATTTGGTAACAGGTTAATTTTTAGTTAAATTATCTTCTTTAATGTAGAATAGGGTAAACCATTGTTTCCACCATTATGATCCCTACCATGTTTAAAGTGCTGTAAATGAATGAGGCACATTTATTGATTTTTTTTACAGAGAATAAGTTTTATATGCCGATGAACAATTGTATTTTATTCAAATTAATTTTGGAAGATTTAAACAAAAATGACATTACATTAAACATTAAACATTTTAAAAGCACACAAGTAATAATTGGCTGATTACTGAAAGCCTGCACTATTCAGTTTGATATTTGTAAATGAAAGTCATACCTATAATAAAACCAACTGAGGTGTTTACTTTCTGTTGCCAGGTGGTTTATATCTACTGCATATACAAGTGTAAGAAAACAATCAAAGGCATACAAGGAGGTAATTTCAAAAGACACCTCCACTAGGAACTTTCAACATTAAGTAATCTAACAGGTCAAGTGCAAGAACTATAAAATATTCATCAAATTAGTGCGCACTCTGGACGTGCGCATCACTTATGTATATCCAGGATATATGAGCAGCAACATTGCCCATTAGCTTCTCTAGTGGAGGTCAAAATCACATGTCAGCATTAAAACGACAGATAGATTGTTCAAATCGCACTGAATCGAATAATTTTAAGATTAACAGAGTTAAAAATAAATGAAAATATTCTCGATTATTCTTAACATTCCATTCAAAGATTTGAATATCCTGTATTTCCTAATAATACAGATATTTATTGATGTTTTAAATTAAAATCAAAACCCTATTTCATTCATGAAATAGGTATTCGATATTTGTTTGACCTTCATGCAAATTGTTGTTAAGTTATTTAATATGGGAAGCATGATGATTTAGACTAAACTCTGAGGATAAAACTTGTCCCTTGAGACTGTCAATAAGCTTCTTAGATTCCTTTCATTAGTCTCAGTGACAGGAGAATAAGCCAGTGCCGCGGGCTGTTGGTAGAAAAGATAGATATGGAGGATATGATTACCACTGATCAGGATGGACGAGGAATAAACAGATTAAGTCTGCAAATAATGAAGCGTAATGTATACGGGTATAGTTTTTCCTGATGATAATTCAGCTTATGAAATTAAGCTCATTAAATTATCCCTAAGCTCTTTGAAGGGAATTTAGAAGTGGTATACATAAGAACATGAAGATTTTCTGGATAACAACTTCTTTGGCGCCTGTTCTTGTTGTTGGTTGACAGGACTTTGGTAGCTTCCCAATCGATGATGTGATCCTTGTATTGCAAATCCTCATTATTCTCATGCTTCACCTCCATCATGTTTGTATTACAAATCCACATTGTATATCATTCTCATGCATGCTAATCTCCTTGAGTTTCCTCACCATTGTTTTGTTTCCTATATAAATGTACCATATTTTGTTATTTCCTTACATTCCACCTGACGAAGGAGTGAGTATGTACTCCGAAACGTCGTGTATTTTTCACATTAAAGAAGTTGGTATCAAGAAAATATTCATGTTCTTATCTAGAAGCTGCTGTACTGCTGTCAACAATTGATTTGAGTATTTAAAGCTGGCACTTTACAGAAATGTTTAATACCATATGTCGATAGTTCCATTCATCAGAATAACTGCTTCTGATATAAAATGTTTTTCCTCTTTATATTGGGTTTTCACTATGTATGTTAACAAATTTAATTGCGGAATAATTGGCGTTTTGACGAATGAAGCAGACAGAATAAGATATTTTGCCACCACAAATGATAAGAATCGTAATTGATTCTGAAATGATCGTTTTGTGACGTGTAACACGTCTAGCAACATTGTTAGATTAACTTATGTTTATTACCTTATCGATGAGTGGTATTTATAAAGCAACACCTACACTTCAGAATCTATAAAGGATCACAAATTGTATTTATTGGGTTAGATAATAACATCATTTCATGCAACAACATTGTCAGTGAATTGTAAATTACATAGCCAAATGGTCGCTATTTAACATGGTTTATCATGATGAACTTTGATAATTGTAATATTGTAAACGTATTTGATTCTGTAATGATCGTTTTGTGTTCCGCAATATGCCTAGGAATATTGATACATCCATACATTAATATATGTGAAAGCGCCCATATTGTATTTATTGTATTAGATAATAATACAAATTCATGCAACAACATTGTCAGTGAATTTGCTTCATGTAGATAAGGATACAAGATACATATCAAACCGATTGAGACAGGTATAGTTTTTGCTGGTGATGATTCAGCTTATGAACCCCTTTTTAGGAGAATATTTACAAACATTTCTATAGTCATCTATCGATAACTTCTTTCATGGGGAGAATTGGTTCTAATTAATCTATTTTCCCCTTTTGTTTATCGGGGATCCACCCTGTCTGTTTACAAATTGAATTGCGTAGTAATTGACGTTCTGAGGGATGAAGCAGACAGAATAAGAAATCTTGCCACCACAAATAATAAGAATGGTCATTTATTCTGAAATGATAATCTTTCGTTGTGCAATACGAATATTGACAGGTGAATTGACAGGTGAATTTATTTGTTAACTTAATCGATGAATGGTATTGATAAAAACAATTAAAGTATTCATGAAGACATTTGTAATTCAATCTTCAGGCATGCATGCATGACTTAACGATAACGTTCCAAGGTATACTTCATTGGTTTCTTCTTCACTATGTTAGTAGTTGCATAATATTTATTATGGTCGAAATATTAGATCGATTGCCTAAAAAACTTGCTGCATCACAGCATACACAAGTCTTAATCAAGTTTTCTACATTGTTTTCGATGAATGGACTCAACAGTATCCTAATGATGATACCTTGCCTATCGCAAAAGGCCTAATAATCACTTTTCAGGAAGTAAATAGTTTCTCCTCTTCGGTCTGAATATTTTCACACATGATTATTCGTTCACTGCTTTTAATGGTAGACATAATTTTGTGAAATTTATATTTTTTATAATGAAATTTGGTCTGATGTGTCCATTTCTGACACCAAAACTGTGTTGCATTATGTACCAGATGTAGATGGCAACTATTTTCATACTTAGATGTCTTAAAAATAGGATCGAAAAAGAAAAATCTTGAGTCAATCTTAAAGTTATATGTTTGAATCATATTCTTAAAAGTGCAAACTCCTTTTCAGTGATAACAACATTAATAAGAATATCACTGCCATGTTGTAATTTTCGCTCTTGAATTATGTACTAAACAATTACGTCAAAACAATAAAGTTTTCTTAAATTTTTGTGTAGACAAAGGGGTAATTTCTAACTTCAAATATATTATTGATCTTTGTTTCAATCATCCAATCTTCTGCTGCTAATAGCATGGTACTTCAATGCCCATTGGAGGATAAAATACAAGTGAAATTGAGTCGTTTTCAATCAATAAGGTATCATTCAAAACTCGATTAGTTGATTTGATGGATCACTTTTATCCAGTGCAAGGTCTCTGTAAAATCATTTGCCAAGCGAGAATCTCAGCTAATAAATCCTTGTAATTCAAAAGTAAATGTGTGTTCCAAACTTATAATTGACAGCGTTGATGATTTAAACACTAAATTAAGCAGATAACTTAGCAGACAACGAGGTTTTTGTATAAAGATACTTCACATTAAAAATGTTTTCTCTTCTTACTTTTTCTAACCAGATCCAACTAAATGTTTCTCCTGCACTATTCAAAATTGGAAGCAATGAACGTAAGTGTGAGTTCTTTACTGTTGTGAATCAAAATACATTATGTTACATGTAAATGAAATGTATATATCGAATATTCCACATTTATAGGATTGCAAAGGTCAGATTTGTGTACCAGATACTTATGGTTGAATGTAGAATGAGTGAAACAGATTAACACATGACTTTATGTTGAATAAAAAAAATGTGAATGCAATCGGGGTTAATACGAATACAATTTAAAATAGTTCAATGTTCAAACTATAGGCACTGTAGAACGACTTTCTCACCGAAATAAAGTACTCTCACAAAATCATAAATAAGTGTTATCAATGACTAAATAATGCTCACAATCATTAAAAAGAGTTCTAAAACGAATGTACATTTTTCGATTAAGCCATGCGAGTCCATTTACCATCGAATGGCCTGAAGGTAATACAAGTGTTCCGACTGATGTAGCGATACCTAAACACTCAGTATAGAGTTTTATTTAAGGCACCATGATCGATCTTGCTATGTGAACCCTCAAATTCTCATGAGACCTACAAATCTACCTCTCACACTGGGGAAGTCCACACCACTGTCACTTTATACATCACATCATTTTCTTCGAATATGGATAGCCGTGTTCTAAGGACAAGGCTTATTGGGATGTATAATGGGATGTTTTACCCATTAACATACCAATATATTGTATAAACTTCAATAATAAATGATAAAACATTGAGAAAACATAATAGGCAAAAAAAAGTGCTACAGCGCCTTCAATAGTGTCCATAAGTACTTGTTACTAGAGGAGGTTATTTAATCAGTAAATATTCATATGGACTTTAAATGATTATAATTAAAATCAGGTTTAAACATTTTGGTAAGGCTGCATACGTTAATGTTTCTTTGGCACACCTTTTTCAAAAGTGACGAAGGCAGTTGGGCTTTCTATTTCCTTTTTTTCTGGAAAAAATAATGATGAGCCAGGAGTTCATTTTATTGTTTCCCATCAAAATAAAACATTAAAGTGGTAGGTGGTGGAAGTATGTAAAACGGAAGCACGTCCGTTCCTGCAGACCTTTTTATTTGTGGGAAAATGCATTTTGGCCTTTAACTAAAATGGAACAGCAAATTCTTCATTTTTCATTTCAATTGACAATACACCAGAAATCTTAAACACAAATATTTGGAACAATTTTCATTTGTGAAGCATCAGAAACATGAATGTTTATAAACTTTTCTCAAAAACTTTAATCCTGCGCAAGCCTTTGGACATTAATAATTATATGATTAATGATTCTACCAATCAAATGATGAGTTAATGAATAAGATGAAAAGAAGTTAAGTACGAGTTTAAAAATGATGACTGGTGTCATAAATAATCCATTGTTAAACAGGTTTCATTTCAGAAAAGATTCTACATCATACTGAAATGCTATTCTTTATTATTCTAAATTAAATATAAAATCTCTGATAAAAACTCTTTCACAATTTTGTTAGAAACTATTCCATTCCTATAGTTAGTTTATCAGAAACACATGATTTAAGTTTAATCACGACGAACCATGTTCATTATCGAACATTTGGCTGTGTAAAGTATAGTTGGTGGAAACTTATTGTTGCGTGAACTAATTGTATAAATCTATGAACCTGCAATGACAAGTTAATGGTGGAGAAGTGAAGACCAATGAGGACATCATATTTGATAGATTCCAAGTTGGTGTGATAGCAGAGAGAGAGGAAGGAAATCGAATCAGTGTGTAATGAATTTTAAATTTGATTTAAGACAACTTTCTGTGCATGTTTTGTTAATTTATGCAATAAATATTAGCTGAAATTCCATTGGATAATTTAGGGTTCCTTTCATTCAGTATCAATTATTGTTCTGTGAGATATAATGTGATCCCGTAGCTCCTTCACGTCAATCTCATAAACACAACGTTTGACTATCAATATCTTTTAAAAGGCATCTTAATTTGATGTTGAAACTATAAACACTTTTGTGAAGCGTTGGTGTTTCTGTGTTCTGCGTCACTATTTTCAGGAACAATGAATGGAGGATCTAAAGATGTTCCGTTTTTCATTAGATACAAATACCATTTAAATTGTATTAAATGGGAACGTGTTTAGTATTTATTCATTACTCTCTGATTTATAAATTGATGATCTCGGTATTAATGAACTGTATCTACACAAAGAGCCATTTGTTTAAGTTTTCAGCCTGGAGAAGAAAACTGAGAACATGTGTTATTTCCTCAAATATCTCATTTCCTGCACATGGTTACCCATTTAATACAGATGTCGATTGGGAGATTGGGAGAGATTGGAATAAAACACTTTTCATTACACAGTGTGTCGAAAGGGTGTACGGGATTGTCAGACCCATGTAGTTTTTATTATTCCTGGTACAACTTTATCATAAGTATGTAAACAATGTCAAACACCGCAGCAGCCGTAACAATAGTAACCTAGATATACAAAACACAGGAGTTGACATTCAGTTAATTACTGAATAACAGAGGTCCTATCGATTTTGTATGTACAAGTATTGATAAAGGTAATTTTATTTAAAGGTCATGTATGGCGACATGGTTATTGTATCACCTTTTTGCATGCACTTTATGTAAACAAATAATATTTTGATGTATGTACAAGTATAAGTATGTGAAATGCTTTCTTATCATTGAAGACTAATGATGTATCAAATTGAAAATTAAATGTTTTTAACTGTATTTAAATATGCCCATAGTTCACAGTTATGCTGGTGATAAAGTCAATGAATCTGTAAAATTGCTCGTTTAGTCAATAACAAAACAAAATCGATCCCTAAAATGTGATAGTTGGAGTTTAAAGAACTAAATTGATCTGAAAAATACAATACGCTCATGGTTAACAACGAAAACAGTTAAAACTTATGCTGGTAAATCAATCAACATAATTTTGTCAGTAAACATGCGATCGCATGACGTCAGAAAGTAATATAATTATTTTTCAGCCTTTGCTTCCAGCCTATAAATAAACCCAAGGCTATGAATTATTTATCCACATGTAATCACCAACAGCACGATAATTTGTTACGGTGACACATTTTTTTCTTCAAACCTCTTTTGCAGACAGGAACACTCACAAAAGTCATTAAGGCAGAAAAACTATCCACTTTTATCATTCCCACAGTTCTGCCTCTGTTAAACCTTATGGCTTATGTTATGCATTGTCAATGACGTCAATGTTGAAATTGAAAATGTTTCTAACATCTTTGGTCTTAAAAGGGATGACTTAAAATGTAGATGTGTTTTGTGTGATGACTTGTTGATAACATTATGTAAAGCACTGGACATCATTTGTAGATTTATTCTACTTACTAAATTGATTTGCAAAAGCAGTAAATCAGTTAATGTTCCGTGCAATCTAGGAATGGTAAAATATTCCTAGATTGTGAGCTCACAATCTGCAGATTGTTCGAACAATCTGCAGATTGTGATATACCCTAGATGGTTCGTAACATAAACACTGTATAGCATTGAATTATTATCAATTACTTAAACAACATATAGTCTCTTGATGAAGGAGGAGGGTTCGTATGTCGACAAATAGGAATAGAGAAATCTACGAGACAATCATGTGCCAACAATAGAACAGGAGATAGCAGTATGTCTGGAACATGGTGTTGTAAACCTTCTGTCGACTGCCCCAATAGACAACTGGAATCTATCCGATTAACTGAGTCCTTTATTGCCTCATAAAACGTGTTTGACCAAATTCTGCTATCTGCAGCCATGGTTTTATTGAAAACGTGAAATTGATCCAACCCTTTGATGTACATTTCAAGTGAAATTGGGGTTGCACTCAGTATTTGGGCTTCCAGGTTTGTAGACTGAATACAACATATTTTCAACAGTTAAAAACACAATACTGCTGTAAAAGAGAATCGATTTTGAATTGAGGAGACCTCATAATTTCATTTATCAAGGTATAACAATTTTATAATATTTGAGCAAGTTATATTATATTGAAATGTTTCTTTCTATTTTATTCAAGACAATACATCAAATGGGTAAATGGTAATATACTGTGATATTCAAGTAACAGTTGAAAACGTTCACGCTCAGGAACGTAGTGCTGGTGAAAGTTCAAACGACCTAGAAATGGTTCGTACAAGTATGAACGATTTTCCTACAGATCAAGGTTAATGAAACTTGAAATTCACTAAACATGACCATGCTTTCAACCAGCCAATGTTCCGGAATCTGTTAACCTTGAAGTGTGTAATTACATGCAAATGTGTACTAATCACCCAGCATGCGTCAATAATTTGTAGAATAGGATTCTTTTTTGGGAGGAGCGATAACTTAGTAGATTATGGATATTTTCATTCGATAGTCAACGTACGCATGTATAACACACATCATAATAACAATTATAGAACAATTGATTATGACCCAAAATGATATTATATTTGCTAATTATTAATATGATTATTTAGTTAAAGGAAGTATAAGCTTGTAAGAACATTGTCAAGAACTTGCTAGGTTTTCTTGATCAATACTGCGACACGGTTATTCACAAACTAAATACTTTTTACCATATTGATATTACAGGAATTAAATATCTGGCTTGGAAAGTGTGTGAGTTAATGGTCATATAATGTGAAATCCAAACAGTGTTAAATTTTATTAAACGTTTGTACTTTATTGCAGAAAGTATTGCAATGATAGTTTCTGAAATATGTCAGATGTTACAGTGCACATGACCTTTGTTTGGAATATTTCAGAGAGCTATTCTTCATTTGACATTTCAAAAAAAGACAATCAGTCACATTTTCAAATACAATTGCAAACACAGTGCATACGGATAGCTTATATGATGCTAAATTTTCGTTTCACATATTCAAGAACTTGAAAGATGTATATCTTATTAAACGCTTAATTTCTTATAACAGGGAAATGAATAGTTTACTGTCGTATCAAGTAATCACATAGACGCCATAGTGCTCATTAAGGTGGATTTGATGGATATATTAGAATGACTGTACCCTGGAACACAAAGCAATGCGTGACCATCAATCTACAATTGTCATTCATTTGTCTTGAACATCGACGAAATAGACCGTCTGATCACGGGGAATAGATATTCTGTGAGGTCATTACTGGTGATCTGGCCAGTGAGTGTTCACTTAATGTGTTATTTCCCGTTACACTCAGCTTCAATGAAGTAATAAAACGGCCCCAAATACACAATCATTACATACCATAAATCTACCAATTGACTTTGTTTGATTACCAAACGTGAAGTCAAGAGTAAAACGAGTTAGTAAGACTAACGAGCAAATGAAAACTTCAACACACTTTTGACAGAGTTAAAACTCTGCTTAGAGTAGATGTTTAATGTCTTTGATAATTTGCAAATGCTTTGTAAAGAAATGGTTTCTGTGGATACAATTTGCAATTTGTACCCTGGAACACAAAACTATGCGTGACCATCCATCTGCAATTGCCATTGATTTCTCTAGAACATTGACGAAATAGCTGTGCCCGTCTGATCATGGCTAATATATATTCTGTGAGGTCATTATTGGTGATCAAGCAAGTGAGTGTTATTTCCCGTTACACTGAGCTTCGTTGAAGTAACAAACAGTCCCGAAATACAAAGACAATACAGATACAAATGTTGACTATGTTTTTGTTTGGTTATCAAACATTAATTTAAGAGAAAATATAATCACAAACAGCTTCTAAACAGTTGGAAGCTCTCTTAAAAATAAACTGATGATTAAGCGTCAGGAGAGCGCCTCTCTTTTTTTCAACTGTGTCGTGTATCCCTGTTTCACATGGTAGGACATTTCTCAATCAGCTTTGGGAGAGATATGCTTTTCATCTAATCCATACAAACTCAGGAATATTAAGAATTGACATAATGAAAAGCTTTGCCTTGAAGAAGATTTTAACATATTTAACATATACAAGTTTAATTGATTGATTAGAAAATATATTTGTTGTCGATTAATAATATTTTAAATGCAACTGAAATGTATTTTCCTATCATATCATATAGATTTATCGTTACTGGGCGTTTTTGTTGTTTGAAACAAATGAAATTCTGTCCACTTTTAACTTTAAAGTTCATTTGGGTACGGATCCTTTTGAACAGCAGCATGATTGACGGGTTAATAAAATTGGGATTTTTTCTATAAATTGAAGGAACCTTGAAAAAAAAAAAAATACATTTTTGACTGTTTCACAGATTGTAATTGAGCTTTGTTTAATAATACCACCTATCGATGTGATAAAAAACATAAATGCATCTATCAATATTTCTTTAAAGTTGTAGACAATAAGAAAATATTACTTAAAAATGAATTGAAATTTTATTATTTGTGATGGCAAAATTGATTATTATTTATAGTTCTTTCCTAAAAATCTAATTTCTTTACACTTCGAATAGTAAAAGAATTGGGATTCATTCTGAAATCAAACGAAGACAATTGACTGAATGTTGGTAAAATTTGGGTGCAAGAAAATTTAAGTGACACGATTGAACTGAGAGTAAGATAACCTGAACATAAACGCACCGAGAGTAATTTATTTATTGAATTCGTAGGTGAGTGGGTGTCTATTTGGTTTGTAAATATGCTATTTTATATGACAGTCAAGGCGGCTTTATAATAATGGGTCGGATAAAGTTATTTTAATGACCAGTGCCTATCAATCTACGACCCTGATGTCCGTCATCCGACATTTGCGATACTTGCATATTCGTTTTGCATTGCAACAAAGATACTTGTTTGTCAAATGTATTTAAAATGTATAGAAATTATAATAATACATACATACACATTTATTTTGAGTTGGTATTTTCGTTTGGCATTCAGTTACTCAGCGACAATATCACATGGAATGTAACTGACAGTAGCTCTTCTGTAACTGATCGTGAGTGTGTGTTTGGGTTACCTCCCTTGATTTCTGGGTGGTGGTTAACTCTCGTCTCACGAGGGGTTAATTGTTAATTGATGGTCAGGCATTGCTTTATGTTTCAGGGCAGAACCAGTCTACAGTCTGAAATTTGCTAGTTATTACTATGAGTATTTAGTTAAAGGAAATATAATGTTGTAAGAACATTGCCAAGAACTTTTGCTTTTGCTTGATGAAAATCAATACTGCGACCGGTGATTCACAAACTAAAGACTTTATGTTTAAGGACAGAACCAGTCTACAATACCGACAGAAATCCTTTAAATCAACGTATAAATGTGTTCATTAAGCCGTCAATGTGAATGCTTGATAAGACACTAAAACATAAGTTTTCTCTTTATAACAAGTTAAGTATTTAGTAAAAGTATACATATATACAAATATGTTTCGCAAAGATTTAATATCAGCTATCATTATGTATTTTTCTTGCTAGGCAGACACAGCTATTTCGTTAGTGTTCTAGACAAATGAATGGCAATTGTAAATGGATGATCACGCATTGCTTTCTTTTCCAAGGTACTACAAGTCTAATTTACAGACAGAAATCCTTTAAATCAACCTTAATGACCTTATTATGCCGTCTATGTGAATACTTGATACGACACTAAACAATACATTTCCCTTTTATATCAAGTTAAGGGTTTACTAAAACGAACATAAATCACATTTTGAGTATGTGACACGAAAATGTAGCATAAACTACCATTCTGGATGTTGTTTGAAATTGTATTTGAAAATTTGATTGCGTGCATTTTCAAATAAAAAAATGGCTCTCTTAAAGATCACAAACAAAGGTCAGGTGTTCTGTAACGTCTGATATACTTGTTGACACTGCAACGTTTATAATGGCAATTTTCTGCAATACAGTACAAACGTCTCGTTAGATTTCATAACTTTTCACTTTCACATTGAACCCAAATAACCCACGCACTTTCCTTGTTAAGGTTATAAATCACCGACTGCAGTATTGATTTTCAACACATATACATGTATTTAGCAAGCAAAAATAATTGTCTTTTCAGCATCATAATCCTTTACCTAAATAATCAGATAAATCATATTGGAGCGCAAGTAATTGTTCTAGAGTAAATATTATTCTAAGACCCTATAACTGGATGTTGATGCCAGTGATTAATGTGTCTGTTATCTGCATTAAAATCGCATCATATGCTCATATGGTTTACCAGCATGAAAATATTCATAATAATTATTGCCTCTCCTAAATAAGTTTATACTTTGACCAATTCAGTACTCTCCTAGTACACATTTGCTTGTAAAGCATGAATGGCAGGCCAAAAATACACTGAATTTCATTAGCATCCAAGTTGATGTATATGCACTCACATTAAACATATTAAGTTTAGCTAACAGGGATCTCACTGCAATGTTTATGGCAAATATAGAAAGGCAACGTAACTGTTCCTGAATGGCAATGTACATCCGATCATAGTTCACTGAACACGAATCATGAAGTTTTATTGTGTTGATTTCACATGAGTTGTTTTTCTTGATTTATTAACTGTTTTCCTTGAATTCTATGTTTACATGGTTTGTGTCTCTTTGAAGGGGTCGGCTAAATCCTTTTTAAATATATCAACATTTTATAGGATATACCAGTCACGTTTAATGTTAAAATATTGACATCTAAAACCATCGTCAATGCTGAAAAGTGAAACATTAATATGTCACATTTTGCCATTGTTTTTGTATAATAGGTTGATGGAAATAAAGCAAGAGTGGAGCAGTATAAGATCATACGATGTCCAACACTGATTTTCTTAGGCTTGATGAATATACAGGATCAAATTACACAAACGTTAAATAAACTCACGTGCAAAAGAAACGTCCCCATACAAAATACAAGATATTTCAATCGACGGGCGATAAATGCGACTGAAACAGCGTTACATCATGTCTTCAGAACCCAACAATACTAAAAATGAATTTTCAAAACATGATCTATTCATAACTCTGAGAAACACAAGTTTTAAGAAATGGTCGTTTTGGAATCTCCTTAACTAGACGAGATAGAAGCCTCAAAAAGCCAGTTTTGGCTTGTTTTGTGACGTCCTACAGTAATGACGCGTCAACAAATGTACATCAAAGAAGGTTATTTATGTCGTGTATCTTTAATTAATTAAATTTCTACGTTTTCAATTTTTTAAACTTAAATACCAAATATTGTGGGCCAAACACATCTTTAAAGATTTTAGCACCCCATGTGTATTTGAACAGATATAAACAATAAAAGAAGCATACTCTGATGTATGAAATTGTGAATACTTTTATACAAAACATGTGGCTACCAAATACATTCAAAATCTACTTTCTCTGACATCAATATTTCATTTTATACTGTTTTCAAAATGTGGGGACGTTTCTTTTGCACGTGAGTTTATCATATAGGAACATCGCCACTATAGTCAGTGAAGTTTAAATTATGGACATCGGTCATCATGAGTTGCCTACACAACCACATGCTATGAGGCTTCATATTATATACAGGAAGATCGGACTGCATGGCAATTGTATTTTTGAGTCTAATTGATTATAATTCACAAAATATGATGTGTTCATATCCATAAAAATACACCTTTTAATCATCATAATGGTTGAAGCATCTTAACTAGGAGACATCAGAGAGTCATAACAGATTGAGTGGCCTGTGTAATGATGCCATACAATAATAGTACGTCAACGAATTACAATTCTGTATCAATGTATTAACATTCTGGCCAATAATCACTTTCAGAAAAACGATTTGAGAACTCCATGTGTGTTTGAACAGACATGAAAAGTGTCATAAGGGAATAAATGAAATTGTGAGCTCTTCTTTATAGAATTATGTCTTGATTCATAAGATAATGAATTATTGTTAATCTGTAAAAGAAACTGAAGTGTTCATTGGCCTAAGTTATCTAATGATTACACTAAATATGTTGACACTATCTCAGATGTCGAACTCCTTGTAATAGAGAAAAGAGGTCTAATATACTCTGGATTTGGTTGTTTTGAGCCAAGTAAATTTAAACCAAATAATGAAAAGTCACTCATATAAAGGAGACACCATTCTGTAAGGAGTTGTTTATGTTGATCACTTTAGGCAAAAACCAGGATATCTATATTGCGTATATATTACACTCTTTTCTATGAAAAGTTATCTCAATATCTTTCTATCTGATTAATAGATGAATGGGGTTATTTGAAATAGTTAATTAAACTGTAATATCTATTAAATGGTCTGGGAATAGCAAAGACTAACCCATTAATTTTATTCACAGACAGTTCTTAAACAAGAAATGAGTTTTTGTATGCAACTCTTGAATGCGTTTGTACTTGGTATTCAGAAAACCTGGTACACCAATGTAAGATAACTTTATTGTTTAACCTAGCTTTAACAAATAAAGTTTCCAGACACATGCAAATGAAATATTGATGGCAAAATTCATACTCATGAACAGCAATCAAGTAAGTGTCTAGAAATTAACGATTTTCTTACATAAAACATTGGGTAGCACTTCTTGTGAATGAAACCGCGTAAAATAACGGTGAATCTTTATGAAGATAAATGTACCACATAAACTTATCTTCCAACATCAACATTTGAAAATTAAACATGAAATGAAATCGTGTGGTTGATTGATCCAAATGTCTACAACCTCTTAGTTCTTTGCAGTTTGATAAAACTGTTTGAATTTTTTTTACGTGGAATGATTAAAGGTTTCTTAAAAAACGATGTATTCTACCAGTTAAAGGTGAATAAGATTCCAATCAAAAAGCGTTTCACGCCTTTTGCTGTAATTTGATTATTTCACATTTTATAACTTTCATATTCAGACACAAATCTTACTCTCATTTTAAAATTGAAGAACAATTAATTCACTGATATCTTTTAAAATTTAACGACCATTTAATTAGAAACAAAAATGCAAGTTTATTTAAATAGAGAAATTATTTGAAAATCCCCAAAACGACACATCTACACACCTTGTTACATACATGGACTAAGTTTCGTGAACATATAAAAAATAACTTTCAATAACTATCTATATATATAAAACAGTGTCCAAATTTTGGCCTGGAAAAGAAAAGCTATTAGGAAATGGTAAACAGAGTTAGTTGTGTCGAGAGATAAACACTTTTTCACGAATCCTGATAGAATAATAACATTCAATTATGAAATAAAATTTCTATATTTCCCCTTAGAAACGTTGGTGTCAAAATGTGACATATACACATTAATAAGGGCATTGACAACACTGTATGTCATGGACAGTATGATTATAATGCCCATGTTGTAAATTTCTTTAATGTCTTCTCATTATCTAGAGGCAAACCATCACTTTTGTTACTAGATCAATGATAATGAATGCGATTTAGTGCATGACAAATTGGCTAACAAACATGAAAGACCTTGTCAGAAATATTGATTGTTATTATCAAAAAGGAAACTACATTAATTAGACTAATTGGCTCCAACATCAATTGCAAGTTGAAAGAATGATTGATAGGTAGATTTGATGGTAGTATCAAGATATCATATACAAGTAATTTTTGTTGCGTTTTCACATTCAATGCATAATTTGTTTTCAAGGTCCTTTAAATGTTGAATAAAATACTATTCTGATGATATTTAACTTGAATTTATTTCTTATACATGAGCTCCATTTAACTATAAAGTCCAAAGTGTCATCGATAGACAATGTTGAGATATTACATGATTGACTCACTCGGATATTGAATATTGGATATTGGATATTGGATATTGGATATTGGATATTGTTAATTTGTCAATCTTTAAACATAGGTTTTAGTTCATTCAAGGACATTCGACTAACTTTATTTATCATTCTAAACTTCAAATAGAAAGCTATGTGGCATCAATCGCTATACCTGTATTCGCAGCTGCTTACTCCAAAACTGAGATTGGGATATGCAATTATTTATAAAATCACGTGAATACAATTCTGCAATTGAGACAATATATTTTGTCATTTGGGAACACATTATAATTTTCTATTTTAACAACTGATTGGAAATAAATAAATAGTTTAATACTAGTATCTTATTTTGAATTGACGATTGAAAGGAACATTCATGCATGACAAAAAGTGTCACAGAATTGAAACTTATGACAGCTTTGGAAATTAAATTTCCCGAAATTTTTGGTAATAACATTGTATATCAATTCTGAATCTGTCAGAAAAATCGGGTCAAGCGATATTTTTTTAGAAAGACCCACTATTCACATGCATCCAAGCATCGTAACGCTTTAAATATTAAAATGTTGATGTCCCCATCATTGATTTACATGTTCAAGGTTTAAAAAATTGGCGATAAACTATCGCAGATTTCGCAAGGAAGCTACTGCTGCCAGTGTGAAATGGGTCAAAACATAAAAAGAAACTTTACTGTTGTTATCCAAAGCATGTGTGAAGTTTCAGAAAAAAATATCAAAAGTGTTGAAGGAGTTGATTTTTGCAAGATGTGTTTACTACTGTCAGTCTGAAACGGGAAAGTCAAGCACATTAAGTCAAGGGCCATGGCAGTGTGTTTGTTCAAATCGTGCATGTCACTTATGAAAACCACCAGGCAAAAGAAGTTCACACTTCAGTTGGTTTCGATTTATTCAATATTTTAAAAGTAATAAGGGGCATTTGATCATGGCAAGATACAATAACATTTAACTCCGGTATATTTGAGTGAATTATTTGGTAACAGGTTAATTTTTAGTTAAAATATCTTTCTTTAATGTAGAAAGGGGTAAACCATTGTTTACACCATTATGATCCCTACCATGTTTAAAGTGCTGTAAATGAATGAGGCACATTTATTGATTCTTTTAAAGAGAATAAGTCTGATATGTCGATGAACAATTGTATTTTATTCAAATTAATTTTGGAAGATTCAAACAAAAATGACATAACATTAAAAATTTAACATTTTAAAAGCACTTAGAAGTAATAATTGGCTGATTACTGAAAGCCTGCACTATTCAGTTTGATATTTGTAAATGAAAGTCATACCTATAATAAAACCAACTGAGGTGTGTACGTTCTGTTTCAAGGTGGTTTATATCTACAGCATATGCATGTGTCAGAAAAAAAAATCAAAGGCATACAAGGAGGTAATTCACAAGACACATCCACTAGGAACTTTCAACATTAAGTAATCGAACAAGTCAAGTGCAAGAACTATAACATATTCATCAAATTAGTGCGCACTCTCGATGTGTGCATCACTTATGTAAATCCAGCATATATAAGCAGCAACATTCCCCATTAGCTTCTCTAGTGGAGGTCAAAATCACATGTCAGCATTAAAACGACAGCATAAATTGTTCAAATCGCACTGAATGGAATAACTTTAAGATTAACAGAGTTACACAAATAAATGAAAACATTCTCGAATATTCTTAGCATTCCATTCAAAGACTTGAATATCCTGTATTTCCTAATATATAAAGATATTTATTGATGTTTAAAATTAAAATCAAAACATGAATGAAATAGGTATTTGATATTTGTTTCACCTTCCTACAAATTGTTGGATCAGTCTAATACAATATGGGAAGCATGCTGATTTAGAATATACTCTGAGGATAAAACCTGTCCCTTGAGACAATCAATAAACTTCTTAGATTCCTTTCATTAGCATCGTTGACAAGAGAATAAGCCAGTGCCGCGGGCTGTTGGTAGAACAGATGGATGTGGAGGATGTGAATACCATTGATCAGGATGGATGAGCAATAAACAGATTAAGTCTGCATGCAGATAATGATACATGATACACATTAAACCAATGTAGACATGCATAGTTTTTCCTGGTGATGATTTATCTTTCAGCCTAGTGATGAACCCCTTTTGAAGATATTTGTGGGTCCATCAGTGTATTTCATGAAGTTATTTAGGAAATTCTGTATTGCTGTCAACAATAGATTTGAGTATTTCTGGCTGGAACTTGAAATGTATAACACCATCTATCGATAATTTATTTCATCAGAATCATTGTTTCTATCAACAAATGCTATTTTCCTTCTTTGTATATCGGGGTTCCACTCTGTCTGTTAACACATTGAATTGCGTATTGATTGATGTTTTGAGGAACGAAGCAGATAGAATTAGATATCTTGCCACCACAAATAATAAGAATCGTAATTGATTCTGAAATGATTGTTTTTCGTTGTGCAATATGCTCAGGAATATTGATTTGTGAATTTATGTTTTAACTTTAATCTTTAATTCAATCTTCATGCATGCATGAGTCAATCATAACGTTCCAAGTTTACTTCAGTGGTTTCTTCTTGACTATGTTCAATTCTATTCATTATTGTCGAACTATTAGATCAACTGCATGAAACCCATGTTGCATCACAGTCTACATAAGTCTTAATCAAGTTTTATCCATTTTTTTTCTGTGAATGGACGCAACGCTACCCTAATGATGCTACTGCCCCAGTCAGTTAAAGCCTAAAACAAACTTTTCAGTAAATAAGTGATTTCCCTTTGAGTGATGAGAAGATTTTACACAATTTATATTTATTTATTTATTTTATTTATTCTCGGGGTTTTAGGTTGAAGATCTAGTTTTACGATGGAATTTGGCATTTTGGGTCTGTTTCTGATATCACAGGTTCACAACTGTTTTGTATGATGCACCGGATGTAAATGGCAACTATCTTCATACTTAGATGTCTTCAAATTAGGATCGAAAAATAGTGTCTCATAAATTTGCATCTCAAAGGAAACTCTTGCGTTAATCTTAATGTAAAGTATCCTTGGGAAGTTAAATGTTTGAGTCATATTCTTTAAAGCACAAACTACCTTTCAATGTTATCAACATTACTAAAATTATAATTGTCATGTATTATATTTCCCTTTTGAATTACATACTAAACAAGTTCGTAAACACAGTAATATTTCACGAATTCCCGCGAAGACAAAAGGACCATCTTTAAATCATATTTATTAATATTTGTTTCATCCGTCTGATCTTCTACTGCTAATTGCATGGTATTCTAATGTCCATTGAAGGATAAAATGCAGGTAAAATTGAGTCGTTTTCAATCCATAAGATATCATTGAAAACAAAATAAGGTGAGTTGATGGATTACTTGTATCCAGTGCAAGGTCTCTGTAAAATCATTTGCGAGAAGAGAATCTCAGTTAATAAATCTTTGTAATTTAAAAGAACATATTTTTCGTTTATAATTGACAGCGTAGATCCTTTAAACACAAATTGAGCAGATAAATTAGCAGACAACGAGGTTTTTGTATGAAGATACTTCAAATTGAAAATGTTTTCTCTTTTTACCTTTTCTAACCAGATCCAATTGAATGTTTCCCCTTCACTATTCAAAATTTCACTGAAGGTAATGAACTTTAACTGTGAGTGCTTTATTGAGTATTGTTTAAGTAAATGAAATTAATATATCACGCATAATAATCATTTCATTCAAGAAGAATCTCGGATACAAACTATTTCATATAATGTTTACAAACTGTTCCATTTCTATAGTTGGTTTATACAAGAAAAACATTAATAAGGTTCAAATTATCTTCATTATCTTGTATAAATAATATTTGGTTGAAAATTAATGTTACGTGAAATAATTGTTTAAATTTATGAACCTGAAATGACAAGTTAATGGCGGAGAAGTGAAGACTACTGAGGACATTATCTTTAATAGATTCCATGTTGGTGTGATAGCAGAGAGAGGAAGGAACTCGAATCAGTGTGGAGGTCTCCATTATTTGATGAAGTTTATGTTTGATTTAGGACAAATTTCTGTGCATGTATTGTTGATTTATAGAATAAAATATTATGTGAAATTCCATTTGAAGATTTAGGGTTACCTTCATTAAGTATCAGTTGTTTTATGAGGTATAATGTGATCCCATAGCCCCTTCACGTCAATCTTATAAACACAACTTATTACTACCAATTTCTTTAAGAATGCATCGAATTTATAAACACATTTGTGAAGAGTTGGTTCTGGTGATAAGTCAGTGGATCTATACATACGATTCTAAGACACAAATCTGCTCGTTTTGGTCAATATTTACAACACAACAAAATCGATCCCTAAAACGTGTTCAATTGATCTTACAAAACACCATACTGTCATGGTTGACAATGAAAAAAGTGAAAATGTATGCTCGTAAAACAGTCAATAGAATTTTGTCAGTAAACATGCGCTCGTATGACGTCAGCGTTTGCGTCTAGCCTATAAATATACCTTAGGCAATACATATTAATCAAGACGTAATAACCAACAGCAAGATAATTTGTTATGGTGACACGTTTGGTTCTGCAAGCGACTTTTGCAGACAGGAACACTCACAAAAGTCATTAAGGCAGAAAACGTTCCACTTCTGTCTTTCCCAATTTCTGCCTGTGTCAGACCGTATGACTTATGTCATGCATCGTCAATGACGTCAATGTTGAAATTGATTATGTTTCTAACAGCTTTGATCTCTTCAGTGATCACTTAGATGAGTTTGTGTGATCAAATAACACTATACTAAGCACTGGACATCATTGGCAGATTTATTCTTAACTGACGGGCAAAAGAAAGTATATCACACACTTGTTTTCGATTAATTCGATATTTTAAAGAAATGAGATGCATTTGATTATGGCACGATACAATAACACCTTTCGGCAGTAGTTTGAATAACTTAATTGGTGACTGTTTTATTGTTTAACTAAAATATCATTATTAAAAGTAGACAGGGGTAAGAAATGAAAGTTACACCAACATGACCCCTACTATGTTCAAAATGTTGTAAATATGTGCAGGGCGAAGCACATTTATTGATTTATTTATTGATGTGTTATATGTCGATGAACAGTTGTGTTTTATCAAAATTAATTTGGGGAAATTTCAAAATTTTATTTTTTGAATTTTGATAAAAAAAAAATTCAAACCGCGTAGAGGTATTCTTTGACTGATTTAATGTTTTGGACTAATTTCACAAACTAGTCCGTTTTTCAATACGACGTCGAAAACTCGAGATATTTGACTTTGAAAATTATACATATGATAAATACAACTGAGCCATATACTTTCTTTTGCCCGTCAGTGTAATTTCAATATTAAAGTGCAAACGTTTATTTAAATCATCGATAACGGTGTTGTGTTTCCATGTGTATGGATATGTAGACATTGTACAAGTAGTAATACGTAAGTAGTAATGCACATTTATTTTAAGTTACTCTAAATGTTCAAAAACAGACAGTCTTGTGATGAATGGGCAAGATTCGTATGTTAACAAATAGCAATAGAGATATCTATGAGACAACTATGTGCCAACAGTAGAACCGAAGATAATAGTATGTCTGGAACTTGTTTTCTAAAAATAGTGATGCAAACCTTCTGTTTACTGCTGCAATATACAACTGGAACCTATCCGATTAACTGAGTCATTTATTGCCTCGTAAAACGTGTTTGAGCAACGTCTACTATCTGCAGCCATGGCTTTATTGAAAACGTGAAATTGATCAAACACTTTGATGTTCATTTCAGACGAAATGTCTCCGGAATTTGATTTTGGCTTCCAGGTTTGTAAACTGATTACAACATAATTTCAACAGTTAAAAACAAAATGTTGCAGTCAGAGTGTATCGATGTGATAAGCATACATCTATATTTTGTAAAGAAGACCTCACAACTTCATTTATTCGGGTATAACAATTTGACTTTTTATGTCATTCAAACACACATACAGTGCTGACAATTTGTTTTTCAAAATGGAATTTTTTTTATTTGATAAATAAAAGAGGTTGTTGACATAAGTTACGTTCGTTGACTTATTGTTATGGTAGGATGACATTTAAAACATACCAATAAGTTCTTTTTACTTTCCAATATCTCCTATGTGTTAAAGAGGTTTTTTCAGAAACATGAACAGATAATGTTTTGTGAACTTTCATTTGAACAAGAAATGCAATTAAAATGTTATTCAATCTATATTTATATCATGTGAAGCTTCATAGTTGTGTAGCTAATAATCCATGTCCATATTACAGTTGCCTGACAATAGTAGTATCGTAAAATAAGGTTATACAATAATGAAGCTGCAATGACAATTGCAAGTTAATGGCGGCTAAGTGGTGACCAGAGAGAGATTACACCTGTATAGTCATCAAACTAAAAACATTATATTGGAAACAGCTTCTACGCATACATTTTCATGTATGCTTTATTTCATTCAATCAAATAAACAAAAAACAATGGCAGTAACATTAATGATTTGATCACTTCATTTCAAAGGGACACGAAAGCATCAAAACGTTCTGAAATAAAACAAATCGGTTTATTTATAAACATAGCAATTCATGTGAATTCAAAACTATCTAAATTTAAGATTAATTTTCAGTGAATAGATTTTCAATTATAGATGGATATGCCTAGGCATTGAATAACAACAAATGGTATAGTATGCTCCCTGTTCATTGAGTTCAAAGGGGACGTTTACAATGCCAAGTTGGTTGTCTGCAAATGTGTACTCAGAGAGCACACTTGCTGTAATGTTCATCACTCTACAAGCTTGAATTGGCAGAAGGGGCGCTTATTTGGTAGAAGCAGTAATTATGTAGATTTTGGTGATTGTGTTATAATATGTTCATGGTTATTTTCATTCGGTATTCAACATTAGTATCGTGTATAACATCTCTAGCCAAAAGCCAAATTCAGGATCGTAGAATGTTTATAATATAACACTCTTTTTGACCAAATCTGATGTTATATTTGCTAGTTATCAATATGATAATTTAGGTAAAATAATTATAATGTTGTAAGAGCATTGCCCAGAACTAGCTAGGTTTATTCGATGGAAACCAGTAGTTTGAATGAATTAATTGGAGACTGTGGTTAAATTTTAGTTAAAATATCATTGTTTAATGAAGACAGGGGTAAGAAATGAATTGTATCATCAAAAATATATTTTTTTAAAAACCCCAAAACCATGTAGGAGTATTCTTTGACTGTTGACTAAAAACCTGTAGTTTTCAGTTTTAGATTATGACATCGAAAACTTGAGATATTTGCAATTGAAAATCATACATATGATAAAATCAACAGAGTACTCTCTTTTGCCTGGCAGTTTATAATGCTCAATTTTGTTTCACATATTCAAAAATAACATCTCTGGGGGAGGATTTGTACCGGTATAAAATAGCCGGGGGAGATTTTATATGGGAGCGAATTTATACCGGGACACCGGTCTGATCATGGCTATTAGATATTCTGTGAGGTCGTTACTTGTACTCTGACAAGCGACTATTCATTTAATGTGTTATTTCCTGTTATACATTGAAGTAACAAACCGTTACAGTACAAAGCCCATACAGATACAAATGTTGACTACATATTGTGTTTGTTTATCAAACATTAACCTAATTTAAGAGAAATTATAATCACAAACAGCTTCTAAAAAGTTGGAAGTTCTCTTGAAGAAAATGAAGTGATAATGAAGAATTAGGAGAGCTTTTTACAGTGTGTCATTTACCCCTGTTTCACATGATAGGACATTTCCCGAACAGCTTTGGAAGAGATATGCTTTTCATCTAATCCATAAAAACTCAGGAACATTAAGACTTGACAATATGACAGGCTTTGCTTTGAAGAAGTTTTATTGATTGATTAGAAAATGGATACATTGTCGATGAACATTTTTGAACATCTCCTATCGTATCATATGGTTACTGGGCGTTTTGGTTGTGTGTAACAAATGAAATTCTGTCCACTTTTTACTTTAAGGTTCATTGGGGTACAAATCTTTTTTACCAGCAGCATGATAGATGAACTGTTTAAATTGGAGATATTTCTTTAAATTGACAGAAGCAAAATATATACATGAGTAAAAGTATACATGTATAAAGATCTGTGTCGCCAAGATTTAATATCAGCTATCATTATGTATTTTGCTTGCTGGGTGCCCACAGCTATTTCGATAGTAATCTAGACAATGAATGGCAATTGTAAATGGATGGTCACGCATTGCTTTCTGTTCCATGGTACATCCAGTCTACATTACAGACAGAAACCCTTTAAATCAACATTAATGACCTCATAATGATGTCTATCTGAATATGATGCGACACTAAACCATAAATTTCCCTTTTATATCAAGTTAAGGGTTTAATAAAAACGATCATACCTCAGTCTTTGAATATGTGATCCTAAAATTGAACGCAAGCAACGATTCTGTTCATGTAACTGTGCAATTGTATTTGAAAACTGATTCGATTACCTTTATGTGAGCTTCTTATGTGTTTTTAAACACAGATTAGTTATTTATGAAAGCTTGAATGCGTTTGTACTTGGTATTCAGAAAACGTGGTACACCAATGTAAGATAACTTTATTGTTTAACCTAGCTTTAACAAATACAGTTTCCAGACACATGCCATTGAAAGATTGATGGAAAATTTCATACTCATGAACAGAAATCACGTAAGTGTCTAGAAAAATACGATTTTCTTACATAAAAGTTTGGGCATTACTTCTTGTGAATTAAACCGCATAAAATATCGGTGAATCTTTATGAAGATAAATGTACCACATAAAATCATCTTCCAACATCAACATTTGAAAAATCAAACATGAAATGAAATCGTGTGGTTAATTGGTCCACATGTCTACAACCTCTAACTTCTTTGCAGTTTGAAACATTTGTACATAGAAAGGATGAAAGGTTTCTCAAAAACCGATTTATTCTACCAGTTTAAGGTGAATAAGATACCAATCAAAAAGCGTTTCACGCCTTTTGGTGTAATTTGATTATTTCACATTTTATAACTTTCGTATTCAGACACAAATCTTACTCTCATTTTAAAATTGAAGTATATAAAATTCACCGATATCTTTTAAAATTTAACGACCGTTTAATTACAAACAAAAATGCAAGTTTATATAAATTTTTTGAAAATTCCCAAAAAGACACATCTACACACCATGTTACATACATGAAGTAAGTTTCGTGAACATATAACAAATATCTTTCGATAATATATTATATATATAACAGTTTCAAAATTTTGGCCTTGAAAAGAACAGCTATTACGAAACGGTAAACATAATTAGTTGTATCAGGTCTTTGAAGGGCATTTAAAGTTAGTTGTGTCCAGAGATAAACACTTTTTAGAATAATAGAATAATAAAATTCAATTATGAAATAAAGATTCTATATTTCCCCTTAGAAACGTTGGTGTCAAAATGTGACATATACACATTAATAAGGGCATTGACAACACTTTATGTCATGGACAGTATGATTATAATGCCCATGTTGTACATTTCGTTAATGTCTTCTCATTATCTAGAGGCAAACAATCACTTTTGTTACTAGATCAATGATAATGAATGCGATTTCAAATTGGCTAACAAACAGGAAAGACCTTGTCAGAAATATTGATTTTTCTTATTAAAAAGGAAACTACATTAATTAGACTAATTGGCTACAACATCAAGTTGAAAGAATGATTGATAGCTAGATTTGATGGTACTATCAAGATATCATATAAAAGTATTTTTTGTTGCGTTTTCACATTCAATGCATATTTTGTTTTCAAGGTCCTTGAAATGGTGAATGAAATACTATTGTGATGATATTTAACTTCAATTTATTTCTTATACATGAGCTCCATTTAACTATAAATTCCAAAGTGTCATCGATAGACAATGTTGAGATATTACATGATTGACTCACTCTGATATTGAATATTGGATATTGGATATTGGATATTGGATATTGGATATTGTTAATTTGTCAATCTTTAAAAATAGGTTTTAGTTCATTCAAGGACATTCGACTAACTTTATTTATCATTCTAAACTTCAAATAGAAAGCTATGTGGCATCAATCGCTATACATGTATTCGCAGCTGCGTATTCAAGAACTGAGATTGGGATATGCAATTATTGCTCAAATCATGTGAATACAATTCTGCAATTGAGACAATATATTTTGTCATTTGGTAACACATGATAATTTTCTATTTTAACAACTGATTGGAAATAAATAAATAGTTAAATACTAGTATCTTATTTTGAATTGACGATTGAAAGGAACATACATGCATGAAAAAACGTGTCACAGAATTGATACTTATGACAGCTTTGGAAATTAAATTTCCCGAAATATTTGGTCATAATATTGTATTTCAATTTTGAATCTTATCAAAAATGATACTTTATTAATTAGACTTATTGGCTACAACATCAAGTTGAAAGAATGATTGATAGGTACTTTTTTATGTTGCTTATCCATATATCATATAAAAGTGATTTTTGTTGCGTTGTCACTTTTAATGCATCCTTTTCTTTCTAGGTCCTTGAAATTTTGAAAAAAAATATTATTCTGATGATTTTTTAAGTTTAATTAATTTCTTATTACATACGCTCAATTTAACTATCAAAATCAAAGCGTCATAAATAAACTATGTTGATATTTTAAATGATTGGATCTATCCTAGCTTCCTAGTATCTTATATTGAGTATTGTTAATTTGTCAATCATTGAAAAGCGGTTCTACTTCATTAGAGGACATTAGACTAACCTTATTTATCATTTTAAACTTCAAATAGAAAGATATGTGACATCAAACACTATACATTTGCATCTTCCAGAACTGAGATCAAGATATAAATAATTGTTTAAATCGTATGAATACAATATTTCTGTAAATTGAGACACTATATTTTGTCTTTGTGTACAAAAGATAATTTTTTTTATTTTTTTTATATGACTGATTGGAAAAAAAACTTTCGTAATGAATAGTTTTATACAAGTACCTTACTTGGATTGTACGATTGAAAGGACATAAATGCATGAAAAGACGTGTCACAGAATTGTAACATATGACAGCTTTGGAAATTAAATATCCCAAAATCCTTGGTCACAATAATGTATAACAATTCTGAATCTGTCAGAAAAATCGGGTCAAGCGATATTTTTTTTAGAAAGACTCTCTATTCCCATGAATTGATATCCAAACATCGTAACGCTTTAAATATTAAAATGTTGATGTCCACATCATTAATTTACATGTTCAAGGTTTATAAAATTGGCGATAAACTAGCGCAGATTTAGCAAGGCAGCTAGTGCTGTCAGTGTGAAATGGGTCATAACATAAACAGACACTTTACTGATGTTATCCAAAGCATGTGTGAAGTTTCAGAAAAAAATATCAAAAGTGTTGAAGGAGTTGATTTTTGCAAGATGTGTTTACTACTGTCAGTCTGAAATGGGAAAGTCAAGCACATTAAGTCAAGGGCCATGGCAGTGTGTTTGTTCAAATCGTGCATGTCACTTATGAAAACCACCAGGCAAAAGAAGTTCACACTTCAGTTGGTTTCGATTTATTCAATATTTTAAAAGTAATAAGGGGCATTTGATCATGGCAAGATACAATAACATTTAACTCCGGTATATTTGAGTGAATTATTTGGTAACAGGTTAATTTTTAGTTAAAATATCTTTCTTTAATATAGAAAGGGGTTAACTATTGTTTCCACCATTATGATCCCTACCATGTTTAAAGTGTTGTAAATGAATGAGGCACATTTGTTGATTTTTTTTTACAGAGAATAAGTCTTATATGTTGATGAACAGTTGTGTTTTACTCAAATTAATTTTGGAAGATTTAAAAAAAATTACATTTCATTAAATAATAAACATTTTAAAACCTTTTAGAAGTGTTAATTGGCCGATTACTGAAAGCCTGCACTATTCAGTTTGATATTTGTAAATGAAAGTCATACCTATAATAAAACCAACTGAGGTGTTTACTTTCTGTTTCAGGTTGGTTTATATCTACAGCATATGCAAGTGTCAGAAAAAAAATCAACGGCAAACAATGAGGTAATTTCACAAGACACCTCCACTAGGAACGTTCAACATTAAGTAATCGAACAAGTCAAGTGCAAGAAAAATAAAATATTCATCAAATTAGTGCGCTCTCTGGATGTGCGCTTCACTTATGTATATCCAGCATATATAAGCAGCAACATTCCCCATTAGCTTCTCTAGTGGAGGTCAAAATCACATGTCAGCATTAAAACGACAGCATAAATTGTTCAAATCGCACTGAATGGAATAACTTTAAGATTAACAGAGTTACAAAAAATAAATGAAAATATTCTCAAATATCCTTAACATTCCATTCAAAGACAAGAATATCCTCTATTTCGTTATATATAGAGATATTTATTGATGTTTAAAATTAAAATCAAAACATGAATGAAATAGGTATTTGATATTTGTTTCACCTTCCTGCAAATTGTTGGATCAGTCTAATATAATATGGGAAGCATGCTGATTTAGAATATACTCTATACTCCCTTGAGACAATCAATAAGCTTCTTAGATTCCTTTCATTAGCCTCGGCCACAAGAGAATAAGCCAGTGCCATGAGCTGTTGTTAGAAAAGATAGATGGGGAGGATATGGTTACCACTGATCAGGATGGACGAGGAATAAACAGATTAAGTCTGCATGTAGATAATGATACATGATACACATTAAACCAATGTAGACATGCATAGTTTTTCCTGGTGATGATTCATCTTTCAGCCTAGTGATGAACCCCTTTTGATGAGAGCTGTGGGTCCATCAGTGTATTTCATGAAGTTATTTAGGAAATGCTGTATTTCTGTCAACAATAGATTTGAGTATTTCTGGCTGGAACTTGAAATGTATAACACCATCTATCGATAATTTCTTTCATCAGAATCATTGTTTCTATCAACAAATGCTATTTTCCTTCTTTGTATATCGGGGTTCCACTCTGTCTGTTAACACATTGAATTGCGTATTGATTGATGTTTTGAGGAACGAAGCAGATAGAATTAGATATCTTGCCACCACAAATAATAAGAATCGTAATTGATTCTGAAATGATTGTTTTTCGTTGTGCAATATGCTCAGGAATATTGATTTGTGAATTTATGTTTTAACTTTAATCTTTAATTCAATCTTCATGCATGCATGAGTCAATCATAACGTTCCAAGTTTACTTCAATGGTTTCTTCTTCACTATGTTCAATTCTATTTTTTATGGTCGAACTATTAGATCAACTGCATGAAACCCATGTTGCATCACAGTCTACATAAGTCTTAATCAAGTTTTATCCATTTTTTTCTGTGAATGGACGCAACGCTACCCTAATGATGCTACTGCCCCAGTCAGTAAAAGCCTAAAACAAACTTTTCAGTAAATAAGTGATTTCCCTTTGAGTGATGAGAAGATTTTACAGATTCAATTTCTATTTATTTATTCATTTTATTTATTCTCGGGGTTTTATGGTGAACATCTATTTTTACGATGAAATTTGGCATTTTGGGTCTGTTTCTGATATCACAGGTTCACAACTGTTTTGTATGATGCACCAGATGTAAATGGCAACTATCTTCATACTTAGATGTCTTCAAATTAGGATAGAAAAATAGTGTCTCATAAATTTGCACCTCAAAGGAAACTCTTGCGTTAATCTTAATGTAAAGTATCCTTGGGAAGTTAAATGTTTGAGTCATATTCTTTAAAGCACAAACTACCTTTCAATGTAATCAACATTACTAAAATTATAATTGTCATGTATTATATTTCCCTTTTGAATTACATACTAAACAAGTTCGTAAACACAGTAATATTTCACGAATTCCCGCGAAGACAAAAGGACCATTCTATCTTTAAATCATATTCATTAATTTTTGTTTCATCCGTCTGATCTTCTACTGCTAATTGCATGGTATTCTAATGTCCATTGAAGGATAAAATGCAGGTAAAATTGATTCGTTTTCAATCCATAAGATATCATTGAAAACATAATAAGGTGAGTTTATGGATTACTTGTATCCAGTGCAAGGTCTCTTTAAAATCATTTGCGAGAAGAGAATCTCAGTTAATAAATCTTTGTAATTTAAAAGAAAATATGTTTCGTTTATAATTGTCAGCGTAGATCCTTTAAACACAAATTGAGCAGATAAATTAGCAGACAACGAGGTTATTGTATGAAGATACTTCAAATTGAAAATGTTTTCTCTTTTTACTTTTTCTAACCAGATCCAATTAAATGTTTCCCCATCACTATTCAAAATTTCACTGAAGGTAATGAACTTTAATTGTGAGTGCTTTATTGTTGTATTGTTTAAGTAAATGAAATTAATATATCACGCATAATAAACATTTCATTCAAGTAGAATCTCGGATACAAACTTTTTCATATAATTTTTACAAACTGTTCCATTTCTATAGTTGGTTTATAAAAGAAAAACATTATTAAGGTTCAATCGTGACGAATTATGTTCATTATCTAAGATTTGGCTGTGTAAATTATACTTGATTGAAAATTAATATTACGTGAAATAATGGTATAAATTTATGAACCTGAAATGACAAGTTAATGGCGGAGAAGTGAAGACTACTGAGGACATTCTTTCTTTAATAGATTCCATGTTGGTGTGATAACAGAGCGAGGGGAAAATCGAATCAGTGTGGAGGTCTCCATTATTTGATGAAGTTTATGTTTGATTTAGGACAAATTTCTGTGCATGTATTGTTGATTTATAGAATAAAATATAAGTTGAAATTCCATTTGATGATTTAGGGTTACTTTCATTAAGTATTAGTTGTTTTATGAGGTATAATGTGATCCCATAGCACCTTCACGTCAATCTTATAAACACAACGTGTTACTACCAATTTCTTTCAGAATGCATCGAAATCATAAACACATTTGTGAAGAGTTGGTTCTGGTGATAAGTCAGTGGATCTATACATACGATTCTAAGACACAAATCTGCTCGTTTTGGTCAATATTTACAACACAACAAAATCGATCCCTAAAACGTGTTCATTTGATCTTACAAAACACCATTCTGTCATGGTTGACAATGAAAAGAGTGAAAAAAATTAATACTCGTAAAACAGTCAATAGAATTTTGTCAGTAAACATGCGCTCGTATGACGTCAAAAAGTAATATGGTTATTTTGCAGCGTTTGCGTCTAGCCTATAAATATACCTTAGGCAATAAATTATTTATCAAGACGTAATAACCAACAGCAAGATAATTTGTTATGGTGACACGTTTGGTTCTTCAAGTGACTTTTGCAGACAGAAACACTCACAAAAGTCATTAAGGCAGAAAACCTTCCACTTCTGTCTGTCCCAAGTTCTTTCTGTGTCAAACCGTATGACTTATGTCATGCATCGTCAATGACGTCAATGTTTGAATTGATTATGTTTCTAACAGCTTTGGTCCCTACAGTGATCACTTAGATGAGTTTTTGTGATCAATTAACACTATGCTAAGCACTGGACATCATTTGCAGATTTATTCTAATTTCAATATTAAAGTGCAAACGTTTATTAAAATCATCGATAACGTTGCTGTGTTTCCATGTGTATTGATATGTAGACTGGAATCTATCCGATTAACTGAGTCCTGTATTGCCTCGTAAAACGTGTTTGAGCAACGTCTACTATCTGCAGCCATGGCTTTATTGAAAACGTGAAATTGATCAAACACTTTGATGTTCATTTCAGACGAAATTGGAGTTGGTCCCCGGAATCTGATTTTGGCGTCCAGGTTTGTAAACTGATTACAACATATTTTCACCAGTTAAAAACAAATACTGCAGTCAGAGTGTATCGATGTGATAAGCATCCATTTATATTTTGTAAAGAAGACCTCACAACTTCATTTATTCGGGTATAACAATTTGACTTTTTATGTCATTCAAACATACATACAGTGCTGACAAATTGTTTTTCAAAATGGAAAATTTGTTATTTAATAAATAAAAGATGTTGTTGACATAAGTAACGTTCGTTGACTTATTGTTACCGTAGGATGACATTTAAAACATACCGATAAGTTTTTTTTACTTTCCAATATCTCCGAGTTATGACAATGTGTTAAAGAGATTTTTTAAGAAACATGAACAGATAATGTTTTGTGAACTTTCATTTGAACAAGAAATGCAATTAAAATGTTATTCAATCTATATTTATATCATGTGTAGCTTCATAGCATGTAGTTGTGTAGCTAATAATCCACGTCCATATTACAGTTGCCTGATAATAGTAGTATTGTGAAATAATGTTATACATTTATGAAGCTGCAACGACAATTACTAGTTAATTGTGGCGAAGTGGTAACGAGAGAGAGATCACACCTGTATAGTCATCAAGCTTAATATATTATATAGGAAACAGCTTTTACACATGCATGTTTATGTATGCTTTATTTCCTTCAAACTAATAAACAAAAACAATGGCAGTAACATTAATGATTTGATGTGGGCAAATATCGACACTGGCTTAAACTTTAGATTTGAATATGGCATTTACTCATGAAATGGTTTCCTTTCATATTCTGACAGTGCACGTGGCTAAATAGTGGATGGGATATTCTACAAACGGTTGGTATATTTGAAAATGAGTTTGACAATCACTTCAAAGAGACACGAAAGCATCCAAATGTTCTGAAATAAAACAATTCCGTTTATTTATAAACATAGCAATTCAATACTATATAAATTGAAGATTCAATACCAGTAAATTATAGATGGATATGCTTAGGCATTGAATAAAAACAGAGTTATCTGTCCTTTGCTTAACGTCATATGAAAAAGCCACCATTTGCTGTTGTCTTTAGTAAACACAAAATAAAGTTTTTCATTACCACGACTACTTAATTCCAAATCCGGTTAGTTCATAATGGCTAGCTGGTGAGTATTTGCTTGCATATGTTATGTTTATGATACCCTAAGATTGTATATTGTATTCACCAAGCGACCATGAATGGCTTACGATTCAGTAAGAAGCTCTTTGTTCAGCAGCCAAAGAGTTTGCCGGATCTTTGTTATATTTTAACAATTGAGCAAGTAATATCATATTGGGATTTCTCTTTTTACGTTATTCAATACAATAAGTCATTGAAGTAAGTGGTAATAGATTGTGACATTCGGGTAACAAATTAAGAAAACATCCACGCTCAGGAAATCAGTATGGTGACAGTTCTCACCACGAGACAAGTATGAACGATTTTTCAACAGCTCAAGGGCAATGAAACTTGAAAATCAGATCACAACCAACCAACGTTCGGGAATATATGTACATTTTAAAGTGAGAAATTATAAGGAAATGTATGAGAAACTAGGAGGGCATATTTGCTGTAATGTTGATCATTCTTTAAGCTTGAAATGGGGGCGCTTGCTTGTAATGTAGATTATGGTAATTGTGATATAATTTGTTCATGGATAATTAATTTGGTATTCAACGTTAGCGTGTATAACATGACCTTAGATCTACGACCCTGATCATCCGACATTTGTGATACTTCCATATTCATTTTGAATTGCAAAAAGATACTTGTTTGTCAAATGTATTACAATTTTATCTAAATAATTATAATAATACATACATACATTCAAATGTATTTTGAGTTGGTATTTTGGTTTGGCATTCAATAACTCAGCTACAATATCACATTGAATGAAACTGACAGTAGCTCTCCAGTAACTGATCATCAGGTTTGTTTGTTTGTTTGTTGGACATAATAAGAGTAACCTCTCTTGATTTCCCGTCTCACGATAGGTTCATTGTAAAAGGATTGTCAGGCATTGCTTTATGTATCACGGCAGTACCAGTCTTCAAAACTGACAGATATCTTTTAAAGGGGCAGTAGCAGGTTTTTTGCAAATTTTATTTTTTCAAATTTCACATTTAAAATGATAGTTTATGTCATTTATATTTACCTTAGAGGGTAAACACATCTTATTATACAAACCAATTATCCGTAGTGGTAATAACGGTGTTGCGTAAAAAGCACAAATTGCATCGCGGTCATTTTATTATTTTATTTTATTATTTTGAATGACAAAAACGATTCCCATGGCTTTACGCAACCATGTAGACTCATTTTTAACTTGATTTTCCAAAGAGGGAAGGGTCCTTTTCTGTTGGTGACATTATTTTTCAAATACTTTTCATCGACTTATTTCAGCAAAAAAACGTGTTACTGCTCCTTTAAATCAACGTAAATGAGTTCATTATGCCGTCTTTCTGAATGTTTGATAAGACATTAAAACATATATTTGTCTTTATATCAAGTTAAGTATTTAGTAAAATAATACATGTATAAACGTCTGTGTCGCGAAGATTTAATATCAGCTATCATTATGTATTTTGCTTGCTTGGCGGCCACAGCTATTCCGATAGTGATCTAGACAAATGAATAGCAATTGTAAATGGATGGTCACGCATTGCTTTCTGTTCCATGGTACATCCAGTCTAATTACAGACAGAAACCCTTTTAATCAACATTATTGACCTCATAATGCTGTCTATGTGAGTACGATGCGACACTAAACCATAAATTCCCTTTTATATCAAGTTAAGGGTTTAATGAAAACGAGCATACCTCAATCTATGAATATTCGACAATAAAATCTAACGCAAGCAACCATTCTGTACATGTAATTGTGCAATTGCATTTGAAAATTGATTCGATTACGTTATGTGAACTTCTTATGTGTTCTTAAACACAGATTAGTTATTTATGAAAGCTTTGAATGGGTTTGTACTTGGTATTCGGAAAATGTGGCACACCAATGTAAGATAACTTTATTGTTTAACCTAGCTTTAACAAATAAAGTTTCCAGAAACATGCAAATGAAAGATTGATGGAAAATGTCATACTCATAAATCATAATCAAGTATGTGTCTAGAAATGTACGATTTTCGTACATAAAACTTTGGGTAGCACTTCTTGTGAATGAAACCGCGTACACTATCGGTGAATCTTTATGAACATAAATGTACCACATAGACTTATCTTCCAACATCAACATTTGTAAAGTTAAACATGAAATGAAATCGTGTGTTTGCTTAGTCCAAATGTCTACAATCTCTAAGTTCGTTGCAGTTTGATAAAACTGTTTGAAACATTTGTACGTAGAAAGGATGAAAGATTTCTAAAAAAAACAAACGATTTTTCTACCAGTAAAAGGTGAAGAAGATTCACTTTTTAAAAAATCACACCTTTTGCTGTAATTTGATTATTTCACATATTATAACTTTCGTATTCAGCATAAATCTTACTTTCATTTTCAAATTAAAGAATATTTAGTTCACTGATATCTTTTAAAATTTAACGACGTAATAACGCTGTTGTGTGTACAGCAACATTTTTATGGCGACCATTTTTGTGTGAACACATTTTATTATATCGAATAACAAACATGATTCCCATGGCTTTACAGAACCCTGAGACTCATTTGTAACTTGATTTTCCGAAGAGACGGTGTTTTACTCTTGGTGACTTTATTTTTCAAATACATTTCATCGACTTATTTGAGCGAAAAAACTTGCTACAGCGCCTTTAAACTTCAAATAGAAAGATATGTGACATCAAACACTATACCTGCATCTTCCAGAATTGAGATCAAGATGTACAATAATTGTTTGAATCGTATGAATACAATAATTCTGCAAATTGAGACACTATGTTTTGTCTTTGGGTACAAAAGATAATTGTCTCTTATTATGACTGATTGGAAAGAAACGTTTTTAAATGAATAGTTTTATACTAGTATTTCATTTTGAATTTACGATTGAAACATTGATACATGCAAAAAAAAGACATGTCACAGAATTGAAGCTTCTGACAGCTTTGGAAATGAAATTTCCCAAAATTATTTGTCACAATAATGTGTATCATTTGTGAATCTGTCACAAAAATCTGGTCAAGCGATATTATTTTAGAAAAGAACCATAATAATTGATTTCACTACAACAGCATCCCCATTCATCTGTGCACTGACAGAACATTAATGGACGTCTGACGTGAACACTTGACCAATTACCCATAGCTAATATCTTCAGACAAAGATAATTGTATCTTATTAGATCTATTATATCTGTGTACTGTTAAGTCGTGGAGAAGAGTGCGATGAGAACACACCAAGGTCATATCATACTGTACTGAATTAAACAGATTCACAAAATGAATGAATGAATGAATCTGAATGAATTTCCTCCAGATTGGGATCCGAAGATCATTACACATAAATACATTAAATATTTACAACAACAGTTTCACAATAACATAATCATACAGGTAGGGAATACAATAGGAACATATCTAAAATGTACAGTACAGTGAGAGGCGCATAGAATACAGATATTTACAAAAACTATAATAAATTCCATGACATTTCATCCATATGGTTGGCTACTTGTATTTCACCTCCAGAAAAGAGATACAGCATTCAGATAATAATTCTATTTGCACGTAAACATTAACGTCGAAAAGATCTATGAGTTTTGAGAAGAATTGGTTTCTCTTGCACATGTACAGTTCACAATGAAGAATAATTTGGCAGTCATAATCATTACAATGTCTTTCGCAGAGTTCACAATCTTTTGTAAAATTTGCCCTGGAGTTTATTGGTACACAAACTTGTAAAATATCTTTAAATTGTGAATATACATGCATAAAATAATACTATATATGTACACCAAAAGTAGTATAAGTTGTGTGATATCTTGACATATCTTGTCTGACAGAGACTTGATTAGCTCATCGTACAGTTTCAGTTTCATATATAGAATTGATAACTAGTTTACGCCACAACGACTTACAGGGAAACCTTCCAGTGGCAAGATAGTCAGTTAAGTACTTAAAACGATTATATTTTATACTGCTTTGGATGAGTGTATCGCATATACCATGTAATACAGCTGTTCTATTTTGAAATGTGGATAACTGAACACAGAATAAATCCTTAAACAAAGAATTACACTGACGGTTGCATATCTTGCCTAGAATTAGTAGTCTACATGTATCTATATATCCATTCATAGTCCACAAGCCAATGTTTCATGAGACAGAAAATGCGGAGACACGTTTACCGAAGCCCTGAATGCATTTGGCAAGGTATCGTTGAGTGCATTCTACCATATCAAAGTCTATATCTCGTAGAGTGGGTTGAAGTTCACAGCCATAGAAACTCGATATTCGCATCATTGATGCGTAAGTTTCAATATCATGTATAAAACAATTGTGGGAGTAGTGAATTTGCTTAACAGGTTAACTGGGAAATAAATGGCTTTAGGTTGAATTCACAAGCGGTTACCCCTCTTTTTGACGGAATGTCGGATGGACGGACAAAGATTCGCAAGTGGAGGTTAAAATTCACATGCCAGCAAAAATATTGATAGCATAGTTTTTCATATCATACTGTACTGAATAAAACAGATTCACAAAAGAATGTTATTTTGTTTGTTATCCATACATGTAATACTCCTTAGATTCCTTTCAAAGAGTTAAATCTTTATTTCTCAAGACAAAACATTAAATCATGATTATTTGCAATAATTATTCTCATTCAATATGGGAAGCATGCTGATTTAGACTTAACTCTGAGGATAAAACTTGTCCCTTTAGACAATCAATAAGCTTCTTAGATTCCTTTCATTAGCCTCGGCGACAGGAGAATAAGCCAGTGCTGTGGGCTGTTGTTAGAAAAGATAGATATGGAGGATATGATTACCACTTATCAGGATGGACGAGGAATAAACAGATTAAGTCTACATGTAGATAATGATACATGATACACATTAAACCAATATAGACGGGTATAGTTTTTCCTGATGATGATTCAGCTTTTCAGTCTAGTGATGAACCCCTTTTGTAGAGAAAATTTTGGATCCATTAATGTATTTCATGAAGTTATTTAGAACATGCTGTGTTGCTGTCAACAATAGAATTGAGTATTTCTGGGTGGACCTTTACAGAAATGTCTAAAGTCATCTATCGATAGATCCTTTCATCCCTATAATTGTTTCTGTCGACAATACTATTTTCCTCCTTTATACATCGGGTTCCACTCTGTCTGTTAAGAAATTGAATTGCATAATAATTTACGTTTCAGGAATGAAGCCGATAGAATAGGATATTTTGCCACACAAATCACAACCCAGGAATATAGATTGTTGAATTTATGTTTTAACTTAATCGATGAGTGGTGTTCATTAAAATGATGTAATGCCATGAACACGTTTGTAATTCAATCTCAATACATGCATAACTCCAAGATAACGTTCCAAGTAAACTGAATTGGTTTCTTCTTCAATATTTTAAATTCTGAAGTTACAAATACATGGAGGATATCTGTCTTTTCTTGACTAATGACGAGTGAGGTAGAAAGTTTAGATTTTCACGAGTGACGCAGCCACGAGTGAAAATATAAAAATTTTCTACCTCACAAGATGAGAAAAACATGGTATATGTCAAGTATTGACGGATATCCTTGTAATTACGTCCGAAAAGGTTCGTTTTCACGCCGAGCGGCCGCTGGGAACAACCCGTCAGCCCAGTAACACTGTGACGTCATAAACCAATTCTCTGCGTCAGACAATTGTTTTATGACGTCATATCAGTCACTGGTCGCTGTGAAAATATAAGTTAGAATGTAGCTTGATAGAAATTTCACTGATAAATCCCAGTATTTCATTGCTCGTCATATAATAAAGGAATTGTATCTTATTAATTATGGTCTAAATATTAAAACAACTTCATAACAACGAAAACATTACAAGATATACTCCATTGGTTTCTTCTTCTCTGTGTTCATTGTTGAAGTTACAAATAGAGGAGTTGTACCATATTAATTGTGGTCGAAATTTTTGAACAACTTCATAACGAACATGGTGCATCACAGCCTCCACATGTCTTATTCAAGTTTTATCCATTGTTTTCTATGAATGGACGCAACGCTACCCTATTGATGCTACCTTTCCAATGGCTAAAGGCCTAATCCAAACTTTCCAGGAAGTAAATGATTTCCGCTTGACTGATCTGAAGATTTTAAACAACTTCTTTAATTATTTATTCGCGGCTTTTTATGGTGAACATCAAATTGTCAAAACTAATGTTTTTAGTATTGACATTTGGCCTGTTGTGTCTTTTTCTGATATCACAAGTACTTTGCATTATACAACAAAAGTGGATGGCAAACATCTTCATAATTAGATGTTTTCAAAATAGGATAGAACAAAAATGTATCATAAACTTGCAGCCCAATCTTGAGTCAATCTTCTTGTATACTATCCTTGGGAATTCGAGAAGTAACATGTTTGAGTCATATTCTTCAAAGTGAAAACTTATTTTATGTGATAACAACATGAATGTTAAAACTGTCATGTATTATATTTCCCTTTTCAATTATATACTTAACAACTACGTAAACCCAGTAACACTTCAAAAATTCATGTGCAGACAAAAGGGCCATTTCTATCTTTAAATCATATTTATTAATCTTTCAATCGTCTCATCTCCTGCTATTAGCATGGTACTTTAATGTTCAATGAAGGCTACAAAAACCCAGGGAAATTGAGCCGTTTGGAATCAAAAAGATTTATTGAAAACAGGATAAGGTGTTTTGATGGATTACTTTGATCTAGTGCAAGGTCTCTGTAAAATCATTTGCGAGGAGAGAATCTCGGCTAATAAATCTTTGTAATTAAAACAGAAATACTATTTCCCGTTTATAATTGACAGCGTTGATCATTTAAACACTAATTAAGCAGATAACTTAGCAGACAACGAGGTTTTTGTATTAAGATGGAACAAATTTAAAATGTTTTCTCTTATTACTTTCTAATCAGATCCCTTTGAATGTTTCCCCTGCACTCGATGAACTTTAAGTGCGACTGTTTTATTGTTGTGTTGTTTAAGTAAATGAAATGACAATATCACGCATGATAAATAATTCATTCAAGTAGAATCACGGATACAAACTATTTCACATACGGTTTACAAACTGTTCCATTTCTATCATTGGTATATATTTGAAAAACATGATTAAGGTTCAATCATGATGAACCATGTTCATTATCGAAGATTTGGCTGTGTAAATTATACTTGGTTGAAACTTAATGTTACGTGAAATAATTGTATAAATTTATGAACCTGCAGTGACAAGTTAATGGCGGAGAAGTGAAGACTAATGACATTATTCTTTAATCGATTCCATGTTTGTATGATAGCAGAGAGAGAAGGAAATCGAATCTGTATGGAGGTCTCAATTTTTAATGAACTTTAAATTGATTTAGGACAAATTTCTGTGCATGTTTTGTTGATTTATGCAATGAAATAGTTGATATTCCATTTGATCATTAAGGGTTACTTTCATTTAGTATCAGTTGTTTTATGAGGTATGAAATGATCCTATAGCACCTTCACGTCAATCTCATAAACACAACGTTTGACTATCAATATCTTTTAAAATGCATTTTAATTGGATGTTGAAATTATTAACACTTTTGTGAAGCGTTGGTGTTCCTGTGTTCTGCGTCACTATTTTCAGGAAAATGAATGGAGGATCTAAAGATGTCCCTTTTGTTCCGTTTTGCGTTAGATAAAGATACCATTTAAAAATGTATTAAATCGGACTGTGTTTAGTATGTATACATTACTTGCTGATTTATATAAAACTAAATTGCAAGAATCGCCCCGCTAACATTGTGATGTAAAATCTTAATGATATATAAAAAAGGATGAACTGAACTATATCTACACAAATAGCCATTTGTTTAAGTGTTCAGCCAAGAAAGGAAAACTGAGAAAATGTGTTATTTCATCAAATATCTAATTTCTTGCACATGGTTACCCATCTAATACAGATGTCGATTGGGAGACACAGATGATTTGAAGAAAGCACGTGCGTAGACTCCACTCAGGGCATTGATTGACAACGAATCATCAAAGAGACTGTTCAACATCTTAATACGTTTTTAGGTCTTAGTCTTACACAAAATAAATGCGAATTCTTGGGGGTTACTGGAGGTATAGTTTAGAGTTTTTGATTGTGAAACCTGCACATCATCCTTTTGTGATTTAGTACCTTTCATATTTCTCTAAGACTTCTCCTATTTTAGTTTGGTTCAAACGAAATTTATGCTAAGAAAAATACAATTTTCATTACACAGTGTTTCAAAAGGGTGTACAGGATTGTCAGATCCTTGTACATTTCATTATTCCTGGTACAACTTGCTCTTAATTATGTAAACAATGCCAAACATCGTAGCAGCCGTAACAATATTTACCTAGATATACAAAAAATAGGAGTTGACATTCAGTTAATTACTGAATAACAGAGGTCCTATCGATTTTGTATGTAAAGGCATTAATAAAGGTAATTTTATTTTAAGGTCATACATATGTATGGGGACATGGTTATTGTATCACCATCTTTGCATGCAGTTTGTGTAAACAAATGATATTTTGATTTATGTACAAGTATAAGTATGTGAAATGCTGTCTTATCATTGAAGACTAATGATGTATCAAATTGAAAATTAAATGTTTTAACTTTATTTAAATAAGCCAATAGTTCACAGTTATGCTAATGATAAAGTCAATGAATCTGAACTTACTATTATAAAACGCAAATCTGCTCGTTTAGTCAACTAAACAAAATAGATCCCTAAAATGTGATACTTGGGGTTTAAAGAACTAAAATGATCTGAAAAATACAATACTCTCACGAAAAAAGTGAAAACTTATGCTGGTAAAACAGTCAACAGAATTTTGTCAGTAAACATCGATCGCATGACGTCAGAAAGAAATATGATTATTTTGCAGCCTTTGCTTCTAGCCTATAAATATACCCAAGGCCATGAGTTATTTATCCACATATAACAACCAACAGCACGATAATGTGTTACGGTGATACATTTGTTTCTTCAAGCCACTTTTGCAGACAAGAACACTCACAAAAGTCATTAAAGGGGCAGTAGCATGTTTTTTCTCAAATTTTATTTTTTTTCAAATTTCCCATTTATAATGATAGTTTATGCCATTTAAATGAACTTTAGAGGGTAAAACATCTTATTACACACACCAATTTTCCGCAATGGTAATAATGATGTTGCATATAAAGCAATTATTGCATGGCGGCCGTTTTATTGTGAACATAATTTATTATTTCGAATTACAAAAATGATTCCAACGGCTTTACTTAACCATGTAAACTCATTTTAAACTTGATTTACCGATGAGAGAAGGGTGTTTTACTATTGGTGACATTATTTTTCAAATACATTTCATCAACTTATTTGAGCGAAAAAACGTGCTACTGCCCCTTTAAGGCAGAACAACTATCCACTTGTATTATTCCCCCAGTTCTGCCTCTGTTAAACCTTATGGCTTATGTTATGCATTGTCAATGACGTCAATGTTGAAATTGATTATGTTTCTGACATCTTTGGTCTTAAAAGGGATCACTTACATGTAGATGTGTTTTGTGTGATGACGTGTTGATAACATTATGTAAAGAACTGGACATCATTTGTAGATTTATTCTACTTTCTAAATTGATTTGCAAAAGCATTAAATCAGTTATAATGTTGATATGTTTCCGAGTGTCTGTATATGTAAATATAAAATATAAGAAAACACAAATGGCCAATGGGAACGACAGCGTGCTTTATGAGACAATAAAACATGCTCTCAGCTAGAGCATCCTTTAGCAAATGACGTCATATTTTACGTCACTTTGAGTGTTCAATGCTAGTGAATGGATTCTACAGCGGGAGGCATTAATGTTTTCAAAAAATAGTTTATACAAACAGCATAATATCTCCACGGTTTTTATAAATAAGCGAGTATCCGTTTAAGGGCATCTAAAGTAAGAAATAGAAGACTTGTTGTTGTGCTTTATCGTGTTTTATGCTGTATGTTTTTTTCAACGATAAAGCACGCCAACTCGTCTTCTATTTCTTAAACACTGTATAGCCATGAATTATTTTCAATTACTTAAACAACAGATAGTCCATTGATGAAGGAGGAGGTATCGTATGTCGACAAATAGGAACAGAGAAATCTACGAGACAATCATGTGCCAACAATAAAACAGGAGATAGCAGTATATCTGGAACATGGTGTTGTAAACCTTCTGTCGACTGCCCCAATAGACAACTGGAATATATCCGATTAACTGAGTCCTTAATTGCCTCGTAAAACGTATTTGACCAAAGACTGCTATCTGCAGAGATGGTTTTATTGAAAACGTGAAATTGATCCAACACTTTGATGTTCATTTCAGGTGAAATTAGAGTTGCACTCGGTATTTGATATGGGCTTCCACGTTTGTAGACTGAATACAAAATATTTTCAACAGTTAAAAACAAAATACTGCTGTAAAAGAGAATCGATTTTGAATGTAAAGAAGACCTCATAATTTTATTAATAAAGGTATAACAATTTTATGACATTTGAGCAAGTTAAATGATATTGAAATTTTCTTTCTATTTTATTCAAGACACTAAATCAAATGGGTAAGTGGTAATATACTGTGATATTCGACTACAGTTGAAAATTTAAGAAACTGTTCACGCTCAGTAACGTAGTACTGGTGAAAGTTCAAAGACCTAAAAAGGGTTTGTACAAGTATGAACGATTTTCCTACAGTTTAAGGTTAATGAAACTTAAAATGACCATGCTTTCAACCAGCCAATGTTCCGGAATATGTGTTAACTTCGAAGTGTGTAATTACACGCAAATGTGTACTAGGAAATCATATTCGATGTTATGTTCATCACCCAGCATGCGTGAATAATTGGTAGAATAGGGTTCTTATTTGGGAGGAGCGATAATTTAGTAGATTATGGATATTTTCATTCGATAGTCAACGTACGCATGTATAACACACATCATCAATACAATTATAGAACAATTGATTCTGACCAAAAATGATGTTATATTTGCTAATTATTAATATGATTATTTAGTTAAAGGAAGTATAATGTTGTAAGAACATTGTCAAGAATTTGTTAGGTTTTCTTGATGAAAATCAATACTGCGACACGGTGATTCACAAACTAAAGACTTTTTACCATAATTTATATTACAGGAATTTAATATCTGGCTTGGAAAGTGTGTCAGTTAATGGGCATAAAATGTGAAAGTCAAACAGTGTAAAACTTTATTAGATGTTTGTACTTTATTGCAGAAAGTATTGCAATTATAAACGTGGTACTGTCTGAAATATATCACACGTTTCAGAGCACATGACCTTTCTTTGGAATATTGCAGAGAGCTATTCTTCATTTGACATTTCACAAAAAGACAATCAGTCACATTTTCAAATACAATTGCAAACACAGAACATACGGATAACTTATATGATGCTAAATTTTCGTTTCACATATTCAGGAACTTGAAAGATGTATATCTTATTAAACGCTTAATTTCGTTATAACAGGGAAATGTATGGTTTACTGTCGTATCAAGTATTCACATGGACGCCATAGAGCTCATTAAGGTGGATGTGATGGACATATTCGACTGACTGTACCCTGGAACACAAAGCAATGCGTGACCATCAATCTACAATTGTCATTCATTTGTCTTGAACATCGACGAAATAGACTGTCTGATCTCGGGGAATAGATATTCTGTGAGGTCATTACTGGTGATCTTGCCAGTCAGTGAGTGTTCACTTAATGTGTTATTTCCCGTTACACTCAGCTTCATTGAAGTAATAAAACGTCCCCAAATACACACTCATTACATACATAAATCTACCCATTGACTTTGTTTGATTACCAAACATGAAGTCAAGAGTAAAAGTTTGTAAACTAACGAGCAAATGAAAACTACAGCACATTTTTGACAGAGTTAAAACGAAATACTGCTTAGAGTAGATGTTTAATGTCTTTGATAAGCAAATGCTTTGTAAAGAAATGGTTTCTGTCGATAAAATAGGCAATTTGTACCCTGGAACACAAAACTATGCGTGACCATCCATTTACAATTGCCATTGATTTCTCTAGAACATTGACGAAATAGCTGTGCCCGTCTGATCATGGCTAATAGATATTCTGTGAGGTCATTATTGGTGATCAGGCCAGTGAGTGTTATTTCCCGTTACACTGAGCTTCGTTGAAGTAACAAACCGTCCCGAAATACTAAGACAATACAGATACAAATGTTGACTTATTCTTTGTTTGGTTATCAAACATTAATTTAAGAGAAAATATAACCACAAACAGCTTCTAAACGGTTGGAAGCTCTCTTAAACAAGAGTCATCAGAAGATGACATATCCCACCGGTTCCACAAAATTTGTAAAACACATCTTTTACAGATACTTGTGTATCTACTAACGTACTTCAGTTAGTGGGTATTACAGAGTTTCAGGAATGTTAAGGGTTTTAGACTTCTGCTCCAGAAGCAGTCAAAATCAACAACAACCAACATCCCTCTCATGTTTCTATGGAAACAGAAACAAATAAATTTTTCAGAAAAAATCTGATAATATCAAAAGGCACCACTTCAGTCAATGGGTAATACATATGCAAACTTTCAGGAAGATATGATGAACGGTTTTGGAGCTGTGCTCCGGAAACGAACCTGTCTCTGAACAAAGTCCAACTTCAACATGTTTCTATGGAAACGAAAAAAAAAATAAATTCAGAAATCTGAAAATATCAAAAGGCACCACTTCAGTTAGTGGGTAATACACATGCAAAGTTTCAGGAAGATATGATGAACGGTTTTGGAGCTGTGCTCCGGAAACGAACCTGTCTCTGAACAAAGTCCAACTTCAACATGTTTCTATGGAAACGAAAAAAAAATAAAATTTTCAGAAATCTGAAAATACCAAAAGGCACCACTTCAGTTGGTGGGTAATACACATGCAAAGTTTCAGAAAGATATCATGAATGGTTTTCGAGTTCTGCTCCGGAAACGAAATGATTACGGACGGACGGACAGACGGACAGACGGACGGACGGACGGACAGACGGACGGACGGACAGACGGACGGGGCGATGACTATATCCCACGGTATTACATACCGGTGGGATAAAAATGAACTGGTAATGAAGCGTCAGGAGAGCGCCTCTCTTTTTTTAAAAGTTTGTCATCTATCCCTGTTTCGCATGATAGGACACTTCTCAATCAGCTTTTGAAGAGATATGCTTTTCATCTAATCCATACAAACTCAGGCATATTTAGAATTGACAAAATGACAAGCTTTACCTTGAAGAAGATTTTAGCATATTCAAGTTTAATTGATTGATTAGAAAATAGATTTGTTGTCGATTAATATTGTTTTAAATGAAACTGAAATGTATTTTCCTATCATATGATATAGATTTATCTTTACTGGGCGTTTTTGTTGTTTGTAACAAATGAAATTCTGTCGACTTTTTACTTTAAAGTTCATTTGGGTACAGATCCTTCTGAACAGCAGCATGAGTGACGGGTTAATCAAATTGGGAATTATTTTTGTAAATTGAAGAAAGCTTGAAAAAAACAAAATACATTTTTGACTGTTTCACAGATTGTAATTGAGCTTTGTTTAATAATACCACCCATCGATGTGATAAAAACATGAATGCATCTATCAATATTTCTATAGAATTGTAGACAATAAGAACATATCACTTAAGAATGAATTGAAATTGTATTATTTGTGATGGCAAAATTGATTATTATTTATAGTTCTTTCCTAAAAATCAATTTTCTGTACACGTCGAATTGTAAAAGAATTGGGATTCATTTCTGAAATCAAACGAAGACAATTGACTGAATGTAGGTAAACTTTGGGTGCAAGAAAATTTAAGTGACCCGATTGAACTGAGAGTAAGATAACCTAAACATAAACGCACCGAGAGTAATTTATGTATTGAATTCGTAGGTGATTGGGTGTCTATATGGTTTGTAAATATGCTAGTTTATATGACAGTCAAGGAGGCTTTATAATAATGGGTCGGATAAACTTATTTTAATGGCCAGTGCCTATCAATCTACGACCATGATGTCCATCATCCGACATTTGCGATACCTCAATATTCATTTTGCATTAAAACAAAGATACTTGTTTGTCAAATGTATTTAAAATTTATCGAAATTATAATAATAATACATACACATTTATTTTGAGTTGGTATTTTCGTTTGGCATTCAGTTACTCAGCGACAATATCACATGGAATGTAACTGACAGTAGCTCTTCTGTAACTGATCGTGAGTGTTTGTTTGGGTTACCTCCCTTGAGATCGTGGTGATGGTTAACTCTCGTCTCACGAGGGGTTAATTGTAAATTAATGGTCAGGCATTGCTTTATGTTTCAGGACAGAACAAGTCTACAGTCTGAAATTTGCTAGTTATTACTTTGAGTATTTAGTTATAGGAAGTATTGTTGTAAGAACATTGCCAATAACTTTTGCTTTTGCTTGATGAAAATCAATACTGCGACCGCTGATTCACAAACTAAAGACTTTATGTTTCATGACAGAATCAGTCTACAATACCGACAGAAATCCTTTAAATCAACGTATAAATATGTTCATTAAGCCGTCAATGTGAATGCTTGATAAGACACTATACCATAAGTTTTCTCTTTATAACAAGTTAAGTATTTAGTAAAAGTACCCATATATATAAATATGTATCTCAAAGATTTAATATCAGCTGTCATTATGTATTTTTCTTGCTAGGCAGACACAGCTATTTCGTTAGTGTTCTAGACAAATGAATGGCAATTGTAAATGGATGATCACGCATTGCTTTCTGTTCCAAGGTACTATCAGTCTAATTTACAGACAGAAATCCTTTAAATCAACCTTAATGACCTTATTATGCCGTCTATGTGAATACTTGATACGACACTAAACAATACATTTCCCTTTTATATCAAGTTAAGGGTTTACTAAAACGAACTTAACTCAAACTTTGAGTGTGTGACACGAAAATGTAGCATAAACTACCATTCTGGATGTTGTTTGAAATTGTATTTGAAAATTTTATTGCGTGAACTTTCAAATAAAAAATGTCTCTCTGAAAGATCACAAAGAAAGGTCAGGTGTTCTGTAACGTCTGATATACTAGTAGACACTGCCACGTGTATAATGGCAATTTTCTGCAATACACTACAAACGTCTCGTTAGATTTCATATCTTTTAACTTTCACATTGAACCCGAATAACCCACGCAATTTCCTAGCAAGATATAACATTGTCGTGGTATATGGTAACACATTTGTTAAGGTTATAAATCACCGATTGCAGTATTGATTTTCAACAGATATACATCAATTTAGCAAGCAAAAATAATTGTCTTTTCAGCATTATAATCCTTTACCTAAATAATCAGATAAATCATATTGGAGCGCAAGTAATTGTTCTAGAGTAAATATTATTCTAAGTTCCTATAACTGGATTTTGATGCCGGTGATTAATCTGTCTGTTTTCTGCATCATATGCTCATATAGTTTACCAGCATGAAAATATTCATAATGAGTATTGCCTCTCCTAAATAAGTTTATACTTTGACCAATTCAGTACTCTCCTTGTACACATTTGCTTGTAAAGCATGAATGGCACTGAATACACTGAATTTCATTAGCATCCAAGATGATGTATATGCAATCACATTAAACATATTAAGTTTAGCGAACAGGGATCTCACTGCAATGTTGATGGCAAATGTAGAAAGGCAACGTAACTGTTGCTGAATGGCAATGTACATCCAATCATAGTTCACTGAACACGAATCATGAAGTTTTATTGCGTTGATTTCACGTTGTTTTTTTTAATTTATTAACTGTTTTCCGTGAATATTTACATGGTTTCCTGTCTCTTTGAAGGGGTCAGCTAAATCCTTTTTAAAGGGTCAGTAGCACGTTTTTTTCAAATTTTATTTTTTCAAATTTCCCTTTAATAATGATAGTTCATGTCATTTATAGATACTTTAGAGGGTAAAACATCTTATTACACAAACCAAATTTCCGTAGTAGGAATAACGTGTTGCGTAAAAAGCAAAAATTGCATGGCGGCTATTTTATTGTGAACACATTTTATTATTTCGAATGACGAAAAGGATTCCCATGGCTTTACAGAACCATGTACACTCTTTTTAAGAGAGAAGGGTGTTTTACTATTGGTGACATTATTTTTCAAATACATTTCATCGACTTTTTTCAGCAAAAAAACGTGCTACTGCCCCTTTAATTATATCAACATTTTATCGGATATTCCAGTCATGTTTAATGTTAAAATATATAACTTAATAAAATATGTCACCTTTCGCAATTGTTTTTGTATAATAGGTTTAAGGAAATAAAGCAAGAGTGGAGCAGTATAAGATCATACGATGTCCAACATTGATTGTTTTAGGCTTGATGAATATACTGGATCAAATTACACAAACGTTAAATATCATATAAGAACATCGCCACTATAGTCAGGGAACTGTAAATTATGGACATCGGTCATCATGAGTTACCTACACAACCACATGTTATGAGGCTTCATATTATATAGTTGAAGATCGGACTGCATGGCAATTGTATTTTTGAATCTAATTGATTATAATTCACAAAATATGATGTGTTCAAATCCATAAAAATACACCTTTTAATCATCGTTATGGTTCAATCTAGGAGACATCAGAGTCAGAGAGTCATAAAAGATTGAGTGGCCTAATGCCATACAATAATAGTACGTCAACAAATTACAATTCTGGAAAAGCGATTTGAGAACTCCATGTGTGTTTGAAGAAATACACCTTTCAATCATCGTTATAGTTGAATCGTCGTAACAAGGAGACATCAGAGAGTCATAACAGATTGATTGGCCTGTGTTATGATGCCATACAATAATAGTACGTCAACGAATTACAATTCTCTATCATTGAAACATTCTGGTCAATAATCACTTTTAGAAAAGCGATTTGAGAACTCCATGTGTGTTTGAACAGACATAAAACGTGTCATATGGGAATAAATGAAATTGTGAGCTCTTCTTTACAGAATTATGTCTTGATTCATAAGATAATGAATTGTTGTTTATCTGTAACAGAAACTGAAGTGTTCTTTGGTCTAAGTAATCTAATGATTACACTAAAGATGTTTACACTATCTCAGATGTCGAACTCCTTGTAATAGAGAAAATAGAGAATAATGAAAAGTCACTCACATAAAGGAGACACCATTCTGTAAGGAGGTGTTTATGTTGATCACTTTCGGCAAAAACCAGGAAATCTATATTGCGTATCTATTGCACTCTTTTCTATGAAAAGTTATCTCAATATCTGATTAATAGATGAATGGGGTTATTTGAAATAGTTAATGAAACTGTAATATTTATTAAATGGTCTGGGAATAGCAAAGACTAACCCATTAATTTTATTCACAGACAGTTCTTAAAAAAGAAATGAGTTTTTGTATGAAACTTTTGAATGCGTTTGTAAACCAATGTAAGATAACTTTTATTGTTTAACCTAGCTTTAACAAATAAAGTTTCCAGACAAATGCAAATGAAATATTGATGGCAAATTTCATACTCATACACAGCAATCAAGAATGTGTCTAGACATTTACGATTTTCTTACATAAAACTTTGGGTAGCACTTCTTGTGAATGAAACCACGTAAAATATCTGTGAATCTTTATGAAGATAAATGTACCACATAAACTTATCTTCCAACATCAACATTTGAAAAATTAAACATGAAATGAAATCGTGTGGTTGATTGGTCCAAATGTCTACAACCTCTAAGTTCTTTGCAGTTTGATAAAACTATTTGAAACATTTGTACGTAGAAAGGATGAAAGGTTTCTCAAAAAACGATTTATTCAACCAGTAAAAGATGAATAAGATTCCAATCAAAAAGCGTTTGTTGGTTATTTTACATTTTATAACTTTTGTATTCAGACACAAATCTTACTCTCATTTTAAAATTGAAGAATATTTAATTCACAGATATCTTTGAAAATTTAACGACCGCTTAATTAGAAACAAAAATGCAAGTTTATTTAAGTTATTTGAAAATCCCCAAAAAGACACATCTACACACCATGTTACTTACATGAACTAAGTTTCGTGAACACATAACAAATAACTTTTGATAATATATTATTTAAAAACAGGTTCCAAATGTTGGCCTGGAAAAGAACAGCTATTAGGAAACGGTAAACATAGTTAGTTGTGTCGAGAGATAAACACTTTTTTACGAATCCTGATAGAATAATAACATTCAATTATGAAATAAAGTTTCTATATTTCCCCTTAGAAACGTTGGTGTCAAAATGTGACATAAACACATTGATAAGGGCATTGATAACACTTAATGTCATGGACAGTATGATTATAATGTCCAAGTTGTCAATTTCGTTAATGTCTTCTCATTATCTATAGGTAAACCATCACTTTTGTTACTAGATCAATGATAATGAATGCGATTTAGTGCATGTCAAATTGGCTAACAAACAGGAAAGACCTTGTCAGAGATAATTGATTTTTCTTATCAAAAAGGATACTTCATTAATTAGACTTATTGGCTACGACATCAAGTTGAAATATTGATTGATAGATAAAGTTGATGCTGCTAATCAATATTTCATATCAAAGTGATTTTTATTGCGTTTTCACATTCAATGCATCATTTTCTTTCACTGTCCTTAGAATGTTGAATAAAATACTATTGTGATGATATTTAACTGTATTTTTTATACATGAGCTTCATTTAACTATAAAGTCCAAAGTGTATTAAGATAAGATATTATATGATTGACTCACTCGGATATTAGATATTGGATATTGGATATTGTTGATTTGTCAATCTTTGGTTCATTCAAGGACATTCGACTAACTTTATTTATCATTCTAAACTTCAAATAGAAAGCTATGTGGCATTAATCGCTGTATTAGCAGCTGCGTATTCCAGAACTGAGATTTAGATATGCAATTATTGCTAAAATCAATTCTAAAATTACAATTCTGCAATCGAGACAATATATTTTGTCATTTGGGAACAAATGATAATGTTCTTAACAACTGATTGGAAATAAATAAATAGTTTAATACTAGTATCGTATTTTGAATTTACGATTGAAAGGAACATACATGCATGAAAAAACGTGTCACAGAATTGAAACTCATGACAGCTTTGGAAATGAAATTTCCCGAAATGTTTGGTCATAATAATGTATATAAATTTTGAATCTTATCAAAAAGGATACTTTATTAATTAGACTTATTGGCTACAACATTAATTTGAAAGAATGATTGATAGGTACTTTTTGATGTTGCTTATCCATATATCATATTGTAGCAGGGGTGGGGTGGGGTTGCTGGGGTGTGGAGGACGTTTATTGATGATATCAATCTCTAGTTTAGACACCCTGAAACATTTTAATAACATTCAGTACAAATAATCAACATACATACACATATCAATATAAATACATACAAATACATTCTCATAATAAAAGCACATTACTTAAGCATTAGTCACACCAATACTAGTTATATAGATTAATGATTTAGGAAGTATAATAATATACTGTGCGTCTATACGTTATTATGACACACACAGTACTTAATTCCCAACGCATACAGTTGCTACATACGGTGCTAACATTATGGACTATAAAGGCAATTACTTTAACAAAGTAATTCACTCATACAATACAATCAGACGATTGTACATACATTATAAAAAACATAGCAATAACCTTATGACATGAAACACAACTATACACCTACCAAGCATGTGGTACTCATGTGCTTCATGTACGACTCACGCCGGATACCAAGCTGCATGAACACAGGTTCTAACCCATCTATAGAGCAAATGGTAAAAGTATTTTATATAAGGCATATACAAACAATATATCACATATAATACTAATGATACAGTTTACCATTATTGCATAGATAAAACCTTACCGTGCACTCTTTAACTTTCAGGTCATACTATTGAATAAACATATTTAGCAAACTACTTGTTACTAATACTATTACTTTAACAACACTAATTAATTTACTTTAACTATAGATATAAGTTTAGGTTTAGATTTATAAGATAATATTTATGCAAACCTATTAAATATTAGAAACTAACCTTGATCTGTAACTCAGTCTGTCTTGCAGTGTTGTGTCTCAGTGACATGTGACAAGTGAAGTGCAAAAGCATGCAAATCAGTCATGCACGAGAAAAGACAATAGAGTAAGAGAAAGACAATAAAGAATAGACCGAATCGGGTAACACCCCTAACAATGAAATGGACTAACCCTCTAATTGCAGGCACATGAAATTGACATGGCTGCTATATACAACAGAATTAATCAAGTTAAAATACTATAGACATTGATAACAGACACATGCTAATATACATGTGTGCAACTTTATTACATCTGAGTAAAATACGTAAGATATATACATTGCAATTATAAATGAAATATGCGACTACCACAATATAAAAGTGATTTTTGTTGCGTTGTCACTTTTAATGCATCCTTTCTTTCTAGGTCCTTGACATTTTGAAAAAAATATTATTCTGATGAATTTTAAGTTCAATGAATTTCTTATTACATACGCTCAATTTAACTATCAAAATCAAAGCGTCATAAATAAACTATGTTGATATTTTAAATGATTGAATCTTCCCTTGCTTCCCAGTATCGGATATTGAATATTTTTAATTTGTCAATCATTGAAAAGCGGTTCTAATTCATTAGAGGACATTAGACTAACCTTATTTATCATTTTAAACTTCAAATAGAAAGATATGTGACATCAAACACTATACATTCGCATCTTCCAGAACTGAGATCAAGATATAAATAACTGTTTAAATCGTATGAATACAATATTTCTGCAAATTGAGACACTATATTTTGTCTTTGTGTACAAAAGATAATTTTCTTTTTTTGTATATGACTGATTGGAAAGAAAACTTTCGAAATGAATAGTTTTATACAAGTACCTTATTTGGATTGTACGATTGAAAGGAACATAAATGCATGAAAAGACGTGTCACATAATTGAAACTTATGACAGATTTGGAAATTAAATATCCCAAAATTGTTGGTCACAATAATGTATAACAATTCTGAATCTGTCAGAAAAATCGAGTCAAGCGATATAGAAAGACCCACTTTTCCCATGAAATGATATCAAAGCATCGTTACGCTTTAAATATTAAAATGTTGATGTCCACATCATTGATTTACATGTTCAAGGTTTAAAAAATTGGCGATAAACTAGCGCAGATTTCGCAAGGCAACTAGTACTGTCAGTGTGAAATGGGTCAAAACATAAAAAGAAACTTTACTGTTGTTATCCAAAGCATGTGTGAAGTTTCAGAAAAAAATATCAAAAGTGTTGAAGGAGTTGATTTTTGCAAGATGTGTTTACTACTGTCAGTCTGAAATGGGAAAGTCAAGCACATTAAGTCAAGGGCCATGGCAGTGTGTTTGTTCAAATCGTGCATGTCACTTATGAAAACCACCAGGCAAAAGAAATACACACTTCAGTTGGTTTCAATTTTATTCAATATTTTAAAAGTAATTAGATGCATTTGATCATGGCAAGATACAATTACATTTAACTCCAGTATATTTGTGTGAATTATTTGGTAACATGTTAATTTTAAGTTAAAATATATTTCTTTAATGTAGAAAGGGGTAAGCCATTATTTACACCATTATGACCCTACCATGTTTAAAGGGGCAGTAGCACGTTTTTTTCGCTGAAATAAGTCGATGAAATGTATTTGAAAAATAATGTCACCAATAGTAAAACACCCTTCTCTCTACGTAAAAATCAAGTTAAAAAATTAATGTACATGGTTCCATAAAGCTATGAGAACGTTTTTTGTCATTCTAAATAATAAATTGTGTTCACAATAAAATGGCCGCCATGCAATTTTTGCATTATAGGCAACATCGCTATTATCACTTCGGATAATTGGTTTGTGTAATAAGATGATCTACCCTCTAAAATAAATATAAATGACATAAACTATCATTATAAATGGGAAATTTGAAAAAATAAAATTTGCAAAAAATAGTGCTACTGCCCCTTTAAAGTGTTGTAAATGAATGTGGCACAGAAGAATAAGTCTAATATGTCGATGAACAATTGTATTTTATTCAAATTAATTTTGGAAGATTTAAACAAAAATGACATTACATTAAACATTTAACATTTTAAAAGCACTTAGAAGTAATAATTGGCTGATTACTGAAAGCCTGCACTATTCAGTTTGATATTTGTAAAAGTGAAAGTCATACCTATAATAAAACCAACTGAGGTGTTTACTTTCTGTTGCCGGGTGGTTTATATCTACAGCATATGCAAGTGTCAGAAAAAAAATCAAAGGCAAACGAGGTAATTTCACAAGACACCTCCACTAGGAAATTCAACATTAAGTAATCTAACAGGTCAAGTGCAAGAACTATAAACTATTCATCAAATTACTGCGCACTCTGGACGTGCGCATCACTTATGTATATCCAGCATTTATAAGCAGCAACATTCCCCATTAGCTTCTCTAGTGGAGGTCAAAATCACATGTCAGCATTAAAACGACAGCATAGCTTGTTCAAATCGCACTGAATGGAATAACTTTAAGATTAACAGAGTTACTGTAAATGAAAACATTCTCGAATATTCTTAGCATTCCATTCAAAGACTTGAATATCCTGTATTTCCTAATATATAAAGATATTTATTGATGTTTAAAATTAAAATCAAAACATGAATGAAATAGGTATTTGATATTTGTTTCACCTTCCTGCAAATTGTTGGATCAGTCTTATATAATATGGGAAGCATGCTGATTTAGAATATACTCTATACTCCCTTGAGACAATCATTAAGCTTCTTAGATTCCTTTCATTAGCCTCGGTGACAAGAGAATAAGCCAGCGCCGCGGGATGTTGGTAGAAAAGATAGATGTGTAGGATGTGAATACCATTGATCAGGATGGACGAGGAATAAACAGATTAAGCCTACATGTAGATAATGATACATGTTGTACACTAAACCGATGTTGACATGTATAGTTTTTCCTGGTGATGATTCAGCTTTCAGCCTAATGATGAACCCCTTTTGATGAGAGTTGTGGGGCCATCAGTGTATTTCATAAAGTTATTTAGGAAATGCTGTATTGGTGTCAACAATAGATTTGAGTACTTCTGGCTGGAACTTGAAATGTATAACACCATCTATCGATAATTCCTTTTTTCAGAATCATTGTTTCTATCAACAAATGCTATTTTCCTTCTTTGTATATCGGGGTTCCACTCTGTCTTGCGTAATAATTGATGTTTTGAGGAACGAAGAAGATAGAATTAGATATCTTGCCACCACAAATAATAAGAATCGTTATTGATTCTGAAATGATTGTTTTTCGTTGTGCAATATGCTCAGGAATATTGATTTGTGAATTTAGGTTTTAACTTTAATCTGTAATTCAATCTTCATGCATGAGTCAATCATAACGTTCCAAGTTTACTTCAGTGATTTTTTCTTCACTGTGTGTTGGGGCGGGAGAGCGCAGTGGTTAGCGCAATCAGCTTCAGATCAAGAGGTCTGGGGTTCGAATCCCGCCTGGGGCACGGTAACTTTGTCTGCAGTAGAGAACATTTCTACACACAATAAGGTTTGGGTGCAATGCTACACTGAATTTCAGCGTAGTATCACCCATGGTTCGCTATTTCCAGCCGATGCTCGCAGGTTTCACCGTAAAGCATAGCCACATGGCGTTGCGGGCTTTCTCCCTGCCATAATACTAGCAGCCGTGATATAAGTGAAATACTCTTGAAAGCGGCGTTAAACCCCGACTCACCTCACCTCACCCAAACCTCTTCACTATGTTAAATTCTTAAGTTACAAATAGAGGAGTTGTATCATGTTTATTATGGTCGAAATACTAGATCAACTGCATGAAAAACATATTGCATCAAAGTCTACATGAGTCTCAATCAAGTTTTATCCATTGTTTTCTGTGAATGGACGCAACGCTACATTAATTATGCTACTGTCCAAGTCGGTAAAACCCTTAAACAAACTTTTCAGTAAATAAGTGATTTCCCTTTGAGTGATGAGAAGATTTTACACAATTTCTATTTATTGATATATTTTATTTATTCTCGGGGTTTTATGGTGAACATCTATTTTTACAATGAAATTTGGCATTTTGGGTCTGTTTCTGATATCACAGATTCACAACTGTTTTGCATTATGCACCAGATGTAAATGGCAACTATCTTCATACTTAGATGTCTTCAAATTAGGATCGAAAAATACTATCTCAGAAATTTGCATCCCAAAGGAAAATCTTGCGTTAATCTTAATGTAAAGTATCCTTGGGAAGTTAAATGTTTGAGTCATATTCTTTAAAGCACAAACTACCTTTCAGTGTAAACAACATTACTAAAATTATAATTGTCATGTATTATATTTCCCTTTTGAATTACATACTAAACAAGTTCGTAAACACAGTAATATATCATGAATTCCCGCGAAGACAAAGGGACCATTCTATCTTTAAATCATATTTATTAATATTTGTTTCATCCGTCTGATATTCTACTGCTAATTGCATGGTATTCTAATGTCCATTGAAGGATAAAATGCAGGTAAAATTGAGTCGTTTTCAATCGATAAGATATCATTGAAAACATAATAAGGTGAGTTTATGGATTACTTGTATCTGGTGCAAGGTCTCTTTAAAATCATTTGCGAGAAGAGAATCTCAGTTAATAAATCTTTGTTATTTAAAAGAAAATATGTTTCCTTTATAATTGACAGCGTAGATCCTTTAAACACAAATTGAGCAGATAAATTAGCAGACAACGAGGTTTTTGTATTAAGATACTTCAAATTGAAAATGTTTTCTCTTTTTACTTTTTCTAACCAGATCCAATTAAATATTTCCCCTTCGCTATTCACAATTTCACTGAAAGTAATGAACATTAAATGTGATTGCTTTATTGTTGTATTGTTTAGGTAAATGAAATTAATATATCACGCATAATAAACATTTCATTCAAGTAGAATCTCGGATACAAACTATTTCATATAATTTTTACAAACTGTTCCATTTCTATAGTTGGTTTATAAAAGAAAAACATTATTAAGGTTCAATCGTGAAGAATTATGTTCATTATCTAAGATTTGACTGTATAAATTATACTTGGTTGAAAGTTAATGTTCCGTGAAATAATTGTATAAATTTATGAACCTGAAATGACAAGTTAATGGCGGAGAGGTAAAGACTACTGAGGACATTATCTTTAATAGATTCCATGTTGGTGTGATAGCTGAGAGAGGAGGAAATCGAATCAGTGTGGAGGTCTCCACTATTTGATGAAGTTTATGTTTGATTTAGGACAAATGTCTGTGCATGTATTGTTGATTTATAGAATAAAATATTAGTTGAAATTCCATTTGATGATTCAGGGTAACTTTCATTAAGTATCAGTTGTTTTATGAGGTATAATGTGATCCCATAGCCCCTTCACGTCAATCTTATAAACACAACGTGTTACTACCAATTTCTTTCAGAATGCATCGAAATCATAAACACATTTGTGAAGAGTTGGTTCTGGTGATAAGTCAGTGGATCTATACATACGATTCTAAGACACAAATCTGCTCGTTTTGGTCAATATTTACAACACAACAAAATCGATCCCTAAAACGTGTTCAATTGATCTTACAAAACACCATACTGTCATGGTTGACAATGAAAAGAGTGAAAACAGTCAATAGAATTTTGTCAGTAAACATGCGCTCGTATGACGTCAGAAAGTAATATGGTTATTTTGCAGCGTTTGCGTCTAGCCTATAAATATACCTTAGGCAATAAATTATTTATCAAGACGTAATAACCAACAGCAATATAATTTTTTATGGTGACAAGTTTGGAGGAACACTCACAAAAGTCATTAAGGCAGAAAACGTTCCACTTCTGTCATTCCCATGTTCTTCCTGTGTCAAACCGTATGACTTATGTCAAGCATCGTCAATGACGTCAATGTTGGAATTGATTATGTTTCTAACAGCTTTGGTCCCTACAGTGATCACTAAGATGAGTTTTTGTGATCAATTAACACTATGCTAAGCACTGGACATCATTTGCAGATTTATTCTAATTTCAATATTAAAGTGCAAACGTTTATTAAAATCATCGATAACGTTGTTGTGTTTCCATGTGTATGGATATGTAGACATTGTACAAGTAGTAATACGAGCCATGCACATTTATTTTCAGTTACTTTAAATGTTCAAAAACAGACAGTCTTGTGATGAATGGGCAAGGTTCGTATGTTAACAAATAGCAATAGAGATATCTATGAGACAATTATGTGCCAACAATAGAACCGAAGATAACAGTATGTCTGGAACTTGTTTTCTACCAATAGTGATGCAAACATTCTGTTTACTGCTCCAATAGACAACTGGAATCTATCCGATTAACTGAGTCCTTTATTGCCTTGTAAAACGTGTTTGAGCAACGTCTACTATCTGCAGCCATGGCTTTATTGAAAACGTGAAATTGATCAAACACTTTGATGTTCATTTCAGACGAAATTGGAGTTGGTCTCCGGAATTTGATATTGGTTTCCAGGTTTGTAAACTGATTACAACATATTTTCAACAGTTAAAAACAAAATACTGCAGTCAGAGTGTATCGATGTGATTAGCATACATCTATATTTTGTAAAGAAGACCTCATAACTTCATTTATTCGGGTATAACAATTTGACGTTTTATGTCATTCAAACTCACATACAGTGCTGACAATTTGTTTTTCAAAATGGAAAATTTGTTATTTAATAAATAAAAGATGTTGTTGACATAATTTACGTTCGTTGACTTATTGTTATGGTAGGATGACATTTAAAACATACCAATGAGTTATTTTTACTTTCCAATATCTCCTAGTTATGACAATGTGTTAAAGAGGTTTTTTTCAGAAACATGAACAGATAATGTTTTGTGAACTTTCATTTGAACAAGAAATGCAATTAAAATGTTAATCAATCTGTATTTATACCATGCGAAGCTTCACAGTATTTAGTTGTGTAGCTTATAATCCATGTCCATATTACAGTTGCCTGACAATAGTAGTATTGTGAAATAAGGTTATACATTTATGAAGCTGCAATGACAATTGCAAGTTAATGGCGGCTAAGTGGTGACCAGAGAGCGATTACACCTGTATAGTCATCAAACTAAAGATATTATATTGGAAACAGCCTCCATTGCATTCAATCTAATAAACAAAAAACAATGGCAGTAACATTAATGATTTGATCACTTCACTTCAAAGGGACACGAAAGCATCAAAACGTTCTGAAATAAAACAAATCGGTTTATTTATAAACAAAGCAATTCATGTGAATTCAAAACTATCTCAATTTAAGATTAATTTTCAGTGAATAGATTTTCAATTATAGATGGATATGCCTAGGCATTGAATAACAACAAATGCTATAATATGCTCCCTGTTCATTGAGTTCATAGGGGACGTTTACAATGCCAAGTTGGTTGTCTGCAAATGTGTACTCAGAGAGCACACTTGCTGTAATGTTCATCACTCTACATGCTTGAATTGGCAGAAGGGGCGCTTATTTGGTAGAAGCGGTAATTATGTAGATTTTGGTGATTGTGTTATAATATGTTCATGGATATTTTCATTCGGTATTCAACATTAGTATCGTGTATAACATCTCTAGCCAAAAGCCAAATTCAGGATCGTAGAACGCTTATAATATAACACTCTGTTTGACCAAATCTACCGGTATAAAATCTCCGGGGGAGGATGTGTATCGGTATAAAATCGCCCGGGGGGGGGGGGGGGGGGGGGGGGGGGGGGTGGGGGGGGGTATACAAGGGCGAATTTATACCGGCACACCGGTCTGATCATGGCTATTAGATATTCTGTGAGGTTGTTACGTGTACTCTGACTAGCGACTATTCACTTAATGTGTTATTTCCTGTTATACTGAGCTTCATTGAAGTAACAAACCGTTAAAGTACAAAGCCGATACAGATACGATTGTTGACTACATATTGTGTTTGGTTATCAAACATTAAGCTAATTTTAGAGAAAATATAATGAAGTGATAATGAAGAGTAAGGAGAGCTTTTTACAGGGTGTCATTTATCCCTGTTTCACATGACAGGACATTTCCTGAACAGTTTTGGAAGAGATATGCTTTTCATCTAATCCATAAAAACTCAGGAACATTAAGACTTGACAAAATGACAGGCTTTGCTTTGAAGAAGTTTTATTGATTGATTAGAAAATGCATACATTGTCGATGAACATTTTTTTAAAAATGCAAATGAATTGTATTTCCTATCGTATCATATGGATGTATCATTACTGGGCGTTTTGGTTGTTTGTAACAAATGAAATTCTGTCCACTTTTTACTTTAAGGTTCATTAGGGTACAAATCTTGTTTAACAGCAGCATGATAGATGAACTGTTTAAAATGGAGGTTTTTCTTTAAATTGACAGAAGCAAAATATATACATTAGTAAAAGTATACTTGTATAAAGATCTGTGTCGCCAATATTTAATATCAGCTATCATTATGTATTTTGCTTGCTGGGTGCCCACAGCTATTTCGATAGTGATCTAGACAAATGAATGGCAATTGTAAATGGATGGTCATGCATTGCTTTCTGTTCCATGATACATCCAGTCTACATTACAGACAGAAACCATTTAAATCAACATTATTGACCTCATAATGATTTCAATGTGAATATGATGCGACATTAAACCATAAATCTCCTTTTTATATCAAGTTAAGGGTTTAATAAAAACAATTATACCTCAATCTTTGAATATGTGACATTAAAAATTAAACGCAAGCAACCATTCTGTACATGTAATTGTGCAATTGTATTTGAAAATTGATTCTATTACCTTATGTGAACTTCTTATGTGTTCTTAAACACAGATTAGTAATTTATGAAAGCATGAATGGGTTTGTACCTGGTATTCAGAAAACGTGGTACACCAATGTAAGATAACTTTATTGTTTAACCTAGCTTTAACAAATAAAGTTTCCAGACACATGCAAATGAAATATTGATGGCAAATTTCATACTCATGAACAGCAATCAAGTATTTTAATTTACGATTTTCTTACATAAAACTTTGGGTAGCACTTCTTGTGAATGAAACCGTGTACACTATCGGTGAATCTTTATGAACATAAATGTACTACATAAACTCATCTTCCAACATCAACATTTGTAAAGTTAAACATGAAATGAAATCGTGTGTTTGCTTAGTCCAAATGTCTACAATCTCTAAGTTCGTTGCAGTTTGATAAAACTGTTGGAAACATTTGTCATAGAAAGGATGAAAGATTTCTAAAAAAAACAAACGATTTCTTCTTCCAGTAAAAGGTGAAGAAGATTCACTTTTTAAAAAATCACACCTTTTGCTGTAATTTGATTATTTCACATTTTATAACTTTCATAATTCAGACACAAATCTGATTTTATTTTCAAATTAAAGAATATTTAATTCACTGATATCTTTTAAGATTTAACGACGTAATAAAGCTATTGCGTGTACAGCAAAAATTGTATGGCAGCCATTTTATTGTGAACACATTTTATTATTTCGAATGACAAACACGATTCCCATGGCTTTACAGAACAATTGAGACTCATTTGTAACTTGATTTTCCGAAGAGAGAACGGTGTTTTACTATTAGTGACATTATTTTTCCAATACATTTCATCGACTTATTTGAGCGAAAAAACTTGCTACAGCGCCTTTAAACTTCAAATAGAAAGATATGTGACATCAAACACTATACCTGCACTCGCAGCTGCATCTTCCAGAATTGAGATCAAGATGTACAATAATTGTTTAAATCGTATGAATACAATAATTCTTCAAATTGAGACACTATATTTTGTCTTTGGGTACAAAAGATAATTTTCTTTTTTTATGACTGATTGGAAAGAAACTTTTTGAAATGAATTGTTTTATACTAGTATCTCATTTTGAATTTACGATTGAAACATTGATACATGCAAAAAAAAGACATGTCACAGCATTGAAGCTTCTGACAGCTTTGGAAATGAAATTTCCCAAAATTATTTGTCACAATAATGTGTATCATTTCTGAACCTGTCAGAAAAATCTGGTCAAGCGATATTATTTTAGAAAAGAACCATAATAATTGATTTCACTACAACAGCATCCCCATTCATCTGTGCACTGACAGAACATTAATGGACGTCTGACGTGAACACTTGACCAATTACCCATAGCTAATATCTTCAGACAAAGATAATTGTATCTTATTAGATCTATTGAATCTGTTTACTGTTAAATCGTGGAGAAGAGTGCGATGAGAACACAACAAGGTCAGCAAACAACTTGATACCATAGTTGTTCATATCATACTGTACTGAATTAAACAGATCCACAAAATGAATGAATGAATGAATGAATCTGAATGAATTTCCTCCAGATGGGGCTCCGAAGATCATTACACATAAATACATTAAATATTTACAACAACAGTTTCACAATAACATAATCATACAGGTAGGGAATACAATAGGAAAATATCTAAAATGTACAGTTCAGTGAGAGGCGCATAGAATACAGATATTTACAAAAACTATAATACATTCCATGACATTTCATCCATATGGTTGGTTACTTGTATTTCACCTCCAGAAAGGAGATACAGCATTTCGTCTTCAGATAATAATTCTATTTGCACGTAAACATTAACGTCAAAAAGATCTATGAGTTTTGAGAAGAATTGGTTTCTCTTGTACATGTACAGTTCACAATGAAGAATAATCTGGCAGTCATAATCATTACAATATCTTTCGCAGAGTTCACAATCTTTTGTAAATTTTGCCCTGGAGTTTATTTGTACACAAACTTGTAAAATATCTTTAAATTGTGGATATACATGCATACAATAATACTATATATGTACACCAAAAGTAGTATAAGTTGTGTGATATCTTGACATATCTTGTCTGACAGAGACTTGATTAGCTCATCGTACAGTTTCAGTTTCATATATAGAATTGATAACTAGTTTATGCCACAACGACTTACAGGGAAACCTTCCAGTGTCAAGATAGTCAGTTAAGTACTTAAAACGATTATATTTTATACTGCTTTGGATGAGTGTATCGCATATACAATGTAATACAACTGTTCTATTTTGAAATGTGGCTAACTGAACACAGAATAAATCTTTCAGCAAAAACGTACACTGACAATTGCATAGCCTGCCAAGAAATAGTAGTCTACATTTATCTATATATCCACTCATAGTCCACAAGCCAATGTTTCCTGAAACAGAAGATACGTTTACCGAAGCCTTGCATTGGCAAAGTATCGTTGGGTGCATTCTACCATATCAAAGTCTTTACCTTGTAGAGTGGGTAGAAGTTCACAGCCATAGAAACTCGATATTCGCATCATTGATGCGTAAGTTTCAATAACATGTATAAAACACTCATTGTGGGAGTATAGTTGATTTTGCTAAACAGGTTTATTAGAAAATAAAGGGCTATAGGTTGATTTCACAAGATAGTTACCTCTCTTTTCGACAGAATGGCGGATGGACGGACAAAGATTCGCAAGTGGAGGTTCAAATTCACATGCTAGCAAAAATATTGATACCATATTTTTTTCATATCATACTGTACTGAATAAACAGATTCACAATAGAATTATTTTGTTTTGTTATCCAAACATGTAATATTCCTACGATTCCATACAAAGAGCGAAATTTTTATTTCTCAAGATATAACATTAAATCATGATTATTTGCAATAATTATTATCATTCAATACGGGAAGCATGCTGATTTAGACTTAACTCTGAGGATAAAACTTGTCCCTTGAGACAATCAATAAGCTTCTTAGATTCCTTTTATTAGCCTCGGCCACAAGAAAATAAGCCAGTAACATGAGCTGTTGTTAGAAAAGATAGATATGGAGGATATGATTACCACTGATCAGGATGGACGAGGAATAAACAGATTAAGTCTGCATGTAGATAATGATACATGATACCCATTAAACCAATATAGACGGGTATAGTTTTTCCTGATGATGATTCAGCTTTTCAGCCTAGTGATGAACCCCTTTTGAGGGGAAAGTTTTGGGTCCATTAGTATATTTCATGGAGTTATTTAGAACATGCTGTGTTGCTGTCAACAATAGAATTGAGTATTTCTGGGTGGACCTTTACAGAAATATCTAATGTCATCTATCGATAGATCCTTTCATCCCAATAATTGTTTCTGTCGACAAATACGATTTTCCTCCTTTATATATCGGGTTCCACTCTGTCTGTTAACAAATTGAATTGCGTTATAATTTAAGTTTTCTGGAATGAAGCCGACAGAATAGGATATTTGCCACCAGAAATAATAAGAATCGTAATTAATTCTGCAATGATCGTTTTTCGTTGTACCGACCCAGGAATATAGAGTGTTGAATTCATGTTTTAACTAAATCGATGAGTGGTATTCATTAAAATGTTTAAAGTATTCATGCCATTAACACGTTTGTAATTCAATCTCCATGCATGCATAACTCCAGGAAACTTAATTGGTTTCTTCTTCACTATGTTAAATTCTGAAGTTACAAAAACATAGAGGATATCTGTCTTTTCTTGCCTAATACCATGGTCATCTCATCGAGTGAGGTAGAACGTTTATATTTGCACGAGTGACGCAGCCACGAATGAAAATATATAACTTTTCTACCTCACAAGATGAGAAAAACATGGTATTTGTCAAGTATTGACGGATATTCTTTTTAGTATATGATGATATCCTTGTAATTACGTCCGAAAAGGTTCGTTTTCACGCCGAGCGGCCGCTGGGAACAATCCGTCAGCACAATAACACTGTGCCATCATAAACCAATTCTCTGCGTCAGACAATTGTTTTATGACGTCAAATTATATCAGTCACTGGTCGCAGTGAAAATATAAGTTAGAATGTAGCTTGATAGACATTTCACTGATAAATCCCAGTATTTCATTGCTCGTCATATAATAAAGGAATTGTATCTTACTTATTATGGTCGAAATATTAAAACAACTTCATAGCAACGAAAAAATTACAAGATATACTCCATTAGTTTCTTCTTCAGTGTGTTCATTTCTGATGTTACAAATATAGGAGTTGTACCATATTAATTATGGTCGAAATTGTTAAACAACTTCATAACAAACATGGTGCATCACAGCCTCCACATGTCTTAACCAAGTTGTATCCATTGTTTTCAATGAACGGACGCAACGCTACCCTATTGATGCTAACTTTCCAATGGCTAAAGGCCTAATCCAAATTTCTTTTTCTGATATCACTAGTACTGTGCATTATATAACAAAAGTGGATGGCAAACATCTTCATAATTAGATGTCTTCATAATAGGATAGAACGAAAATGTCTCAAAAACTTGCAGCCCAATCTTGAGTCAATCTTCATATAAAATATCCTTGGGAATTCGAGAAGTTAAATGTTTGAGTCATATTCTTCAAAGTGCAAACTTATTTTATGTGATTACAACATTAATGAAAAAAATGTCATGTATTATATTTCCCTTTTCAATTATATACTTAACAACTTCGTAAATCCAGTAACATTTCATAACTTTCTGTGCAGACAAAAGGGCCATTTCTATCTCTAAATCATATTTATTAATCTCTGTTTCAATCGTCTCATCTCCTGCTAATAGCATGGTACTTTAATGTTCAATGAAGTATACAAAAACCCAGGGAAATTGAGCCGTTTGGAATCAAAAAGATTTATTGAAAACACGATAAGGTGATTTGATGGATTACTTTGATCTAGTGCAAGGTCTCCGTAAAATCATTTGCGAGGAGAGAATCTTGGCTAATAAATCTTTGTAATTAAAAAAACCAAACTATTTCCGGTTTATAATTGACAGCGTTGATCTTTTAAACACTAATTAAGCAGATAACTTAGCAGACAACGAGGTTTTTGTATTAAGATGCATCAAATTTAAAATGTTTTCTCTTTTTACTTTTTTCTAACTAGATCCCTTTGAATGTTTCCCCTGCACTCGATGAACTTTAAGTGCGACTGCTTTTTTGTTGTGTTGTTTAAGTAAATGAAAGGAAAATATCACGCATGATAAATAATTCATTCAAGTAGAATCACGGATACAAACTATTTCACATACGGTTTACAAACTGCTCCATTTCTATAGTTGGTATAAATCAGAAAAACATAATTATAGGTTCAATCATGGCAAAAAATGTTCATTATCAAAGATTTAGCCGCGGAAATTATACTTGGTTGAAACTTAATGTTACATGAAGTAATTGTATAAATTTATGAACCTGCAGTGACAAGTTAATGGCTGTGAGGTGAAGACCACTGACATTATTCTTTAATCGATTCCATGTTTGTATGATAGCAGAGAGAGGAGGAAATCGAATCTGTATGGAGGTCTCAATTTTTTAATGAACTTTAAATTTGATTTATAAATGACAAATTTCTGTGCATGTTTTGTTGATTTATGCAATAAATATTAGTTGAAATTCCATTTGCTGAGATAGGGTTACTTTCATTAAGTATCAGTTGTTTTATGAGGTATGCAATGTTCCTATAGCCCCTTCACGTCTATTTCATAAACACAACGTTTGACTATCAATTTCTTTTAGAATGCATCTTAATTGGATGTTGAAATTATAAACACTTTTGTAAAGCGTTGGTGTTCCAGTGTTCTGCGTCACTATTTTCAGGAAAATGAATAGAGGATCTAAAGATGTCCCTTTTGTTCCGTTTTGCATTAGATAAAAATACCATTTAAAAATGTATTAAATCGGACCGTGTTTAGTATGTATACATTACTTGCTGATTTATATAAAACTAAATTGCAAGAATCGCCCCGCTAACATTGTGATGTAAAATCTTAATGATATATAAAAAAGGATGAACTGAACTATATCTACACAAATAGCCATTTGTTTAAGTGTTCAGCCAAGAAAAGAAAACTGAGAAAATGTGTTATTTCATCAAATATCTAATACAGATGTCGATTGGGAGACACAGATGATTTGAAGAAAGCAGATGCGTAGACTCCACTCATGGCATTGATTGACCACAAAGCATCAAAGAGACTGTTCAACATCTTAATAGGTTTTTAGGTCTTAGTCTTACACAAAATAAATGCGAATGCTTCGGGGTTACTGGAGGTATAGTTTAGAGTTTTTTTTATTGTGAAACCTGCACATCATCCTTTTGTGATTTAGTACCTTTCATATTTCTCTAAGACTTCTCCTATTTTAGTTTGGTTCAAACGAAATATATGCTAAGAATACACTTTTCATTACACAGTGTTTCAAAAGGGTGTACAGGATTGTCAGATCCTTGTACATTTCATTATTCCTGGTACAACTTGCTCTTAATTATGTAAACAATGGCAAACATCATAGCAGCCGTAACAATAGTAACCTAGATATTCATTACATATTTTGAAACATAGGAGATGACATTCAGTTAATTACTAAATAACAGAGGTCCTATCGATTTTGTATGTAAAGGTATTGATAATTTTATTTTAAGGTTACATGGCGACATGGTTATTGTATCACCTTTTTTCATGCAGTTTATGTAAACACATGGTATTTTGATTTATGTATAAGTATAAGTATGTGAAATACTTTCTTATCATTGAAGACTAATGATGTATCAAATTGAAAATTAAATGTTTTTAACTGTATTTAAATATGCCAATAGTTCACAGTTATGCTGGTGATAAAGTCAATTAATCTGTACTTACTATTATAAGACGCAAATCTGCCCCTTAATGTGATACTTTGGGTTTAAAGAACCAAAATGATCTGAAAAATACAATACTCTCATGGTTAACAACGAACAAAGGGAAAACTTATGCTGGTAAAACAATCAACATAATTTTGTCAGTAAACATGTGCTTGCATGAAGTCAGAAAGTAATATGATTATTTTGCACTCTTTGCTTCCAGCCTACACATATAGCTAAGGCCATGAATTATTTATCCACATCTAATAACCAACAGCACGATAATTTGTTACGGTGAAACATTTGTTTCTTCAAGCCTCTTTTGAAGACATTAAAGGGGCAGTAGCACGTTTTTTGCAAAAATTATGTTCTCAAATTTCCCATTTATAATGATAGTTTATGTCATTTATGTTTAATTTAGAGGGTAAAACATCTTATTACACAAACCAAGTATCCGTAGTGGTAATAACGGGATCGCGTATAAAGCAAAAATTGCATGGCAGCCATTTTATTTTGAACACATTTTATTATTTCGAATGACAAAAATGATTCCCTAGGCTTTATAGAACCCCCGTACACTCCTTTTTTTTAACTTGATTTTCCGAAGAGATTAGGGTGTTTTACTATTGGTGACATTATTTTTCAAATACATTTCATCGACTTTTTTAAGCAAAAAAACGTGCTACTGCCCCTTTAAGACAGAAAAACTATCCACTTTTATCATTCCCCCAGTTCTGCCTCTGTTAAACCTTATGGCTTATGTTATGCATTGCCAATGACGTCAATGTTGAAATTGATTATGTTTCTGACATCTTTGGTCTTAAAAGGGATCACTTACATGTAGATGTGTTTTGTGTGATGACGTGTTGATAACATTATGTAAAGCACTGGACATCATTTGTAGATTTATTCTACTTTCGATATTGATTTGCAAAAGCATTAAATCAGTTATAATGTTGATATGTTTTTGAGTGTCTGTATATGTAAATATAAGATATAAGAAAACACAAATGGCCAATGGGAACGACAGCGTGCTTTATGAGTCAATAAAACATGCTCTCAGCTAGAGCATTACGTCACTTTGATTGTTCAATGCTTGTGAATGGATTCTACAGCGGGAGGCATTAATGTTTTCAAAAAATAGTTTATACAAACAGCATAATATCTCCACGGTTTTTATAAATAAGCGAGTAACTGTTTAAGGGCATCTCAAATAAGAAATAGAAGACTCGTTGTTGTGCTTTATCGTGTTTTATGCTGTATGTTTTTTTCAACGATAAAGCACGCCAACTCGTCTTCTATTTCTTAAACACTGTATAGCCATGAATTATTTTCAATTACTTAAACAACAGATAGTCCATTGATGAAGGAGGAGAGTTCGTATGTCGACAAATAGGAATAGAGAAATCTACGAGACAATCATGTGCCAACAATAGAACAGGAGATAGCAGTATGTCTGGAACATGGTGTTGGAAACCTTCTGTCGACTGCCCCAATAGACAACTGGAATATATCTGACTAATTGCCTCGCAAAACGTGTTTGACCAAAGACTGCTATCTGCAGCAATGGTTTTATTGAAAACGAGAAATTGATCCAACACTTTGATGTTCATTTCACTTGAAATTGGACTTGCACTCGGTATTTGATATGGGCTTCCACGTGTGTAAACTAATTACAAAATATGTTCAACCTATAAAAACAAAATACTGCTGTAAGAGAGAATCGATTTGAATGTAAAGAAGACCTCATAATTTTATTGATTAAGGTATAACAATTTTATGACATTTGAGCAAGTTAAATGATATTGAAATTTTTCTTTCTATTTTATTCAAGACACTAAATCAAATGGATAAGTGGTAATATACTCTGATATTCGACTATAGTTGAAAATTTAAGAAGCTTTTCACGCCCAGTAACGTAGTGCTGGTGGAAGTTCAAACGACGTAGAAATGGTTCATACAAGTATGAACGATTTTCCTACAGTTCAAGGTTAATGAAACTTGAAATTCACTTAACATGACCATGCTTTCAACCAGCCAATGTTCCGGAATCTGTGTTAACTTTGAAGTGTGTAATTACACGCAAATGTGTACTAGGAAATCATATTCGATGTTATGTTCATCACCCAGCATGCGTGAATAATTGGTAGAATAGGGTTCTTATTTGGGAGGAGCGATAATTTAGTAGATTATGGATATTTTCATTCGATAGTCAACGTACGCATGTATAACACATATCATCAATACAATTATAGAACAATTGATTCTGACCCAAAATGATGTTATATTTGCTAATTATTAATATGATTATTTAGTTAAAGGAAGTATAATGTTGTAAGAACATTGTCAAGAACTTGCTAGGTTTTCTTGATGAAAATCAATACTGCGACACGGTGATCGCAAACTAAAGACTTTTTACCATAATTTATATTACAGGAATTAAATATCTGGCTTGGAAAGTGTGTGACTTTATGGGCATATAATGTGAAAGTCAAACAGGGTTAAACTTTATTGGATGTTTGTCCTTTATTGCAGAAAGTATTGTCATCATAAATGTGGTACAGTCTAAAATATATCAGACGTTACAGAGCACATGACCTTTGTTTGGAATATTTTAGAGAGCTATTCATCATTTTACATTTCACACAAAGACAATCAGTCACATTTTCAAGTACAATTGCAATCCCAGTAAATTTTCGTTTCACATATTCAAGAACTTGAAAGATGTATATCTTATTAAACGCTTAATTTCGTTATAACAGGGAATGTATGGTTTACTGTCGTATCAAGTATTCACATAGACGCCATAGAGCTCATTAACGTGGATTTGATGGATATATTAGACTGACTGTACCCTGGAACACAAAGCAATGCGTGACCATCAATCTACAATTGTCATTCATTTGTCTTGAACATCGACGAAATAGACCGTCTGATCACGGGGAATAGATATTCTGTTAGGTCATTACTGGTGATCTGGCCAGTGAGTTATCACTTAATGTGTTATTTCCCGTTACACTCAACTTCAATGAAGTAATAAAACGGCCCCAAATACACAATCATTACATACATAAATCTACCAATTGACTTTGTTTGATTACCAAACGTGAAGTCAAGAGTAAAACGAGTTAGTAAGACTAACGAGCAAATGAAAACTTCAACACACTTTTGACTGAGTTAAAACGAAAGTAGAATAGAGTAGATTTTTAATGTCTTTGATAAGCAAATGCTTTGTAAAGAAATGGCTTCTGTGGATAAAATAGGCAATTTGTACCCTGGAACACAAAACTATGCGTGACCATCCATTTGCAATTGCCATTGATTTCTCTAGAACATTGACGAAATAGCTGTGCCCGTCTGATCATGGCTAATAGATATTATGTGAGGTCATTATTGGCGATCAGGCCAGTGAGTGTTATTCCCGTTACACTGAGCTTCGTTGAAGTAACAAACCGTCCCGAAATGCAAAGACAATACAGATACAAAGTTTACTTTTTCTTTGTTTGGTTATCAAACATTAAGTTAAGAGAAAATATAATCACAACCTGCTTCTAAACGGTTGGAAGCTCTCTTAAAAAATGACCTGATAATGAAGCGTCAGGAGAGCGCCTCTCTTTTTTTTTAAACTGTGTCATGTATCCCTGTTTCACATGGTAGGACATTTCTCAATCAGCTTTGGAAGATATATGCTTTTCAACTTATCAATACAAACTCAGAAATATTTAGACTTGACAAAATGACAAGCTTTGCCTTGAAGAAGATTTTAACATATTTAACATATACAAGTTTAACTGATTGATTAGAAAATATATTTGTTGTCGATTAATAATTTTGTAATTGCAACTGAAATATATTTTCCTATCATATCATATACACTGACGGGCAAAAGAAAGTATATGGCTCAGTTGTATTTATCATATGTATAATTTTCAAAGTCAAATTTCTCGAGTTTTCGACGTCGTATTGAAAAACGGACTAGTTTGTGAAATTAGTCCAAAACATTAAATCAGTCAAAGTATACCTCTACGCGGTTTGAAATTGTGTTTATCAAAATTAAAAATTAAAATTTTGAAATTCCCCCAAATTAATTTTGATAAACCACAACTGTTCATCGACATATAACACATACTCTGTGTGAAAATCAATAAATGTGCACACATTTACAACATTTTGAACATGGTAGTGGTCATGTTGGTGTAACTTTCATTTCTTACCCCTGTCTACTTTTAATAATGATATTTTAGTTAAACAATAAAACAGTCACCAATTAAGTTATTCAAACTACTGCAGAAAGGTGTTATTGTATCGTGCCATAATCAAATGCATCTCATTTCTTTAAAATATCGAATTAATCGAAAACAAGTATGTTATATATTTTCTTTTGCCCGTCAGTTTAGATTTATCGTTACTGGGCGTTTTTGTTGTTTGAAACAAATGAAATTCTGTCCACTTTTAATTTTAAAGTTCATTTGGGTACGGATCCTTCTGAACAGCAGCATGATTGACGGGTTAATCAAATTGGGATTTTTTTCTATAAATTGAAGGAACCTTGAAAAAAACAAAATACATTTTTGACTGTTTCACAGATTGTAATTGAGCTTTGTTTAATAATACCACCTATCGATGTGATAATAAACATAAATGCATCTATCAATATTTTATTAAAGTTGTAGACAATAAGAAAATATCACTTAAAAATGAATTGAAATTTTATTATTTGTGATGGCAAAATTGATTATTATTCATAGTTCTTTCCTAAAAATCAAATTTCTGTACACTTCGAATTGTAAAAGAATTGGGATTCATTTCTGAAATCAATCGAAGACAATTGACTGAATGTAGGTGAAATTTGGGTGCAAGTAAATATAAATGACATGATTGAACTGAGATGAAGATAACCTAAACATAAATGCACAGAGAGTAATTTATTTATTGAATTTGTAGGTGATTGGGTGTCTATATGGTTTGTAAATATGCTATGTTATATGACAGTCAAGGAGGCTTTGTAATAATGGGTCGGATAAACTTATCTTAATGACCATTGCCTATCAATCTACGACCCTGATGTCCGTCATCCGACATTTGCGATACCTCCACATTCATTTTGCATCAAAACAAAGATACTTGTTTGTCAAATGTATTTAAAATTTATTGAAATTATAATAATACATACATACAAATTTATTTTCAGTTGGTATTTTCGTTTGGCATTCAGTTACTCAGCGACAATATCACATGGAATGTAACTGACAGTAGCTCTTCTGTAACTGATCGTGAGTGTGTGTTTGGGTTACCTCCCTTGATTTCTGGTTGGTGGTTAACTCTCGTCTCTCGAGGGGTTAATTGTTAATTGATAGTCAGGCATTGCTTTATGTTTCAGGACAGAATCTACAGACTGAAATTTGCTAGTTATTACTATGAGTATTTAGTTAAAGGAAGTATAATGTTGTAAGAACATTGCGCAGGGCTTTTGCTTTTGCTTGATGAAAATCAATACTGCCACCACTGATTCACAAACTAAAGACTTTATGTTTCAGAGGACAGAACCAGTCTACAATACCGACAGAAATCCTTTAAATCAACGTATAAATGTGTTCATTAAGCCGTCAATGTGAATGCTTGATAAGACACTAAACCATAAGTTTTCTCTTTATAACAAGTTAAGTATTTAGTAAAAGTATACATATAAATATGTGTCGCAAATATTTAATATCAGCTGTCATTATGTATTTTTCTTGCTAGGCAGACACAGCTATTTCGTTAGTGTTCTAGACAAATGGCAATTGTAAATGGATGATCACGCATTGCTTTCTGTTCCAAGGTACTACCAGTCTAATTTACAGACAGAAATCCTTTAAATCAATCTTAATGACCTTATTATGCCGTCTATGTGAATACTTGATACGACACTAAACAATACATTTCCCTTTTATATCAAGTTAAGGGTTTACTAAAGCGAACATAACTCAAACTTCGAGTATGTGACACGTAAATGTAGCATAAACTACCATTCTGGATGTTGTTTGAAACTGTATTTGAAAATTTGATTGCGTGAACTTTCAAATAAAAAATGGCTCTCTGAAAGATCACAAACAAAGGTCAGGTGTTCTGTAACGTATGCTATACTTGTAGACACTGCCAAAATTATAATGGTAATTTTCTGCAATACAGTACAAACGTCTCGTCCGATTTCATATCTTTTAACTTTCACATTGAACCCGAATAACCCACGCACTTTCCTGGCAAGATATAACATTGTTGTGTTATATGGTAACACATTTGTTAAGGTTATAAATCACCGACTGCAGTATTGATTTTCAACATATATACATCAATATAGCAAGCAAAAATAATTGTCTTTTCAGCATTATAATCCTTTACCTAAATAATCAGATAAATCATATTGGAGCGCAAGAAATTGTTCTAGAGTAGATATTATTCTAAGACCCTATAACTGGATTTTGATGCCACTGATTAATTTGTCTGTTTTCTGCATTAAAATCGCATCATATGCTCATATGGTTTACCAACATGAAAATGTTCATAATAATTATTGCCTCTCCTAAATAAGTTTATACTTTGACCAATTCAGTACTCTCCTAGTACACATTTGCTTGTAAAGCATGAATGGCAGGCCAAAAATACACTGCATTTCATTAGCATCCAAGATGATGTATATGCACTCACATTAAACATATTAAGTTTAGCGAACAGGGATCTCACTGCAATGTTTATGGCAAATGTAGAAAGGCAACGTAACTGTTGCTGAATGGTAATGTACATCCAATCATTGTTCACTCAACACGAATCATGAAGTTTTATTGTGTTGATTTCACATCTTTTCCTTGAATTCTTTTTTTTACATGGTTTCTGTCTCTTTGAAGGGGTCGGCTAAATCCTTTTCAAAGGGGCAGTAAATTTCCCTTTTATAATGATATTTCATGTCATTTATATTTACTTTAGAGGGTAAAACATCTAATTACACAAACCAAATTTCCGTAGTATGAATAACGTGTTGCGTAAAAAGCAAAAATTGCATTGCGGTCATTTTATTGTGAACACATTTTATTATTTCGAATGACGAAAAGGATTCCCATGGCTTTACAGAACCATGTACACTAATTTTTTAACTTGATTTTCTAAAGAGAGAAGGGTGTTTTACTATTGGTGACATTATTTTTCAAACACATTTCATCGACTTATTTAAGCAAAAAAAACGTGCTACTGCCCCTTTAATTATATCAACATTTTATCGGATATTCCAGTCATGTTTAATGTTAAAATATATAACTTAATAAAATATGTCACCTTTCGCAATTGTTTTTGTATAATAGGTTGAAGGAATCAAAGCAAGAGTGGAGCAGCTATAAGATCATACGATGTCCAACATTGATTGCCTTAGTCTTGATGAATATACTGGATCAAATTACACAAACGTTAAATATCATATAAGAACATCGCCACTATAGTCAGGGAACTGTAAATTATGGACATCGGTCATCATGAGTTACCTATACAACCACATGCTATGAGGCTTCATATTATATACAGGAAGATCGGACTGCATGGCAATTGTATTTTTTAGTCTAATTGATTCTAATTCACAAAATATTATCTGTTCATATCCATAAAAATACACCTTTTAATCATCGTTATGGTTGAATCGCCTTAACTAGGAGACATCAGAGAGTCATAAAATATTCTGTATCAATGTATTAACTACAATCGAAACATTCTGGCCAATAATCACTTTTAGACAAGCGATTTGAGAACCCCATGTATGTTTGAACAGACATAAAAAGTGTCATACGGGAATAAATGAAATTGTGAGCTCTTCTTTATAGACTTATGTCTTGCTTCATAAGATAATGAATTGTTGTTAATCTCTTACAGTGTTCATTTGTATAATTATCTACTGATTAAAACAAAGATGCTTACACAATATCGCAGATGTGGAAGTCCTTGTAATAGAGAAAAGAAGCCTAATACACTCTGGATATGGTTGTTTTGAGCCAAATAAACTTAAACCAACCTAATGAATAGTCAATCATGATAAAGGTGATATCACTATGTAAGGAGTTGTTTATGGTGATCACTTTGGCAAAAACCAGTATATTTATATTCATATACTGCACTAATTTCTATGAAAAATTATTACAATATCTATTTGATTAATAGATGAGGACGTTATTTGAAATAGTTAATGAAACTGTAATATCTTGTAAATGGTTTGGACTTAGCAGAGAATAACCTTTTTATCTTTATTCACAGACAGTTCTTAAACACAAATGAGTTATTTATAAAAGTTTTGAATGGGTTTGTACTTGGTATTTGAAAGGCCTGTTATATCAATGTAAGATAACTTTTCTGTCTAACCTTGCCTTCAAAAAATGAATGGAAAGATTGTTGGCAAATTTCATACTCATGATTGGCCATCAAGTATGTCTACGAATTTACAGGTTACTTTTGGTAGCACTTACTGTGAATGAAACCCAATAAATATCGATGAATCTTCATGAAGATAAATGTACCACATAACATATCTTCCAACATCTTCACATTTGAAAAGTAAACATGAAATGAAATCTTGTGGTTGATTGTTCCAAATGTATATAACCTCTAAGTTATTTGCAGTTTTAAAAAGCTGTTTGAAACATTTGTACGTAGAAAGGTTGAAAGGCTCTTAAAGGAGGTATACTACCAGTAAGTTAAGAATAAAATTCCAGCTAAAAAAGAATCCCGACTTTTGCTGTGATTTGATCATTGCCCTTTTTATAACTTTTCATTCAGACTCAAATCTTACTCTCATTTTAAAATTGAAGAATGTTTAATTCACAGACATTTTTTACTGGCTATTTAATTAGGAACAAAAGTATTTGAATAGAACAAATATTTTAAAATAACAACAACAAAAACCTCAGCTTGTTACATACATGAACTAAGTTTCGTTAACATATATTAAATAACTGTCAATGACATATTTATTAAATATAATAATAGTATACGAGTTTTGGTTACGAATCGGTAATCAGAGGTAGTTGCTTCCAGAGATAAACACTTTTTTATGAATCCTGATAGAATAATAACATTCAATTATGAAATAAAGTTTCTATATGTCCCCTTAGAAACGTTAGTTGTGACATATACACATTAATAATGGCATTGATAACACTTTATGTCATGTACAGTACGGTGATAATGTCCCAGTTGTAAATTCGTTAATATCTTCTCATTATCCTGAGGTAAGCCATCACTTTCACTACCAGATCAATGATATTGAATGAGATTAAATGCATGTCCGTTTGACCAACAAACAAGAGTGACCTTGTTAGAAATAATTGATTTTTCTTATCAAGAATTATGTTTTATTAATTAGACTAATTGGCTACGTTGATTTCTTATAAAAATGATTTTTGATGCATTTTCATTTTCAATGCATCATTTTCTTTAAAGATCCTTTAAATGTTAATGTTAAATAAAATACTATTGTTATGATATTGAACTTCAATTTATTATTTATTACATGAGCTCCATTTAACTCATTAACGCCACCGTGTACACTAACACCTGACTGCAAGCGACCTCTGATTTAGCCAGAGAGAGAAAGCTGCATGTCATAAACGGGACTGATTGTTTGTTGTGTCTTGCATAACTATCAAAAGTAGACAGGAAATGGGTGGACGGAACTATTGTAAATTATACAACATTAAGATATATTGAATGTCTTTGCTGCTTGTTAGTGAAATATTGTCAGATCTTACAGATAAAACAGTTATGATATGTACAGTGCTTTGATAACATAGTTTGACAGATTTAAAATCCTGTAAGAAATAAATCTAATTAACGTTCAAAGGTAACCTCTTGATGCGCGCTTTATTTACTCAAATCTATATTTATGCATGGTCCGTATCGCTTATAACTGTTTGTCACTTATTTTAGTTACATGTGTTTTTATAAGTGGGATAATTCGCATGTACTAAATGCGACAAAAACCTCCCCGTTATTATAACATTGTGAATGTTTCCATTTTACAGTTTGGGGAATAAGTGTTATTGACATAACTTGAATCGTCATACGCTTCCCGAAAATTTCATGATTTGACTGTCCAATAGTGTCTGTCTCATATGCATGATGACCAATCATGAGATACTACGTGAGAGTCTATGTCTGATTTGATCCCCATATATTTCAAGGTCAACTATGTTATTTCTATACCCTAATTGAATGTGTATTCGAATAAGTATCAACCCCGTAACTCATACAGCAACATGCATACATGAAATCACTTATTACAATGGATGTATTGTTATAACCTTAGAAGAAACTTTAATCAACTGAACTCACAATACAATTGAAATATGTAATATGGTTTAAAGATAATAATTAAGTATAAGTTATCACATTGTACAAACTTGCATTCACTCAAAGCATGTTTTATCTATGTAATAGATACGTGCTGTAAACGATTTCAAACATATAGATACAAATGACAAATTTTGATCGTTCCAAAATACATTAATAGCAATACAAGAGAGTCTCTTGTAGTCAAACATGCGCATTATTTCCTTCCCATGCATGTGTTCTTTATCAAACGTTGAATAAACCGTTGGTTATGATAATTTATTCCTACAAAACATATCAAATACATCAAACAATCTACACTGCATCTATGACTGCAATAAGTGTTCACTGTCATCGCTAATAAGGTGAAAAGAACGGGTTGTCTGCAATAAACAAAGAGAACGAATAAGGGATGCTTTCAGCTGTCGCATATATGCGGCTTTCGCTGTGAGGAGCTGATTAATTTGTCGCATATGTGCGGCTATCGCTATCCTAAATTGTTAGAAATAGACTATGATGAGGTTTTAAATGATGGAATCTACCCTAGCTTCCCAGTATCCGATATTGTTAAGTTGTCAATCATTGAAAAACGGGTCTATTTTATTCAAGGGCATTCGGCTAACTATATTTATCATTCTAAACTTCAAATAGAAAACTATGGGGCATCAACCACTATACCTGCATTCTCAGAACTGAGATCAAGATATGCATGTATTGCTTAATCCGTATGGAAATCATTCTGCAAATTGAGACAATATATTTTGTCATTGGGGAACAAATGATATTTTTCTTATTTTCAATGACTGGTTGAATGAAACCTTTTGGTTAAGAAATTAATAGTTTTACACATCTTATTTTGCATATGAGATTGAAAGGAACATATATACTTGAAAAGACCTGTAACAGAAATGAAACTTATGACGGCTTTTGAAATTAAATTTCCCAAAATTCTTGGTCACAATAATGTGCATCATTTCTGAATCTGTCAGAAAAAATCTGGTAAAGCGATATCATTTTAGAAAGAACCAACATTCCCAAAATTGTTGATTTCATGACGAGAACACTTGACCCATTATCGATAGCTAATATCTTCAGACAAAGATAATTGTATTTATTAGATCTATTTCTCTCTATTGAATCTGCTAACTGTTAAATCGTGGAGAACACAACAACCCCTCTATGTTCCCCAAAGTTTAAATTAGCCAGTGCTGGAGACCAGCGCAAGGTATGTTTTGCGGGGGTTAGTGTGTCCTACACCAAGGTCAATGTTATGCTGTCAATGGTAATGATCTCCTTATCATGGTATTGTGACATAATATAACATAATATTCACATAACAAGTATCAAAGGCATAGCGATGTCCAACCAATCAATGATAAAGATTACCCTCAGATTAAAATAGGCAAGTCATGAATTGATATCAAAGCTTCGTAACGCTTTAAATATTAAAATGTTGATGTCCACATCACTGATTTACATGTTCAAGGTTTTAAAAAATTGACGATAAACTAGCGCAGATTTCGCAAGGCAGCTAGTGCTGTCAGTGTGAAATGGGTCAAAACATAAAAAGACACTTTACTGTTGTTATCCAAAGCATGTGTGAAGTTTCAGAAAAAAATTTATCAAAAGTGTTGAAGGAGTTTTGCAAGACGTGTTTACTACTGTCAGTCTGAAATGGGAAAGTCAAGCACATTAAGTCAAGGGCCATGGCAGTGTATATGTTCAAAACAACAAGGCAAAAGAAGTACACACTTCAGTTGATTTCGATTTATTAAATATTTTAAAAGTAATTAGATGCATCTGATCATGGCAAGATACAATAACATTTAACTCCGGTATATTTGAGTGAATTATTTGGTAACAGGTTAATTTTTAGTTAAAATATCTTTCTTTGATGTAGAAAGGGGTAAACCATTGTTTACACCATTATGACCCCTACCATGTTTAAAGTGCTGTAAATGAATGAGGTACATTTATTGATATTTTTTACAGAGAATAAGTCATATATATATATATGTCGATGAACAACTGTATTTTATTCAAATTAATTTTTGAAGATTTAAAAAAAATGACATTAAATTAAAAAATAAACATTATAAAAGCACTTAGAAGTAATAATTGGCTTATTACTGAAAGCCTGCACTATTCAGTTTGATATTTGTAAATGAAAGTCATATCTATAATAAAATCAACTGAGGTGTTTACTTTCTGTTGCCGGGTGGTTTATATCTACAGCATATGCAAGTGTCAGAAAAAAATCAAAGACAAACAAGGAGGTAATTTCACAAGACACATCCACTAGGAACTTTCAACATTTAGTAATCGAACAAGTCAATTGCAAGAACTATAAACTATTCATCAAATTACTGCGCACTCTGGATGTGCGCATCACTTATGTATATCCAGCATTTATAAGCAGCAACATTGCCCATTAGCTTCTCTAGTGGAAGTCAAAATCCCATGTCAGCATTAAAACGACAGCATAGATTGTTCAAATCGCACTGAATGGAATAATTTTAAGATTAACAGAGTTAAAAATAAATGAAAATATTCTCGAATATTCTTAACATTCCATTCAAAGATTTGAATATTCTGTATTTCCTAATATATAAAGATATTTATTGATGTTTTAAATTAAAATCAAAACCCTATTTCGTTCATGAAATAGGTATTCGATATTTGTTTGACCTTCATGCAAATTGTTGTTCAGTTATTTAATATGGGAAGCATGCTGATTTAGACTAAACTCTGAGGATAAAACTTGTCCCTTGAGACTGTCAATAAGCTTCATAGATTCCTTTCATTAGTCTCAATGACAGGAGAATAAGCCAGTGCCGCGGGCTGTTGGTAGAAAAGATAGATATGGAGGATATGATTACCACTGATCAGGATGGACGAGGAATAAACAGATTAAGTCTGCAAATAATGAAGCGTAATGTATACGGGTATAGTTTTTCCTGATGATAATTCAGCTTATGAAATTAAGCTCATTAAATTATCCCTAAGCTCTTTGAAGGGAATTTAGAAGTGGTATACATAAGAACATGAAGATTTTCTGGATAACAACTTCTTTGGCGCCTGTTCTTGTTGTTGGTTGACAGGACTTTGGTAGCTTCCCAATCGATGATGTGATCCTTGTATTGCAAATCCTCATCATTCTCATGCTTCACCTCCATCATGTTTGTATTACAAATCCACATTGTATATCATTCTCATGCATGCTAATCTCCTTGAGTTTCCTCACCATTGTTTTGTTTCCTATATAAATGTACCATATTTTGTTATTTCCTTACATTCCACCTGATGAAGGAGTGAGTATGTACTCCGAAACGTCGTGTATTTTTCACATTAAAGAAGTTGGTATCAATCAATCTGTATGTTCTTATCCAGAAGCTGCTGTACTGCTGTCAACAATTGATTTGAGTATTTAAAGCTGGCCCTTTACATAAATGTTTAATACCATATGTCGATAGTTCCATTCATCAGAATAACTGCTTCTGATAGAAAATGTTTTTCCTCTTTATATTGGGGTTTCACTATGTATGTTAACAAATTGAATTGCGGAATAATTGGCGTTTTGAAGAATGAAGCAGACAGAATAAGATATTTTGCCACCAAAAATAATAAGAATCGTAATTGATTCTGAAATAATCGTTTTGTGATGTGTAATACGTCTAGCAACATTGTTAGATTAACTTATGTTTATTACCTTATCGATGAGTGGTATTTATAAAGCAACACCTACACCTACATCTATAAAGGATCACAAATTGTATTTATAGGGTAAGATAATAACATCATTTCATGCAACAACATTGTCAGTGAATTGTAAATTACAAAGCCATATTGTCGCTATTTAACATGGTTTATCATGGTGAACTTTGATAATAGTAATATCGTAAACGTAAACGTAAATAATAAGAATGGTCATTTATTCTGAAATGATAATCTTTCGTTGTGCAATACGAATATTGACAGGTGAATTGACAGGTGAATTTATGTGTTAACTTAGTCGATGAGTGGTATTGATAAAAGCAATTAAAGTGTTCATGTCATGAAGACATTTGATTTGTAATTCAATCTTCATGATCATGCATGCATGCATGACTTAACAATAACGTTCCAAGGTATACTTCGTTGGTTTCTTCTTCACTATGTTAGTTTCTGAAGTTACAAATACTGTAGTTGCATCATATTTATTATGGTCGAAATATTAGATCGATTGCCTAAAGAACTTGCTGCATCACAGCATACACAAGTCTTAATCAAGTTTTCTACATTGTTTTCGATGAAAGGACTCAACACTACCCTAATGATGATACCTTGCCTATCGCAAAAGGCCTAATAATCACTTTTCAGGAAGTAAATAGTTTCTCCTCTACGGTCTGAATATTTTTACACATGATTATTCGTTCACTGCTTTTAATGGTAGACATAATTTTGTGAAATTTATATTTTTTATAATGAAATTTGGTCTGATGTGTCCATTTCTGACACCAAAACTGTGTTGCATTATGTACCAGATGTAGATGGCAACTATTTTCATACTTAGATGTCTTAAAAATAGGATCGAAAATGAAAAATCTTGAGTCAATCTTAAAGTTATATGTTTGAATCATATTCTTAAAAGTGCAAACTCCTTTTCAGTGATAACAACATTAATAGGAATATCACTGCCATGTTGTAATTTTCGCTCTTGAATTATGTACTAAACAATTACGTCAAAACAATAAAGTGTTCTTAAATTCTTGTGTAGACAAAGGGGTAATTTCTAACTTCAAATATATTATTGATCTTTGTTTCAATCATCCAATCTTCTGCTGCTAATAGCATGGTACTTCAATGCCCATTGGAGGATAAAATGCAAGTGAAATTGAGTCGTTTTCAATCAATAAGGTATCATTCAAAACTCGATTAGTTGATTTGATGGATCACTTTTATCCAGTGCAAGGTCTCTGTAAAATCATTTGCCAAAAGAGAATCTCAGCTAATAAATCCTTGTAATTCAAAAGTAAATGTGTGTTTCCCCCTTATAAATGACAGCGTTGATGATTTAAACACTAATTAAGCAGATAACTTAGCAGACAACGAGGTTTTTGTATAAAGATACTTCACATTGAAAATGTTTTCTCTTCTTACTTTTTCTAACCAGATCCAACTAAATGTTTCTCCTGCACTATTCAACATTTCACTGGAAGCAATGAACGTAAGTGTGAGTTCTTAACTGTTGTGAATCAAAATACATTATGTTACATGTAAATGAAATGTATATATCGAATATTCCACATTTATAGGATTGCAAAGGTCAGATTTATGTACCAGATACTTATGGTTGAATGTAGAATGAGTGAAACAGATTTACACATGACTTTATATTGAATACAAAAATGTGAATGCAATCGGGGTTAATACGAATACAATTTAAAATAGTTCAATGTTCAAACTATAGGCACTGTAGAACGACTTTCTCACCGAAATAAAGTACTCTCACAAAATCATAAATAAGTGTTATCAATGCTCACAATCATTAAAAAGAGTTCTAAAACGAATGTACATTGCTCGATTAAGCAATGCGAGTCCATTTACCATCGAGTGGCCCGAAGGTAATACAAGTGTTCTGACTGATGTAGCGATACCTAAACACTCAGTATAGAGTTTTATTTAAGGCACCATGATCGAATGGTCAATCATCTTGCTATGTGAACCCTCAAATTCTCATGAGACCTACAAATCTACCTCTCAAACTGAAGAAGTCCACAACACTGTCACATCATTTTCTTTGAATATGGATAGCCGTTTTCTATGGACAAGGCTTATTGGGATGTATAATGAGCTGTTTTACCCATTAACATACCAATATATTGTATAAAATTCAATAATAAATGATAAAACATTGAGAAAACATAATATGCAAAATAAAGTACTTCAGTGTCAATAGTGTCCATAAGTACTTATTATTAGAGGAGATTATTTAATCAGTAAATATTTATATGGACTTTAAATGATTAGGTTTAAACATTTTGGTAAGGCTGCATACGTTAATGTTTCTTTGGCACACCTTTTTCAAAAGTGACGAAGGCAGTTGGGCTTTCTATTTCCTTTTTTTCTGGAAAAAATAATGATGAGCCAGGAGTACATTTTATTTTTTTCTCATCAAAATAAAACATTAAAGTGGTGGGTGGTAGAAGTATGCAAAACGGAGGCACGTCCGTTCTTGCAGACCTTTTATTTGTGGGAAAATGCATTTTGGCCTTTAACTAAAATGGAGCAGCAAATTCTTAATTTTTCATTTCAATTGACAAAACACCAGAAATCTTATACACAAATATTTGGAACAATTTTCATTTGTGAAGCCTCAGAAACATGAATGTTTATACACTTTTTACAAAAACTTTAATCCTGCGCAAGCCTTTGGAAATTAATGATTATATGATTAATGATTCTACCAATCAAATGATGAGTTAATGAATAAGATGAAAAGAAGTTAAGTGCGATTTTAAATATGATGACTGGTGTCATAAATTATCCATTGTTAAACAGATTGCATTTCAGAAAAAATTCTACATCATACTGAAATGCTATTCTTTATTATTCTAAATTAAATATAAAATCTCTGATAAAAACTCTTTCACAATTTTGTTAGAAACTATTCCATTCCTATAGTTAGTTTATTAGAAACACATGATTTAAGTTTAATCACGACGAACCATGTTCATTATCGAACATTTGGCTGTGTAAAGTATAGTTGGTGGAAACTTATTGTTGCGTGAACTAATTGTATAAATCTATGAACCTGCAATGACAAGTTAATGATGGAGAAGTGAAGACCAATGAGGACATCATATTTAATAGATTCCATGTTGGTGTGATAGCAGAGAGAGAGGAGGAAATCGAATCAGTGTGTAATGAATTTTAAATTTGATTTAAGACAACTTTCTGTGCATGTTTTGTTAATTTATGCAATAAATATTAGCTGAAATTCCATTGGATGATTTAGGGTTCCTTTCATTCAGTATCAATTATTGTTCTGTGAGATATAATGTTATCCCGTAGCTCCTTCACGTCAATCTCATAAACACAACGTTTGACTATCAATATCTTTTAAAAGGCATCTTAATTGGATGTTGAAATTATAAACACTTTTGTGAAGCGTTGGTGTTTCTGTGTTCTGCGTCACTATTTTCAGGAACAATGAATGGAGGATTAAAAGATGTTCCGTTTTTCATTAGATACACATACCATTTAAATTGTATTAAATGGGAACGTGTTTAGTATTTATTCATTACTCTCTGATTTAAAAATTGATGATCTCGGTATTAATGCCATTTGTTTAAGTTTTCAGCCTGGAGAAGAAAACTGAGAACATGTGTTATTTCCTCAAATATCTCATTTCTTGCACATGGTTACCCATCTAATACAGATGTCGATTGGGAGATTGGGAGAGATTGGAATAAAAACACTTTTCATTACACAGTGTTTCGAAAGGGTGTACGGGATTGTCAGACCCTTGTAGATTTTATTATTCCTGGTACAACTTTATCATAAGTATGTAAACAATGTCAAACACCGCAGCAACTGTAACAATAGTAACCTAGATATACAAAAAATTGAGTTGACATTAAGTTAATTACTGAATAACAGAGGTCCTATCGATTTTGTATGTAAAGGTATTAATAAAGGTAATTTTAATTTAAGGTCATACATATGTATGGGGACATGGTTATTGTATCACCATCTTTGCATGCAGTTTATGTAAACAAATGATATTTTGATTTATGTACAAATATAAGTATGTGAAATACTTTCTTATCATTGAAGATGTATCAAATTTAAAACTGAATGTTTTCTTAAATAAAACTGTATTTAAATATGCCAATAGTTCACAGTTGTGCTGGTGATAAAGTCAATGAATCTGTACTTACTATAATAAGACGCAAGATTGCTCGTTTAGTCAATAACAAAACAAAATCGATCCCTAAAATGTGATACTTGGAGTTTAAAGAACTAAATTGATCTGAAAAATACAATACTCTCATGGTTAACAACGAAAACAGTGAAAACTTATGCTGGTAAAACAATCAACATACTTTTGTCAGTAAACATGCGATCGCATGACGTCAAAAAGTAATATGATTATTTTGCAGCCTTTGCTTCCAGCCTATAAATATACCCAAGGCCATGAATTATGTATCCACATGTAATCACCAACAGCACGATAATTTGTTACGGTGACACATTTTTTTCTTCAAACCTCTCTTGCAGACAGGAACACTCACAAAAGTCATTAAGGCAGAAAAAACTATCCATTTTTATCATTCCCACAGTTCTGCCACTGTTAATCCTTATGGTTTATGTTATGCAACGTCAATGACGTCAATGTTGAAATTGATTTCTAACAGCTTTGGTCTTTAAAGGGATCACTTACATGTAGCTGTATTTTATGTGTTGACGTGTTGATAACACTATATCAAGCACTGGACATCATTTGTAGATTTCTTCTACTTTTTAAATTGATTTGCAAAAGCATTAAGTCAGTTATAATGTTGATGTGTTTCCAAGTGTCTGTATATGTAAACACTGTATAGCCATGAATTATTTTCAATTACAAAACTTTAATTTAAAAAACAACAGATAGCCTCTTGATGAAGGAGGAAGGTTCGTATGTCAACAAATAGGAATAGAGAAATCTACGAGACAATGATGTGGCAACAATAGAACAGGAGATAGTAGTATGTCTGGAACATGGTGTTGGAAACCTTCTGTCGACTGCCCCAATAGACAACTGGAATCTATCCGATTAACTGAGTCATTTATTGCCTCGTAAAACGTGTTTGACCAAAGACTGCTATCTGCAGCCATGGTTTTATTGAAAAAGGTGAAATTGATCCAACCCTTTGATGTTCATTTCAAGTTTGTAGACTGAATACAACATATTTTCAACAGTTAAAAACAACATATTGCTGTAAAAGAGAATCGATTTTGAATTGAGAAGACCCCATAACTTCATTTATCAAGGTATGACAATTTTATAATATTTGAGCAAGTTATTTAATATTGAAATGTTTCTTTCTATTTTATTCAAGACAATAAATCAAATGGGTAAGTGGTAATATTCTGTGATATGCAAGTAACAGTTTTCAGACAACTTTCATGCTCAGGAACGTAGTGCTGGTGAAAGTTCAAACGACGTAGAAAGGGTTCGTACAAGTATGAACGATTTTCCTACAGTTCATGGTTAATGAAACTTGAAATTCACTTAACATGACCATGCTTTCAACCAGCCAGTGGACCAGGATCTGTGTAAACTTTGAAGTGTGTAATTACACGCAAATGTGTACTAATCACCCAGCATGCGTGAATAATTTGTAGAATAGAGTTCATATTTGGGAGGAGTGATAATTAAGTAGATTATGGATATTTTCAATCGAAAGTCAACGTAAGCATGTATAACACACATCATAATTACAATTAAAGAACAATTGATTCTGATTCTGATTCTGATTCTGAAATTTGCTTGTTATTACTATGATTATTTAGTTAAAGGAATTTTAATGTTATAAGAACATTGCCAAGAACTTGCTAGGTGATTCACAAACTTAAGACTTTTTACCATAATTATATTACAGGAATGTAATATCTGGCTTGGAAAGTGTGTGAGTTAATGGGCATAAAATGTAAAAGTCATTTAGTGTTAAACTTTATTGGACGTTTGTACTTTATTGCAGAAAGTATTGCAATTATAAACGTGGTACAGTCTAAAATATATCAGACGTTACAGAGCACATGACCTTTGTTTGGAATATTTCAGAGAGCTATTCTTCATTTTACATTTCACACAAAGTTAATCAGTCACATTTTCAAATACAATTGCAAACCCAGTACATACGGATAGCTTAAATGATGCGTATTTTTCGTTTCACACATTCAAGAACTTGAAAGATGTATATCTTATTAAACGCTTAATATATGGTTTACTGTCGTATCAAGTATTCAAATAGACGCCCAAGAGCTCATTAACGTGGATTTGATGAATACATTAGACTGACTGTACCCTGGAACACAAAGCAATGCGTGACCATCAATCTACAATTGTCATTTATTTGTCTTGAACATTGACGAAATAGACTGTCTGATCACGGGGAATAGATATTCTGTTAGGTCATTACTGGTGATCTGGCCAGTCAGTGAGTGTTCACTTAATGTGTTATTTCCCGTTACACTCAGCTTCAAAGAAGTAATAAAACGACCCCAAATACACAATAATTACATACATAAATCTACCAATTGACTTTGTTTGATTACCAAACGTGAAGTCAAGAGTAAAACGAGTTAGTAAGACTAACGAGCAAATGAAAACTTCAACACACTTTTGACAGAGTTAAAACGCTGCTTAGTAGTAGATGTTTAATGTCTTTGATAATTTGCAAATGCTCTGTAAAGAAATGGTTTCTGTGAATACAATTTGCAATTTGTACCCTGGAACACAAAACTATGCGTGACCATCCATCTGCAATTGCCATTGATTTCTCTAGAACATTGACGAAATAGCTGTGCCCGTCTGATCATGGCCAATATATATTCTGTGAGGTCATTATTGGTGATATGGCCAGTGAGTGTTATTTCCCGTTACACTGAGCTTCGTTGAAGTAACAAACCGTCCCGAAATACAAAGACAATACAAATACAAATGTTGACTATGTTTTTTGTTTGGTTATCAAACATTAAGTTAAGAGAAAATATAATCACAAACTACTAGCTTCTACACGGTTGGAAGCTCTCTTAAAAAATGAACTGATAATGAAGCGTCAGGAGAGCGCCTCTCTTTTTTTAAAGGTACATCCATTGTGTTGTTTGGGGTCACATATTGCAAACGTTATAAATGGTGTTACTTTATCGAGATGTACCGATTGTTACCGAAAACAATCATGTTAATGATAGTAGACTTAGCATATTGACGATATGAAGGTAAATGTAGTGATTTCTGATCGAAAACAGGACAATGTACAGCGTGTGGCGCGCGTCAATGAGTCAAACGTATTTTTGGAATCTTATTTATAACAGACATAATGACAAATTTGGTGAGATAATGTTTAATGGGTCATATAACTACTGTGCATATCAATGGGATGTGCAGTTTCGGTTTCTACACATGAATAATGATGTTACTTAATTTTAATTGGAAATATATATAAATATATAGGGATTGGGGATAAATATGCAAGCTGAGTGAATTTATTTGTATTGTAGACAGCACATGTGGTTAGTTGGAGCGTATTAAAGCCCAAAACAATATTATGAAACACAATGGATGTACCTTTAACTGTGTCATGTATCCCTGTTTCACATCGTAGGACATTTCTCAATCAGCAATATGCTTTTCATCTTATCAATACAAACTCAGAAATATTTAGACTTGACAAAAAGACAAGCTTTGCCTTGAAGAAGATTTTAACATATTTTACATATACAAGTTTAATTAATTTATTTGCTGTCGATTAATAATTTTTAAAATGAAAATGAAATGTATTTTCCTATCATATCATATAGATTTATCGTTATTGGGCGTTTTTGTTGTTTGTAACAAATGAAATTCTGTCAAGTTCATTTGGGTACAGATCCTTCTGAACAGCAGCATGATTGAAGGGTTAATCAAATTGGGATTTTTTTCTGTAAATTGAAGAAAGCTTGAAAAAAACAAAATACATATTTGACTGTTTCACAGATTGTAATTGAGCTTTGTTCAATAATACCATCCATCGATGTGATAAAAACATAAATGCATCTATCAATATTTCTATGTAGACAATAAGAAAATATCACTTAAGAATGAATTGAAATTTGGTTATTTGTGATGGCAAAATTTATTATTATTTATAGTTCTTTCCTTAAAACCAAATTTCTGTAATTTCGAATTGTAAAGGAATTGGGATTCATTTCTGAAATCAAACGAAGACAATTGACTGAATGTAGGTAAAATTTGGATGCAAGTAAATTTAAGTGACATTATTGAACTGAGAGTAAGATAACCTAAACATAAACGCAAAGAGAGTAATTTATTTATTGAATTTGTAGGTGATCAGTCAGATGACAGTCAATGAGACTTTATAATAATGGGTCGGATAAACTTATTTTAATGGCCAGTGCCTATCAATCTACGAACCTGATCATCCGACATTTGCGATACTTGCATATTCGTTTTGCATTAAAACAAAGATACTTGTTTGTCAAATGTATTTTAAATTTATTGAAATTATAATTATACATACATACACATTTATTTTCAGTTGGTATTTTCGTTTGGCATTCAGTTACTCAGCGACAATATCACATGGAATGTAACTGACAGTAGCTCTTCTGTAACTGATCGTGAGTGTTTGTTTGGGTTACCTCCCTTGATTTCTGGTTGGTGATTAACTCTCGTCTCACGAGGGGTTAATTGTTTATTGATGGTCAGGCATTGCTTTATGTTTCAGGATAGAACCAGTCTGAAATTTGCTAGTTATTACTATGAGTATTTAGTTAAAGGAAGTATAATGTTGTAAGAACATTGCGCAGGGCTTTTGCTTTTGCTTGATGAAAATCAGTACTGCGACCAGTGATTCACAAACTAAAGACTTTATGTTTCATGACAGAACCAGTCTACAATACCGACGGAAATCCTTTAAATCAACGTATAAATGTGTTCATTAAGCCGTCAATGTGAATGCTTGATAAGACACTAAACCATAAGTTTTCTCTTTATAACAAGATAAGTATTTAGTAAAAGTATACATATATATAAATATGTGTCGCAAAGATTTAATATCAGCTATCATTATGTATTTTTCTTGCTAGGCAGACATAGCTATTTCGTTAGTGTTCTAGACAAATGAATGGCAATTGTAAATGGATGATCAAGCATTGCTTTCTGTTCCAAGGTACTACCAGTCTAATTTACAGACAGAAATCCTTTAAATCAACCTTAATGACCTTATTATGCCGTCTATGTGAATACTTGATACGACACTAAACAATACATTTCCCTTTTGTATCAAGTTAAGGGTTTACTAAAACGAACTTAACTCAAACTTTGAGTGTGTGACACGAAAATGTAGCATAAACTACCATTCTGGATGTTGTTTGAAATTGTATTTGAAAAGTTGATTGCGTGCATTTTCAAATAAAAAATGGCTCTCTTAAAGATCACAAACAAAGGTCAGGTGTTCTGTAACGTCTGATATACTTGTAGACACTGCAACGTGTATAATGGCAATTTTCTGCAATACAGTGCAAACGTCTCGTTAGATGTAATATCTTTTAACTTTCAAATTGAACCGAATAACCCACACAATTTCCTGGCAAGATATAACATTGTCGTGGTATATGGTAACACATTTGTTAAGGTTATAAATCACCGACTGCAGTATTGATTTTCAACACATATACATGAATTTAGCAAGCAAAAATAATTGTCTTTTCAGCATTATAATCCTTTACCTAAATAATCAGATAAATCATATTGGAGCTCAAGTAATTGTTCTAGAGTAAATACTATTCTAAGACCCTATAACTGGATTTTGATGCCAGTGATTAATTTGTCTGTTATCTGCATAAAAATCGCATCATATGCTCATGTGGTTTACCAGCATGAAAATATTCATAATGATTATTGCCTCTCCTAAATAAGTTTATACTTTGACCAATTCAGTACTCTCCTAGTACACATTTGCTTGTAAAGCATGGATGGCAGGCCAAAATACACTGAATTGCATTAGCATCCAAGTTGATGTATATGCACTCACATTAAACATATTAAGTTTAGCGAACAGGGATCTCACTGCAATGTTTATTGTAAATGTAGAAAGGCAACGTAACTGTTGCTGAATGGCAATGTACATCCGATCATAGTTCACTGAACACAAATCATGAAGTTTTATTGTGTTGATTTCAAATGAGTTGTTTTTCTTGATTTATTAACTATTTCCCCTGAATTCTATGTTTACATGGTTTCCTGTCACTTTGAAGGGGTCGGCTATATCCTTTTTAAATATATCAACATTTTATCGGATATTCCAGTCATGTTTAATGTTAAAATATTGACATCTAAAACCATCGTCAATGCTGAAAAGTGGAACATTAATTGTAACTTAATAAAATATGTCACCTTCTGCCATTGTTTTTATATAATAGGTTGATGGAAATAAAGAGTGAGTGAGTGAGTGAGTGAGTGAGTTGGGGTTAACGCCGCTTTCAAGAGTATTTCACTTATATCGCGGCTGCTATGGGAGAAAGCCCGCAACGCCATGTGGCTATGCACTGCGGTGAAACCTGCGAGCAGCGGCTGGAATGACCAGACCGTCCTTTCAGGTACATTAGAGAAGATTTAAACTTGATATTTTATCAATGAAGAAAAGAAATACTCTAAACAGTACAAATAAAGTTTTTCAATAATGAAAATGATTAATACAAAATATAATTTAATAAAACATTATCGATTTTCCTCGTGTCCTTTATTCTTTTGAAAAGAAGAAAACAATATTTGTCTATAGTCCTAATTGTCGGTCAGAAGTCATTTCTATTACCATAAATCCTTGAATAATCACCTGACAATCATTTATTTTTGATTACCTATTTTCAAGGCCTCGGTTTAATTTTTCATTATGCATTATGCATATTATATTTTTTTTAAAAACAAAATCATAATCAGATATGTTAAATATGTGAATATTGTAACTAAAGAAAGTTCTTTCCATTGAGTTATGCCTAAATAGAATTTAAACTTAAAAATGGCAATTATTCAAGGATTTATAGTATAAACCGTCCCCTTCCCTACGGAGTTAGGACAGATGTTCAGCTTCATAGGACTTGTGACAAAAGGTATGGGCCTTTATCACATCATCACCAAATTTATAAACCCATTTTTTGCATTTTGTCTTAAACCTAAAAGTGAGAAATGTTTTATGCTTCAGTTGTTGCTTGAGGTTATTGGACCCTGCCATGCAGTTACAAGCTGTCTGTGACTCGTCATTACGCTTTCTTGACGTGTATTGTGCCTATCCTGGCTCAGTTCATGATGCCAGGGTATATCGAAACAGTTTTGTATTTCAACATTTTGAAAATAACCCTCTGCCAAGCAAGTACCATCTCATTGGTGATTCGGCTTATCCTCTAAGTGGAAATCTTCTTGTGCCATTTAGAGATGATGGACATTTGTCCGATGAACGCAAGAACTACAACAAGCTCCACAGCTCGACAAGGGTTGATATTGAGAGAGCTTTAGGCCTCCTGAAAGGCAAGTTCCGCAAGCTCAAATTTCTTGATGTCAGGATAGTGCGCAACATTCCCCATATAGTTGTTTCATGTTGTGTACTGCACAATTTCATAATTGACAATGAGAGGGTTGTGACAATATTGATGCTAATGATGTTGAGGTAGAACATGTCTGTCATCAAGAAAGAGCCAACACCACAGGTTCCTGTAAACGTGAAAACATTTGTCAGCTTTTAGCTTAGAATAGATACCTGTGGTCATTAGGAATTAATATTATACAGGGATGAGAATTATCAGTGTTCTTAAGGCTTGTTGGGATCATTAGATGTATACATTATACATTAGATATATTAAAATTTAAGATTGCTTTTCAGGAGTGTGGCTCATGTCTTGGGCAGTCATCAGTTATCTGCTTATTAATTCAGTTTTATACTTAATACATTCATTAGAAAGTTTAAATGAAAAAAGTATTAGAACTTTAAAACATTTCAGTGTTTTCATCCCTTGTAATTCCCATTCCTGAACATATGAAACCAACATTGCTTTTAGCATCTAGTCTAAATGTAAGTAAGGTATAATTATACTAACTTGTATTGGATAAGAAGAGAAAACATTCTCTTATCAATAAAAAAAAACCCACAATAAAACATATGAATTATTTCCCCATTTTATTACTTTCGGTTGTTTGCATTGGAGCAATCGAAACAAGAAAATAATTAAAATACCAGAAACCAATGACAAAAGTCTTAACTGACAAGATAATGATTAACAAATGTACAAATTTGAGTTACTGCATGTACTGTTTAGTGTTTCACCCTTGGGAAAGATAAAGACAGCCAGTTAACCCTTTGAATTATTTATTCTTCTCATCAAGCATAGTTGCTGACAGCGGGTAAAAGACTTCAAAATAACATAAACGCTCAAATTAATAGTTACATCAACTGAGGATAACTCTGTGACATGGACAATGTATAGCCATTTTACTATTGCTTCAATTAGTATATTTTGGGATATAACATGTTTACATATGAATACCTATTTTGTAATAACATGTTCTTATTACAATAACATTAGGTGTTTACATCATTGATAAATGAAACAGCCTACAAACAAATTATGTTTACATCAACAACTGTATAACTGAACATGATTGCCAATACTAGGTAATGGGCTACACCAATTGAATGAAAACATATTCTCACAGAATTATTACATATGATATAATTATACATAGTTAAAACCCTTCTAGGAGTGTTCTAAAAAGATACTTACTCTATGGTTGACATAAGTTTTGCCTAGTTTAAGAGCCAAAGATGGAATTGTTCCCTTAGAAATAAATCCACTGAGACCATGTGGTCAGGTAGCCTAAATTATCTCCCTCAAGAGGAGAGTTCCAATAACAACAACATGTAAGCGAAGCGCTCATAAAATCTCAACTTGGGAGCCATAAAAAAACAATGTTACAGAAAAGGTAATTACAGAATTATGTAACATAACACTACACACATAAAACCTGATCGCAATTTTTTCTTAAGGAATATCAGCATATCAACATTGCAATCAATCAGTAACAAACTGCAGACACTTTCGTTAGAGATGTATTACATTATAAAACTACATCAGATAACAACAGTTTAAAGAACGATTTAAAGGATAGTAAGATCTTAAATTTTTCTGACAAATATTCTGAAAAAGGTAAAGTTTTAAATGAAAAATAAAATAACAAATGTATAATACTTTAAATGATTAAGAAAAAGATCATTGTCAGAAAAATAGAGTAAAAAATTACTTTACTGGAATTGAGTGATGGTAAAAGTTAAGTAATGGTATGTGTAAATGATTGCATTGAAGTAATGATTAGTAAACCTTTGAAACAGATTTGGCAATGAATTTACAAAGAAAATTGGATGTACTACAGTAATTATGTATACTATGGGGTATAAAAGTTAATCTAGAGAAGTCAAATATTTGAATATATATATAATATATGGCAGTGATATCTGGGGTTAGTTGTTTAAGATAATGTACATACAGATTTATTAAGGTTATTTGTTAACTTATGTTGTCAATCACATAACCTCAAGTACAGAAGTTTTGACAAAGTAAACAAATTAATACCAGTGATTTAGCCTGTACATGTTGTTGTTTACATAAGATACACGATAAATACTGTGTTATTCTCTGAAGTCTGGGCCATGAGGCCTTTAATTCTGAATAAAGTCTGTGTGGATATCTGTCTGTCATTATTATGATAATCATTATAATAATAAAGGATTGTTGAAAACTTGAAAAGAATTGACTAAATAGATTTTCTACATACCCCTGACCGTTGGTCGTGGAATATAATAACATTAGTCGCCATGTGACGTGGAATATAACAATATTAGTCACCATGTGACAAAGAAGTTATTTTTAAAATTGAGCTTCATATACCAACAGATTTGGAGAAGAAGAAACATATTTCACTGGGAAAACATAAGATATTTAATCATTTACTCCTATTTACTCCCGGAGTAAATATCATCTTTAGTCATATTTAATCCTGGAGTAAATATCATCTTTAGTCTTATTTAATCCGGAGTAAATATTTGTAAATAATTGTAAAGTTTCGTAAATATATTATTTAATTCAGATTAAATGTTTGTAAGTATCATATTTAATTCACATTAAATGTTTGTAAATATCATCTTTAATTAAGAACAGGAAGATTTTCTGGATAACAACTTCTTTAATGTGAAAATACACGACGTTTCGGAGTACATACTCACTCCTTCATCAGGTGGAATGTAAGGAAATAACAACATATAGAACATTTATATAGCAAACAAAACAATGGTGAGGAAACTCAATCAGGGAGATTAACATGCATGAGAATGGTATACAATGGGGATTTGTAATACAAACATGATGAAGCATGAAAATGATGAGGATTTGCAATAAAAACATGAATGGGAGTAAGTAGGTTGAAGCAATTGCATTTTGGAAAAATTAATATTTTCCCTGGTTATAATGCCAATCATCAGAAAAACCGTTTATGCCATCTATATGATACAATACTATTTACGATGTTGATTTAACTATTTACACTGTGAATGTCCAGTTTTTCGAGGTTAATCTAACACTTATAATTATTCTCTGAAATAAAAACATTGAAAAGGAGGCTCTCTTTAAATTCCATTTCTTACAGTCTCATTTTCAATATTTGACAAAATGGTGATATTTTCAGAATACATACTTTTTTCAGAGTCTGAGTGTAAGACTATCATGCACTCAACCGCAAAAGAAATGTCACCAACCCCTAAATGTTGCTGTCTGAAAAGTAGATTTTGAATGTATATGATGGGCACACATTCAATAAAGAAGTACTCACAATTTCATACGTTAGAGAATGAGGCTTTTCTTTTAATGTCAGTTCAAATACAGTTACATTGTTGAAATCGCTTTTTCAAAATGTTTTTTGGTCAGAGTATTTGGCATTTGAGTCAAATGTATAAAGTATAAAATGTAGAAACTACATAAGATACAATAACATATGGTGTCGACATGAATAACCTTCTTGAACTTAAATTTGATGACGCGTCTTTACTGTATAGGATGTCATAAAATGCCAAAAAAAACCTTTTGGACTCCCCTATCTCATCTAGTTACAAAATTCGAAAACGTGGATTTTGAGAATTGCCAATTCATAAAAGGTGTTTCTCAAAAATATGCAAAGATAATGTTTTGAAATTTCAGGTTTAGTTAAGTTTTCCTTCTGAAGACATGATGTATCTCTGTTTCAGTCGTGATTATAACTCTTGGAATGAATTATCTTGTATTTTGTATGGTAACGTTTCTTTTGCGGTTGAGCACAGAATACACCAGCTAAATTTTACTGTTGATTATATAAATCAAATCAAATCAAATCCCGACGAACATCCTGTTTAGTGCCTGCGTAAGCTATGTAAGAGAAAGCATAGGAGTAAGTGACGCCTGAACACACAGTTGTGTAGATGTTTATCTATAACATAATCTTCATTCTCTGCAAACATATTATACATGCAAAGAACGATAGTGTTTCCATTTGTGACATTATATTAAGGGTATACTATTTAACATTACAAGGGTAAAACATATCAGTATAGAAACAATATTTTCGATTGCTACCTTGCTAAACCAGATTTGTTGTTATGAATTGGACCATAAATGTGTGACTTACAGTAAAAACTGGACCTACTGACGTGCCTAATTATGATCAATCAATACTCCTAAAAAGCGATAAGTATTTAGCCTGATGTGATTTATGCAAAATAACAGACAGAAATTTAATTTATACAGATGCAATCGCTGGTTAAAGATTTAATTTGTGTTACCTCCCTTGCATATTGAGACATTTTCGTTAAAAATAGATTCTTTCCAGACATAGTTAAAACATCCAAATGAATTACGAGGATGATGATTAACATAAAAAGAAATGTGCTCTAAACTGCTGTTTCATTAAAAGAACAATCATTATTTCAAGCCAAAATTATACTTGTTACACAGAATGGAATAAAATGACATACGATTGTAAACGTCTAAAAATAATCAAGCGACACTTTACCACTGATTACTAACTCATATTATTACAACACACAACATAATTTGACATTTTTCGTTAATCAAGAAAAATCTTATTGTACGATATGTACCGCATCTATACATGAAAAGCGTCTCTTACTGACTCACAGTGTAATCATTTGTAAACCAAAGCGTAGAAAAGAATAACTTGGAATGTATGTTTTGGCATACTGCATAATCATTTATACTTATTAACGATCAAAAACTTTTAATTCAGTATCACCACGATGCAATACTAGAGTGGCCTCATTAAACATGAACGCCCGGGGTTTGATACACAAACTTCCCTCCAAACAAACAGTTTAAATATAAGTGTAATTTACGATAAGATTACATTTTATCATATTGATCTGCATTTCACATGATATTTTTTTTGGATCAGCTTGTAAGTTATGACAATTCAGGTGTTTGTGTTTGTGTTGGGGGGGGGGGGGGGGGGGGGGGGGTGTCGGGATGTAGATGTTGAAAGTGAGTGCGACTGGAGGGGGGGGGGGGGGGGGGGGGGGAGGGGAGTGGAAGGGGTGTGTCGATGTTTCTTAACAATTATTTGTGTTTGACGAAATAATTAATTGTAAAATCCATAATTTATGTATGTTGTACAGGTGATTAGGGAATGTGAGGTGTGTGGGTGGACGGGTAGATGGTGGTTGAATGTAAGAGAGGTTTGGTGAAAGTGCGGGTATATTATGGTGAGTGTATATAAATATATTCCTTATTTTATTTTTATTTCTTTATTTCATATAACATTTAAATACCAAATTTCCCTTGTATAGCCTTCTGTTCTGGTGGCTCATAGATTTTATTGAATCAAATGTATGTACCTCTCTCTTAGTCTGTCTGTCTGTCTGTCTCTCTCTGACACAACAAGTACGTAATCAATACAGCATAATAAGTACACCATTCTCATTCACTCTAATTTAAACAATACCATTGTATAAACTATCTAAAACTGCGGTGTTGGAACCGTAATTCTGTGTTATATTTTACTCTTTTCGCATTTCTTCTTAAGAGTTGATTAACTCAATTAGGGCTCATTAACAAGATACCAAACAGGTGTAAGTCATTAACTGCCGAAACTGCTCCGGCTCGTTAACAACGGTTAGAATGACCGACGGTTGAGAAGGCATAAGTCGAATACACAAAGAATTCGATAAGACACACTTGTGTATTCAGAACCTCTTTAAGTGATAAATGTTGCAAGATTGACGCTTGCCTAAACTAAGGGAGTATTTTTGGTGTATTACGTGAAATAAGGATCAGATGGTATATTTCTACTGACTTAACAACTTTGCAATATAAAATGTACCCATTGATTTGATTTACCAGTGAGTAATAAACAACATATACAAGTTTGTTAGGGGGTATTGTATTTGTAGTTGGTTTTATATTCCGATATGGATGACATTTACTGAATTGCTTGTTTCCATAGGATACATACTGGCTATCAGCCCGTGTAACATACATCTTAGTTTCACAGAATTGCAATATTTACTGGCATATAGCACATGTATCATTTACAAATTACAGCATTGGTTAACAAGAGGCTACAGCTACATGTATGAATTGTCACTGGGAAAACAGATGATATTTAATCATTTACTCCTATTTACTCCCGGAGTAAATATCATCTTTAGTCATATTTAATCCTGGAGTAAATATCATATTTAGTCTTATTTAATCCGGAGTAAATATTTGTAAAGTTTTGTAAAGTTTTGTAAAGTTTTGTAAATGTCTTATTTAATTCAGATTAAATGTTTGTATATATAATGTTTATATACGATTCAATATTTGCAAATATAATGTTAAATGATATTAAATATGTGTAAATATTGTCTTTAAACGAAATGTAGCACGCCGTTCTTACGGAAATAAAGAGCTCTATCACGGGAAGGAAGTGCAGCCAGTTGCTTAATAATAATGTCCAATCAATGAAAACAGTTGTTAAATAAATGTACTTGATTCGAATGAAACACTCCCTAAACTGAATTATGTCAAGATGTAAAAAAATAAATATTCATCATGTCTTTGGAGGGAATTTACAAGTTGAATACATAAAAAACAATATTCTATTACAAGTTTTTATTGTGAACTTATATCGGAGTAAATGATCATTACCAGATAAAAAAAACCCCTCAAATTAACGTTAAATGCGATCTCTCCTCTCATAAGTGTATGAACCACTCATTGAGTTACTTATTAATTCAAGAAAATAAAAGTTGCATCCATAACCACGGATAGACGGACAAAACAAGACAAGACTTTATCCCACAGTATTGCATGCCATTGGGATAAAATAATAGTTTAATTTGCCCGAAAATATGATAACATGTTATGCAATAGACAATTTCAGTTGAACAATTGCATTTTGGAACAAATTACTATTTTTCCTCGTTATAATGCCAATCATCAGAAAACCGTTTATGCCATCTATATGATATAATGCTATTTACGATGTTGATTTAACTATTTACACTGTGAATGTACAGTTTTTTTGTGGTTAATCAAACACCTAGTCTCTGAAATGAAAACATTGAAAAGGAGGTTCTCTTAATATTCCATTTTTTACAGTCTACTTTTTGATATTTGATAAAATGGTGATATTTTCAGAATACATACTTTTTCTGAGTCTGAGTGTAAGACTATCATGCACTCAACCGCAAAAGAAATGTCACCCGGGGAACCCCTAAATGTTGCTGTCTGAGAAAGTATATGGTGGACACATATTCAATAAAGAAGTACTCACAATTTCACGTATTAGAGAATGAGGCTTTTCTTTTAGTGTCAGTTCAAATACAGTTGCAGTGTTGAAATCGCTTTTTCAAAATGTTTTTGGGTCAGAGTGTTTGAGATTTAAGTCATATGTATAAAATATAAAATGTAGAAACTACATAAGATACAATAAAATATGGTGTCGACATGAATAACCTTCTTGAACTTAAATTTGATGACACGTCTTTACTGTAGGATGTCGTAAAATGCCAAAAAAGTCCTTTTAGACTCCCCTACGTCATCTAGTTACGAAAATTCGAAAACGTGGATTTTGAGAATTGCCAATTCTTAAAAGGTGTTTCGCAGAAATATGCATATATAATGTTAAAATTTCAGGTTAAGTTTTCCTCTGAAGACATGCTGTTTCTCTGTTTCAGTCGTCAGTATCACTCTTGGAATGAATTATCTTATATTTTGTATGGTGACGTTTCTTTTGCGGTTGAGTACAGAGTACACCAACTAAATTTTACTGTTGATTACATAAATCAAATCAAATCAAATCCCGACGAACAGCCTGCGTAAGCTATGTAAGAGAAAGCATGGGAGTAAGTGACGCCTGAACACACAGTTGTGTAGATGTTTATCTGTAACATAGTCTTCATTCTCTGCAAACATATTATACATGCAAAGAACGAAAGTGTTTCCATTTGTCCAACCTGGATACAACACAATAACAGGTGACATTATATTAAGGGTATACTATTTAACATTACAAGGGTCAAACATATAAGTAGAGAAACAACATTTTCGATTGCTACCTTGCTGAACCAGATTTGCCGTTATTAAGTGGACCATAAATGTGTGAATTACAGTAAAACCTGGAACTACTGACTCGCTTAATTGTGATCAATCAATCCTCCTAGAAAGCGATAAGTATTTAGTCTGCTGTTATTTATACAAAATGACAGACGAAATATAATTTATGCAAATGCAATCGCTGGTTAAAGATTTAATTAATGTTACCTCCTTTGCATGTTGAGACATTTACGTTAAAATAGATTACTTCAAGAAATAGTTAAAACATCCAAATGAATTAAGAGGATGATGATTATCATAAAAAGAAATGAACAATCATTATTTCAAGCAAACATTATCCTTGTTAAACAGAATGGAATACAATGAAATACAAATGTAAACGTCTAAAAATAATCTAGCGACAATGATTACTCACTCATGTTATTACACATTATAACACACAACATAGTTTAACATTTTTCGTTAATCAAGAAAAATCTTATTGTACGATATGTACATGAAAAGCGTCTCTTACTGACACACAGTGTAATCATTTGTAAACCAAAGCGCAGAAAAGAATAACTTGGATTGTATGTTTTGCCATATTGCATAATCATTTATACTTATTGACGATCAATATCTTTTAATTCAGTATCACCATGATGCAATACTAGAGTGGCCTGATTAAACATGAACGCACGGGGTTTGATACACAAACTTCCCTCCAAACAAACAGTTTAAATATAAGTGTAATTTACGCATTTCTTCTTATGAGTTGATTAACTCAATTAGGGCTCATTAACAAGATACCAAATAGGTGTAAGTCATTAACTGCCGAAACTGCGCCGGCTCGTTAACAACGGTGAGAATGACCGATGGTTGAGAAGGCATAAGCCGAATACACAAAGAATTCGATAATACACACTTGTGTATTCAGAACCTATTTAGGTCATAAATGTTGCAAGATTGACGCTTGCTTAAACTAAGGGAGTATTTTTGGTGCATTGCGTGAAAAAAGGAGTAGATGGTATATTTTTACTGATTTAACAACTTTGCAATATAAAATGTAACCATTGATTTGATTTACAAGCGAGTAATAAACTACATATACAAGTTTGTTAGCGGGGTATTGCACTTGCAGTTGGTTTTATATTCCGATATGGATGACATTTATTGAATTTATAGTTTCCATAGGATACATGTTGGTTATCAGCCCGTTTAACATTCAACTTAGTTTCACAGAATTGCAATATTTACTGGCATATAACACAGGTATTATTTACAGTATTGGTTAACAAGAGGCTACAGCTATGAATTGTGGGGTTTGCGGTATACTTATGAGATAAATTCGTTTTTTTTTTCGAAAATGACTATAGGCATTACAGACAATAAGGAAAGGATATTCATATTCAATTTTAACAGTTTTACAATTTATTCAATCCCTTTGACTCCTATGAATCTTTTAATACGTTCATGTGACCTGTACACACTCATGCCAGGCAGGTAATAGTTTATCCACGGACGTGACCGTTACATGTTTATAGAAAGTATATGGTAAAGGATTAAACTTTGTTGTAATATGCTTTTCTTATCATTCGGTCTTGATGGTTCTGTACATTCATGTGTTATTCATATCTACGGAGAAAGCTTTAAGTATTATAGAGAAAGCTTTTCGTTAACGCATTATTTTGACAATAACAACAGTAAACGCACCCACAGGAGTTGTTCAACTAAATATGTGTGTAACATGAATTTTAAACAATTGGTTTTCTTGTGGAATGAGATTTTATACAAAGTTTTCATGTTTGGTAGTCTGTTCTGTAGGGAACATCCCCCCCACCCCACCCCCCCCCCCCCCCCCCCCCCCCTTACACAAAAACATACAAATCTGTCGGCTAAGAGTTGATTAAATCAATTAAGGAGACTGCCAAATCAGAGACAACCGTTTCAGTTCGTTATCGAGGTGTGCAATTTGACTGATAAAGATTGAAATACCAAAGGGGTCTTAAATCAAATACACAGAGGTTCAGCATTAACCTGTGTATTGAGGGTCGCCTGAGTTATTCATGTTGCTTTTATTGCCTGAAAATACATTTTGCTTCTATACAACAATATGTTCGGCTTATGGACATAGAATAAATACATATGCAATCACCATGAGTTAAGAGTAACAATAAAGATGTGAATTTAAATGTTGATGTTTATTATATTGATTTTTCTGTGTACCCTTATAGACTGGAATAGAGTCATGGTATATTTCATAAAATCTGGTTTGGCTTTGATATGTGCCACAATACCATATTACTTAAAGTTGAGTTACGTTTTCATACAATCATGAAGTCGCATTTGTGGACCCATTTTACGTATCTGTAGGACATGGTAGTAAACCAACTTTGTCTCCTTTAGATAAGTTTCCAAAATAACATTGATTTGCGCGCACGCCTATCTTGATGCATTGTTGTTATTCTCACTATTCTCACTTACTGAACGGGGGAAAATAGTTATTTTCAGTAGCTGTCAGTTGAGCTCGATATATATCATCGATGATATCGACATATGGGAACAACAAACTCAATGTGGAGAATCTGGGAAGGTTTAAACATTATAACACATTAATACAACATCATTTATTCAAGATTTATTGTTTCTATCAAGATAACACTATACCTCGGCGCAATCATCTGTACTGTCATCATAAATCTTTTATTACTCAAAAAGATCCACCATCGGTGGTACATGAGTAAATAAAGTAATATACATAGAATGTACAGCAATATAACTGCAGATTAAAGATAATTAAATCAAATTGATTTCAAACAATCCTAATAAACTTAGCTAGTTGTTTCAGAACAGAAATCTTATTTGAAAATAGTTGACGAAATTTTAACAATCTTGGCCAGGAACAATAATATTCTTTAAACAATAACTTACGTAAATCCATAAACAAAGTCCTTTTACGATATTTTGCCATCGGCCGGTTTTAATTGCTTGTTCTAAATTTAAGGATTGGTTTGGATATATGGTCATGGAGGAGTAGATATTGCTTAAATTCAGGAGATCGCTTCTGAATTGTAAAAATCACAGAGGAACAGTAGATGGCGGTTTACCACTGGGCTACCCCGCCCCCTATTTTTAAAAAAATATGTCATTTGTTCAAATCATAAACATTTATAACAAGAAAAGTTTTACCTTTAGTTTTACTTTTTTATAATATCGGTTTGTTTGCCGGAAACGCTTTTATAGTTTACATTTTATTAAGATAGATGTAACCGTATTTCTGTATTTCTGAACAGAACAGGGTAATTAAAGAGTTGTGATCACGGCCCGTGCAAAGTGTGTTGTGTAATGCCAGCCTGAATCTCCTTTGGCTGCCGCTAATTAGGGGCAATAAATTAATTTCGGTTTAGCTTTGCATTGTCTGACAAAGGCGTTATATGTTCAACGGCATGTATATTCCATTACATTCAAGAAGTGAATTTGTGATGACACTTTACTTAGGAGATATAATTGTGTTTTGTCACCATTGAACCATTTTTTAATTGTACCCTTCCGCCGACTCCCTACATATTGTATATACAACGACACCAGACTGGGTGGCGCCAATTTGATTAGCTAGGGATCTTAAGATTTAATCAACAATTATGACGAACAATACCTATGTCTACGCAACATGTGATTGTGAAAATTTGCTTTTATTGTGTTTTGTCCTTTTTAGTTGAATGAGTTAGAATTCAAATCACTTTTATTCAATGGTAAATGCATTGTAAATAAATAATGCTGATACAATTACTTAAAAACATAATTGATATATTATAATATACGGGCATCCTGGAAAATATTATTTGTAAATCTTATTCATTAAGAACCTTATATGTTGTTAAATAATGGTCTCTCATAATCAGCTGTGCATACGATTTTAGACGTTTAAAATGCATTATTCTAGTCCAAACTGTCCATTGATAGGATTTAAACAAGCGATGTCGCATTACATTATTTCAGGTTTGTAGCTTTAAGAACCACCCTTAGTTGGCTTGAACATTAGGTTTATTTAATGGATAATGACACTTGTTATGATGATACTGAATATTTCTATTAACTCAAGGCTACAACAGAGCATAATGAGGTTAAAATATATTGCCAATATGTGTATAACTTCACACATGGTGACATCATATGGATAGTTTGATGGTAGCGACATTTTCTGTTTGAAGTAAAGTATTAATATTAAATATTGAAGGCTGTATACGATGGACTTTTTTAAAATAAATTGATAAAGTGTGATGAAGTTATAAAACAAAATATGAGATACATATTTGTCAAGATCACATATTTCCCTCTGTCATTATTTTAAGCTGAATCAATATTACCAATCATTTTTAACGAGGAATAGTTAAACTACATCGGTCTGTAGGTAAGTGATTTCATAATACATAAAGGTAATATTAATGTCACTGGATATTAGATGCTATACCAATGCATTAGAATATCTAGCTACCAAAGACAAAAAACGGTAAGCACCAGTAAACCTATCTTGAAAGCAAAAAGATGTTGCCTATATCATCTTGGAGTATTTTTGTATTCCAAGATCGTATAACAAATCAGTCCCCTTTAACACTTAATAGTGTATGTATCACATTCGTGGTGATAACTAAAGTTTAAGTCTTGTGGTGAAGGTGCTGTGATGAGAGGTTACCCGCTGTCGTGTTTAGCGTTTTAGGATTTCATTGAAGTGTGATAAGTAATCAATCGATATGAGTTTCATAACTACCTGTCGCAAATGGAATATTATACTCAAATAATACACTTATATCAACATCTTATTATATTCAATGCAACAGGTACCTAATATTTATGTTATAATCACAACTTTGTATATGAACTATATTGTATGTGAATAAACCTCTCTCAAATAAATTGCCACACAATCATGGAATATCTATTGAATATCTGTCACAAGTCGTGTAATACTTAAAATGGACATAAATCAGCTTGTCACATATCCTTAAATCCTATGCATCATATATTGAATGTATGTTAAAATCACATCTTTGTGAGTAAACCTAGTATATTGTGAATATATGTCGCATGATGTAATACTCATATAACACAATTAAAACAACTCTTTATATTAATACTATATATATACTTCAGACGACACTTGCTGTAGATATCATTTTAATGATGACTGGATGCGCCGCATTTCGACTTGTTTACTTGGCGAATATATAGGTAGCTTAAACAATGTACAATAGACGTTGATTGGGTGACAATAAGTTAGCTTGATTTTCACACAATACACTATTTACGAGGGCTTAAAATTTGAGTCATTGCAGGTCTCACATCCTGGCCCACAGTCAATGAATTGATCATTTGTTTCAATTGCATAATTGGGGGGCGGGAAAGCCAGTGGTTAGCGCGTTCGGCTTCGGAACAAGAGGTCCGGGGTTCGAATCCCGCCAGGCGCACGGCGACTTTGTCTGCATTAGAAAACTCTTCTACACGCAGTAAGGTTTGGGTGCAATGCTACACTGAATGTCAGCGTAGTCCAACCCATGGTTAGCTAGTTCCAGCCGTTGCTCGCAGGTTTCATCGCAATGCATAGCCACATGGCGTTGCGGGCTTTCTCCCTGCCATAATACTAGCAGCCGCGATATAAGTGAAATAGTCTTGAAAGCGGCATAACCCAAACTCACTCACTCAGTTGACATTTCTCGCATACATGTAGTTTCGGGGAGTATACGATTCGTTCTTCTTATTAAAATTACTCCAAAGACCGTTTTCATGGTGTTTAGAGAGGAATCTAAAGAGGTGTTATTAAAGTCAATGTTTGTTGTTTATGTTGGTGACACAGTGGTTTGGTCGGTTGCACTTGTGTTGGTTTCGTCTTAGTCCTAAGTTGATAATAACACTGGGGACTGATTCATCCCCTCTATTGAGAAGGACCCATCTGATTCGTAGTGATGATAATCAGTTTGATCTACATATTTGTCTCTGTTTGGAACTGCAAGTGGTCTTCTGTTACGATTTCCTCTCTGCTTGCGAATTCTGTGGTTTCCGACCTGCTTACTTCCGTTGTATGCAATGTTTCTTTTCTTCTTCTGTACATTTGATTTGATATATAAAGCAAGACTCCACGCCATTAGAGCGTAGATTTTGTAGATTTTTGTTCATTTTATTTCAGAATGCCACTTATACAATGATCTCAGAAATAATTTAATCAAAATGTTTATAATGTAACGGGACCTTTAGATCTTTTTATCAAACTGTTAACGGAAAAAAGCCCGAACGCATAAAATGTACAACCATAAGAAATATGTTTTATAAATGGAAATTAATTTTTATAATTCTTATATCTATTTACTTACTTTATTATTTATATTTATTTAATTACTATTATAAATCTGTACCATTCCTATTTTACATACCTATATTTACGAATATATTGTACACTGTTTTTTTTTTTAAAGTGTCTTTTTAGCCAAAAGATGGCTGGTTGTTTAATGTCTTTTAAACATGCTTTTTCCAATTTATATTTAATTTTTGACACTGTAATCAAATGTATATGTCTGTCTGCCTGTCTATATCTATCATAACTGTGTATCTGAACTGCTATATCGAATCATAAAGTGATTACAATGTAACAATATGGCATTAATGAACAATGTTTAGCAATCAAATGACAATCTAAATAATCAAAACGTTATGGCTCTTTTAATAATTCCCCGTCACCTCGCTAAATGTTGCTATCCCAGTTCGATTCTGTAACATTACACACTTCACAAAGAATGGCCATGCAATCTAGCATTATGAAGTGTATGTCTGTCGTAAATGTGTATGTTATTTAAATGTATACAATTATAGGAAATTATATATGTTCAATAACCTCCAAGAAATACTCATACCATATTGTTATATCCAATGTAAATCTGCCGTAAATGGTAACTAATAAAGTGAATTGCTTCACCAATTGCCAAACTCATCAATAGATTTACTATATTTATCTTTATGTATATTTTCATGAGATGATACTTATAATATCTCTGTAAGTTACTAAATCATGTTAGTCATTATTCCGAATTGGTCATATTTTCGTCAAAGTCATATTTTTCTATTAAAGACATTCTTATCTTCAAAGTAGTTTATTTTCACCAAAGCAATTTTTTCATTAAATTAAATTTTATTATCAAAATAACAATGTTCATCAAATTCAATTTTTAAATTAACATTTATGTTATGAAAGTATTTGTTTCCCATCAAAGTAAATTTTTTCATCCAAGTAATTTTTATCATCAAGGTGAACTTTTTCACCCGAGTAATGTTTTTCATTAAACACAATTATTTCATCAGTCAAATACTTTATCAAAGTTATTTCTTTCTTTTAAGTCAAATATATCATCAAAGTAACATTTACCACCAAAGTCAATTTTTCATCAAAGACATTTTTTCATCACAGTCATTTGTACCATCAAAGTAAATTTCTTCATCAAAGTAGGTTTTATTTCATTAAAGTAATTTTTTCCATCAAACTCTATTCTCTATTTCGATTTAAAAAAATTCATTTAATGTTAATTTATCCATTAAAGCAAATATTTTCATCAAAATAAATGTTTTTCAGCAAAGTCTTTTTTCCAATCAAAGTCAATGTCTTCATCAGTATCATTTTTGTCTTCATCAAAGTCAATTTCTCCATTCAAGTCACTTTCTCTTTAAAAGCATTTCTTTTCATAGAAGTAGTTTTTAATTAGAGTAATGTTTTGCCGGCAATGTTCAAAGCAACTTTTGTCAAATTTATGAAATTATTTTATTTTTATTACAACATAGCAAAAACTTGTCTGAATATTTACAAAACTTTAATCTTATTTAATCACCTTTACAAATATTTAATCTCAGAGTAAATATGGAGTAAATATGGATTAAATGTGATATTTACTCCCCTTTACTCTGTTGTAAATTGTTTCTTTAATCCGGAGTAAAGGGGAGTAAAGGGGATTAAATGACATCTTTAATTCATATTTAATCCGGATTAAATAGGACTTTTTCATCCAGTGTTTGTTCATGGAAAATGCCTGCTATGCCCATATTTGCTTTATATTAATTATTTGCCATATTACTTTCTTTCCAATAATTCAACCAATCTTTCTAAAGCACTCACTCTCATGTTTTCAATATTCATTCTGTCCTCATACATACGGGATAAAGTTTGCAGGAATTCTTTCTGATCATTTTTTGGTTTCTTCTTTGGTGGTTCTACTGGTTTTTCTTTTTGATCAGTTGCTTGAGGCGGGGCCATGGATCCAACCGTCACTACAGGTTCCACTGCTGGATCACTCCCAAACAGTTGCTCCATTACCTCCATGTACGCCCATGTGTTCCTGTTGTTGCCAGACTTCTTGTTCCTCTCTTTTATTACCTTGTGCCTAAAAGTGCATATGGTTGACCATCAGCAAAAGACAATTTATAACTCACAATGGTTAAAGCAATTATTTCATATTGCATCACTTGTTATATGAAATGATGTAATAAGCTAATATTTCTCTATGCTGGCTTGAAACAACATGGGACAAGTAGGAACAACCTGAATTTTATAATAGCTCTAAAATCTGTATCTCTCACAGTAAAAAAATTAAACTTTCAGATTGTGGTCTCCATCATACAAAGATGATATTCACCAAAAATTACCATCCTGGCTGTAATAGTTCCTGAATCGAATTTTTACATTTAATGATTTAAAGGAGCAGTAACACGTTTTTTTACAAATTATGTACACTCATTTTTAAACTTGATTTCCTGAAAAGAGAGGGACTATTAGTGACATTATTTTTCAAATACATTTCATCCATTTATTTCAGCGAAAAAAACTTGCTAGTCTCCTTTTCAATATCTAATAAAATGTTGATATTTTACAAATAAATACTCAGAGGCTGTGTGTAAGACTAGTTTGCATTAGTCTAGCACTACCAAACTTCCCAAGGCAAGGCATAACTCTTGCCAGTCTACATTACTGGCTGCTTTAGGCCTTGCAGTATTTCCTTTAAAAAGCTGTGCTTAGAAATCCAGGCCCACTATGCATTTCTGGTGCAGCGATTCACTATCTAGGCACAACGAAGCAAGGGAAATACCCCAAGGGTTAAATCAGCAAGTAATGCAGACTGGCAAGAGTTATGCCTTGCGTTTGGAAGTTGCACTCTACCTTACTTCAACTAATAATGGGATGTGTATTTTAAAACCATTGTTACATACCTAGATCTCAAATTTAGAAACTTCTTGCCACATTCTTCCCCAGAGAGTGTGTGACCTTTGCTGCCCATATCTTCTGACACCCTCCTTTCTGGGTGACGCAGCTGCTTCTGAAGAGAGCATCATGCTCCTTCCTTAGTCTGAGGAGGAGGAGTACTTGATTGTTGCTCCATGATGTTCTCTCTGAAAAATATATTTCATGATTATTGTCATTTGCAAGGTTGATTTTTCATCAATCATGATAAAGATAAACAGCACTTTTGGATATTTCTGTTTATGATTATTAAAGTGAATTTCCTATGCCATGAAATTACTGTTGAATTGGAAGAAATAATAAAGAACTTGTCAAAAAGATAAAAACATTTTACAATATATAACGCCACCTTATGCCATATGCCCATTCGGCCTTTCAGGCTAGATGAACTAAACATATAAATTAGAGCCATGGGTTCTGCAGCTCATAATTCTTTGTATGACTAATTTTTATGTAATAAACAATGAAATACCGGAATGTATCAGTGACATGCAATGTCTATCAAGCAACAGTGAATATATCTGACCAGTGACAGTAATAATGATATATCAAAGATTGAAATTCAAGTTTTTAAGTCATAAATGAGTGTGACGATACAAATTATCTCATGACATCACATTGTTACTGTGGTGCTATTCCTAGTGGACGCAGCACTCTACATAAAAACAACCGGCTCTACATTTTTGTACGTATTATGGTGTAATTACAAGGATAACATCATATAATAAATAGAATATCTGTATATTCTTGACAAATAGCATATTTATCCCATCTGGTGAGCTAGAACAGTTATACATTTTCTCTTGTGATTAAATTAAGTGAAATAAGTCCAGGTTTGGAATGCAGTTAGAGTCTAAGCTCCTTGCAAATATATGTGCTTAAATACACAGGGGCTAGTGTTGCTGAAAACAAACAGTTCCTAGGTCCAGTACTCAGTACTGTATCAAAGTATTGGACCTAGGAACTGCTTGTTTTCAGCAATACAAGCCCCTGTGGTTAAATACTAACCATTATTATCTACTGGAGCTAAGGGTGTTGGCACATCACATTTGTTTGCACTTTTTTCCATCTCCTTAGTTCCTGAAATGTAAAACACAATCATTTTTGTCTTTATTTCTTGGGTGCTTAATGCATTCACTACATCGTGTTGATATATTTGATATCAAAAGACACTGGGGTCGCAAATTATTAACAAAGAAAATTTCCAGTATTAATGGTTAAAAAAATTATGCTTTATTTACATTGAGTACAAATAAACATGCATGAATAAAGTAATAAATCTCCTTAAACACTTGATGACATAAACACAGCAACTGTGGAACACTGGAAACTGTGTGATAAATAAACCTTTACTTTACCTGCTTTATGGCCTGTGGTAGTCTGTAGAAGTTTCAGTTTAGAAAATACATCTAGTGATGCCTGTACTCCTGTAATAATAACAATTGAGTTATCAAACTACCTAAATATATATAATATATTTCTGACATAATATCTTACAGAACTGCATGACTATAAATTCAAGATTTTTCAACAAAATATTCTTCCCTTTACAATGAAAGATTAATTTAACTTTTTCCAACTTCTTTATTTAATCAACATAAAATTATCTGACAAAAATATAAATTACTGTTGTGAGAACAAGCAATATTTACATTTTATCGCATTGTCATAATGCCATATTCTTGTATTTATTTACATCCCACCAGAACTCATTAGTGCAGTGTTAACTTTCAAATGCTTTACATTTTATTAAATTATTATCTTCAGTTACAAGGTTTATCATACAAAGAAGATATGTTATTTTTCACTTAAAATATGTAATTTTTTACCCAGTGTGGTTTCCTCCCCAGGTGTGAGGTGATGACGTGCACTAACCTCTTCATATATGGAGGCCAGTAAGTCTTCATCTTTTGGAAAAATGGGAAATGGGAAATAAAATTCAGTGCATAATATGACAGTCAATTTTTAAATTTTTTATTTATGCATATTATGAAGGTGATTCCTATTATTGTTGGTCTTATCATTTTACATATTGTTGCAATTGCAATGAAAAATTAGAATCTTGAAAAAAAGAAAATATATTTAAATATTGTGATTTTAACGTTAACTAAACACTTTCCTTACAAATAAGTAATCCAGCTTTAGTCCTTAGCATGAGAGAGATCTTTGGTCATTATTTGTGTACCAATACTGTAGGCACAATTTCATTCTTCGGTTTCTGTCGTTTGTTTCTGTACCTATTGGACTAATTTTGGATATAATTGAACAGAAATTCGTTGCTAAATATTCAAAAACTTCCCACTTACCGTTGATGCATCGGCTATGGACAGCTTGTGGTACCATAATTGTAAAGATCGTTTTATTATTTGGATGTTCAAGTGTCAGGGAAATCATCGTCTGCCTCGACGCCATCTTGACTAAGGACGCTAGACTGTTTCGAGGGTGTCTCGCCGGCTTGCGCGAGAACAAGCGCTAGCATATCGTTCAAGACGCGAGAGCTTGCGAGGTCACGCAAGAACTAGCGGTCTTGAACACGTCACTGTTCTCTACTGCAGACAAAGTTGCCGTGCCCCTGGCGGGATTCGAACCCCGGACCTCTTGATCCGAAACCGAACGCGCTAACCACTGCGCTATCCCGCCCTGGAAATAAAGAATGAGTTGAGGAGCTATAAGATCATACGATGTCCAACATTGATTGTCTTAGGATTGATGAATATACAGGATCAAATTACACACACGTTAGATATCACATAAGAACATCGCCACTATAATTAGTGAACTGTAAATTATGGACATCGGTCATCATGAGTTACCTACACAACCACATGCTATGAGGCTTCATAGTATATACAGGAAGATCGGACTGCATGGCAATTGTATTTTTTAGTCTAATTGATTCTAATTCACAAAATATTATTTGAAATTGTGAGCTCTTTTTTTATTATAGAATTATGTCTTGATTCATAAGATAATGAATTATTGTTAATCTTTAACAGAAACTGAAGTGTTCATTAGTCTAACTAATCTTATGATTACACTTAAGATGATAACACTATCTCAGATGTGAAACTCCTTATAATAGAGAAAAGAGGTCTCATATACTCTGGATTTGGTTGTTTTGAGCCAAATAAATTTAAACCAAATAATGAAAAGTCACTCATATACATTTGTAAAGGAGGCACCATTGTGTAAAGAGTTGTTTATGTTGACCAAAAACCAGGATATCTATATTGCGTATATATTGCACTCTTTTCTATGAAAAGTTATCTCAATATCTTTCTATCTGATTAATAGATGAATGGGGTTATTTGAAATAGTTAATGAAACTGTAATATCTATTAAATGGTCTGGGAATAGCAAAGACTAACCTATTAATTTTATTCACAGACAGTTTTTAAAAAAAAAAGAGTTTTTGTATGCAACTTTTGAATGCGTTTGTACGTGGTATTCAGAAAACCTGGTACACCAATGTAAGATAACTTTATTGTTTAACCTAGCTTTAACAAATAAAGTTTCCAGACACATGCAATTGAAAGATTGATGGCAAATTTCATACTCATGAACAGCAATCAAGTATGTGTCTAGAAATTTACGATTTTCTTACATAAAACTTTGGGTAGCACTTCTTGTGAATGAAACGGCGTAAAATATCGGTGAATCTTTATGAAGATAAATGTACCACATAAACTTATCTTCCAACATCAACATTTGAAAATCAAACATGAAATGAAATCGTGTGGTTGATTGGTTTAAATGTCTACAACCTCTAAGTTCTTTGCAGTTTGATAAAACTGTTTGAAAAAATGTTACGTAGAAAGGATGAAAGGTTTCTCAAAAAACGATTTATTCTACCAGTAAAAGGTGAATAAGATTCCAATCAAAAATTCAATTATGAAATAAAGTTTCTATATTTCCCCTTAGAAACGTTGGTGTCAAAATATGATATATACACATTAATAAGGGCATTGATAACACTTTATGTCATGGACAGTATGATTATTATGTCCAAGTTGTAAATTTCGTTAATGTCTTCTCATTATCTAGAGGAAAACCATCACTTTTGTTACTAGATCAATGATAATGAATGCGATTTAGTGCATGTCAAATTGGCTAACAAACAGGTAAGACCTTGTCAGAAATAATTGATGTTTCTTATCAAAAAGGATACTTCAATAATTAGACTAATTGGCTACGAAATCAAGTTGAAAGATTGATTGATAGATAAAGTTTATGTTGCTAATCAATATTTCATATTAAAGGGATTTTTGTTGCGTTTTCGCATTCAATGCATCATTTTCTTTCAAGGTCCTTTTAATGTTGAATAAAATACTATTGTGATGATATTTAACTTTATTTCTAACACATGAGCGTCCAAAGTCCAAAATGTATTAAGATAAGATATTACATGATTGACTCACTCGGATATTGGATATTGGATATTGGATATTGTTGATTTGTCAATCTTTGAAAATCGGTTTTGGTTCATTCAAGGACATTCGATTAACTTTATTTATCATTCTAAACTTCAAAAAGAAAGCTATGTGGCATCAATCGCTGTATTCGCAGCTGCGTATTCCAGAACTGAGATTGAGATATGCAATTATTGCTAAAATCAATTCTAAAGTTACAATTCTGCAATCGAGACAATATATTTTGTCATTTGGTAACACATGATAATTTTCTATTTTAACAACTGATTGGAAATAAATAAATAGTTTAATACTAGTATCTTATTTTGAATTTACGATTGAAAGGAACATACATGCATGAAAAAACGTGTCACAGAATTGAAACTCATGACAGCTTTGGAAATTAAATTTCCCGAAATGTTTCGTCATAATAATGTATATCAATTTTGAATCTTATCAAAAAGGATACTTTATTAATTAGACTTATTGGCTACAACATTAATTTGAAAGAATGATTGATAGGTACTTTTTGATGTTGTTTATCCATATATCATATAAAAGTGATTTTTGTTGCGTTGTCACTTTTTATGCATCCTTTTCTTTCTAGGTCCTTGAAATTTTTAAAATAATATTATTCTGATGAATTTAAAGTTCAATTAATTTCTTATTACATACGCTCAATTTAACTATCAAAACCAAAGCGTCACAAATAGACTATGTTGATATTTTAAATGATTGAATCTACTCTAGCTTCCCAGTATCGGATATTGAATATTCTTAATTTGTCAATCATTGAAAAGCGGTTCTAATTCAGATTTAGATGCATTTGATCATGGCAAGAGGACATTAGACTAACGTTATTTATCAATTTAAACTTCAAATAGAAAGATATGTGACATCAAATACTATACATTTGCATCTTCCAGAACTGAGATCAAGATATAAATAAGTGTTTAAATGGTATGAATACAATATTTCTGCAAATTGAGACACTATATTTTGTCTTTGTGTACAAAAGATAATTTTCTTTTTTATGACTGATTGGAAAGAAAACTTTCAAATGAATAGTTTTATACAAGTACCTTATTTGGATTGTACGATTGAAAGGAACATTAATGCATGAAAAGACGTGTCACAGAATTGAAACTTATGACAGATTTGGAAATTAAATATCCCAAAATTCTTGGTCACAATAATGTATAACAATTCTGAATCTGTCAGAAAAATCAGTTCAAGCGATATTTTTTTTAGAAAGACCCACCATTCCAAGCGTTGATATCCAAGCGTTGTATCAATTTAAATATTAAAATGTTGATGTCCACATTACTGATTTACATGTTCAAGGTTTTAAAAAATTGGCGATAAACTAGCGCAGATATAGCAAGGCAGCTAGTGCTGTCAGTGTGAAATGGGTCAAAACATAAAAAGTAACTTTATTGATGTTATCCAAAGCATGTGTGAAGTTTCAGAAAAAAATATCAAAAGTGTTGATGGAGTTGATTTTTGCAAGACGTGTTTACTACTGTCAGTCTGAAATGGGAAAGTCAAGCAAATTAAGTCAAGGGCCATGGCAGTGTGTTTGTTAAAATCGTGCATGTCACTTATGAAAACCACCAGGCAAAAGAAGTACACACTTCACTTGGTTCGATTTATTCAATATTTTAAAAATAATTAGATGCATTTGATCATGGCAAGATACACTAACATTTAACTCCAGTATATTTGAGTGAATTGTTTGGTAACAGGTTAATGTTTAGTTAAAATATCTTTCTTTAATGTAGAAAGGGATAAACCATTGTTTCCACCATTATGATCCCTACCATGTTTAAAGTGTTGTAAATGAATGAGGCACGTTTGTTGATTTTTTTTTTTACAGAGAATAAGTCTTATATGTTGATGAACAGTTGTGTTTTACTTAAATTAATTTTGGAAGATTTAAAAAAAATGACATTTAATTAAATAATAAACATTTTAAAACCTTTTAGAAGTATTAATTGGCCGATTACTGAAAGCCTGCAATATTCAGTTTGATATTTGTAAATGAAAGTCATACCTATAATAAAACCAACTGAGGTGTGTACGTTCTGTTTCAGGGTTGTTTATATCTACAGCATATGCAAGTGTCAGAAAAAAATCAAAGGCATACAAGGAGGTTATTCACAAGACACATCCACTAGGAACTTTCAACATTAAGTAATCGAACAAGTCAAGTGCAAGAACTATAAAATATTCATCAAATTAGTGCGCACTCTGGATGTGCGGATCACTTATGTAAATCCAGCATATATAAGCAGCAACATTGCCCATTAGCTTCTCTAGTGGAGGTCAAAATCACATGTCAGCATTAAAACTACAGCATAAATTGTTCAAATCTCACTGAATGGAATAACTTTAAGATTAACAGAGTTACACAAATAAATGAAAACATTCTCGAATATTCTTAGCATTCCATTCAAAGACTTGAATATCCTGTATTTCCTAATATATAAAGATATTTATTGATGTTTAAAATTAAAATCAAAACATGAATGAAATAGGTATTTGATATTTGTTTCACCTTCCTACAAATTGTTGGATCAGTCTAATACAATATGGGAAGCATGCTGATTTAGAATATACTCTGAGGATAAAACCTGTCTCTTGAGGCAATCAATAAGCTTCTTAGATTCCTTTCATTAGCATCGGTGACAAGAGAATAAGCCAGTGCCGCGGGCTGTTGGTAGAAAAGATGGATGTGGAGGATGTGAATACCATTGATCAGGATGGATGAGCAATAAACAGATTAAGTCTGCATGTAGATAATGATACATGATACACATTATACCAATGTAGACATGCATAGTTTTTCCTGGTGATGATTTATCTTTCAGCCTAGTGATGAACCCCTTTTGAAGAGATTTGTGGGTCCATCAGTGTATTTCATGAAGTTATTTAGGAAATGCTGTATTGCTGTCAACAATAGATTTGAGTATTTCTGGCTGGAACTTGAAATGTATAACACCATCTATCGATAATTTATTTCATCAGAATCATTGTTTCTATCAACAAATGCTATTTTCCTTCTTTGTATATCGGGGTTCCACTCTGTCTGTTAACACATTGAATTGCGTATTGATTGATGTTTTGAGGAACGAAGCAGATAGAATTAGATATCTTGCCCCCACAAATAATAAGAATCGTAATTGATTCTGAAATGATTGTTTTTCGTTGTGCAATATGCTCAGGAATATTGATTTGTGAATTTATGTTTTAACTTTAATCTTTAATTCAATCTTCATGCATGCATGAGTCAATCATAACGTTCCAAGTTTACTTCAATGGTTTCTTCTTCACTATGTTCAATTCTATTTATTATGGTCGAACTATTAGATCAACTGCATGAAACCCATGTTGCATCACAGTCTACATAAGTCTTAATCAAGTTTTATCCATTTTTTTCTGTGAATGGACGCAACGCTACCCTAATGATGCTACTGCCCCAGTCAGTAAAAGCCTAAAACAAACTTTTCAGTAAATAAGTGATTTCCCTTTGAGTGATGAGAAGATTTTACACAATTTCTATTTATTTATTTATTTTATTTATTCTCGGGGTTTTATAGTTAACATCTATTTTTACGATGAAATTTGGCATTTTGGGTCTGTTTCTGATATCACAGGTTCACAACTGTTTTGTATGATGCACCAGATGTAAATGGCAACTATCTTCATACCTAGATGTCTTCAAATTAGGATCGAAAAATAGTGTCTCATAAATTTGCATCTCAAAGGAAACTCTTGCGTTAATCTTAATGTAAAGTATCCTTGGGAAGTTAAATGTTTGAGTCATATTCTTTAAAGCACAAACTACCTTTCAATGTAATCAACATTACTAAAATTATAATTGTCATGTATTATATTTAACTTTTGAATTACATACTAAACAAGTTCGTAAACACAGTAATATTTCACGAATTCCCGCGAAGACAAAAGGACCATTCTATCTTGAAATCATATTTATTAATATTTGTTTCATCCGTCTGATCTTCTACTGCTAATTGCATGGTATTCTAATGTCCAATGAAGGATAAAATGCAGGTAAAATTGAATCGTTTTCAATCCATAAGATATCATTGAAAACATAATAAGGTGAGTTTATGGATTATCCAGTGCAAGGTCTCTTTAAAATCATTTGCGAGAAGAGAATCTCAGTGAATAAATCTTTGTAATTTAAAAGAAAATATGTTTCGTTTATAATTGTCAGCGTAGATCCTTTAAACGCAAATTGAGCAGATAAATTAGTAGACAAGGAGGTTTTTGTATGAAGATACTTCAAATTGAAAATGTTTTCTCTTTTTACTTTTTCTAACCAGATCCAATTAAATGTTTCCCCTTCAATATTCAAAATTTCACTGAAAGTAATGAACGTTAAATGTGATTGCTTTATTGTTGTATTGTTTAGGTAAATGAAATTAATATATCACGCATAATAAACATTTCATTCAAGTAGAATCTCGGATACAAACTATTTTATATGATTTTTACAAACTGTTCCATTTCTATAGTTGGTTTATAAAAGAAAAACATTAATAAGGTTCAAATTATGTTCATAATCTTGTATAAATTATATTTGGTTGAAAATTTATGTTACGTGAAATAATTGTATAAAATTATGAACCTGAAATGACAAGTTAATGGCTGAGAATTGACGGCCACTGAGGACATTATCTTTAATAGATTCCATGTTGGTGTGATAGCAGAGCGAGGGGAAAATCCAATCAGTGTGGAGGTCTCCATTATATGATGAAGTTTATGTTTGATTTAGGACAAATTCCTGTGAATGTATTGTTGATTTATTGAATAAAATATTAGTTGAAATTCCATTTGATGATTTAGGGTTACTTTCATTAAATATCAGTTGTTTTATGAGGTATAATGTGATCTCATAGCTCCTTCACGTCAATCTTATAAACACAACGTGTTACTACCAATTACTTTCAGAATGCATCGAATTTATAAACACATTTGTGAAGAGTTGGTTCTGGTGATAAGTCAGTGGGTCTATACATATGATTCTAAGACACAAATCTGCTCGTTTTGGTCAATATTTACAACACAACAAAATCGATCCCTAAAACGTGTTCAATTGATCTTACAAAACACCATACTGTCATGGTTGACAATGAAAAAAGTGAAAAATTTATGCTGGTAAAACAGTCATTAGAATTTTGTCAGTAAACATTCGCTCGTATGACGTCAGAAAGTAATATGGTTATTTTGCAGCGTTTGCGTCTATAAATATACCTTAGGCAATAAATTATTTATCAAGACGTAATAACCAACAGCAAGATAATTTGTTATGGTGACACGTTTGTTTCTTCAAGCGACTTTTGCAGACAGAAACACTCACAAAAGTCATTAAGGCAGAAAACGTTCCACTTCTGTCTTTCCCAAGTTCTTCCTGTGTCAAACCGTATGACTTATGTCATGCATCGTCAATGACGTCAATGTTGAAATTGATTATGTTTCTAACAGCTTTGGTCCCTACAGTGATCACTTAGATGAGTTTTTGTGATCAATTAACACTATGCTAAGCACTGGACATCATTGGCAGATTTATTCTAAACTGACGGGCAAAGGAAAGTATATTACACACTTGTTTTCGATTAATTCGATATTTTAGAGAAATGAGATGCATTTGATTATGGCACGATACAATAACACCTTTCGGCACTAGTTTGAATAACTTAATTGGTGACTGTTTTATTGTTTAACTAAAATATCATTATTTAAAGTAGACAGGGGTAAGAAATGAAAGTTACACCAAAATGACCCCTACCATGTTCAAAATGTTGTAAATGTGTGCAGGGCGAAGCACATTTATTGATTTTCACACAGAGTATGTGTTATATGTCGATGAACATTTGTGTTTTATCAAAATTAATTTGGGGGAATTTCAAAATTTTAATTTTGAATTTTGATTAAAAAAAAATTCAAACCGCGTAGAGGTATTCTTATACTGATTTCATGTTTTGGACTAATTTCACAAACTAGTCCGTTTTTCAATACGACGTCGAAAACTCGAGATATTTGACTTTGAAAATTATACATATGATAAATACAACTGAGCCATATACTTTCTTTTGCCCGTCAGTGTAATTTCAATATTAAAGTGCAAACGTTTATTAAAATCATCGATAACGTTGTTGTGTTTCCATGTGTATGGACATGTAGACATTGTACAAGTAGTAATACGAGCCATGCACATTTATTTTCAGTTACTTTAAATGTTCAAAAACAGACAGTCTTGTGATAAATGGGCAAGGTTCGTATGTTAACAAATATCAATAGAGATATCTATGATACAATTATGTGCCAACAATAGAACCGAAGATAACAGTATGTCTGGAACTTGTTTTATACCAATAGTGATGCAAACCTTCTGTTTACTGCTCCAATATACAACTGGAATCTATCCGATTAACTGAGTTCTTTATTGCCTCGTAAAACGTGTTTGAGCAACGTCTACTATCTGCAGCCATGGCTTTATTGAAAACGTGAAATTGATCAAACACTTTGATGTTCATTTCAGACGAAATTGGAGTTGGTCTCCGGAATTTGATTTTGGCTTCCAGGTTTGTAAACTGATTACCACTTATTTTCAACAGTTAAAAACAAAATACTGCAGTCAGAGTGTATCGATGTGATAAGCATACATCTATATTTTGTAAAGAAGACCTCACAACTTCATTTATTCGGGTATAAAGATTTGAGTTTGTATGTCATTCAAACATACATACAGTGCTGACAAGTTGTTTTTCAAAATGAAAAATTTGTTATTTAATACATAAAAGATGTTGTTGACATTACGTTCGTTGACTTATTGTTACCATAGGATGACATTTAAAACATACCAATAAGTTCTTTTTACTTTCCAATATCTCCTAGTTATGACAATGTGTTAAAGAGGTTTTTTCAGAAACATGAACAGATAATGTTTTGTGAACTTTCATTTGAACAAGAAATGCAATTAAAATGTTATTCAATCTATATTTATATCATGTGAAGCTTCATAGTTGTGAAGCTAATAATCCATGTCCATATTACAGTTGCCTGATAATAGTAGTATTGTGAAATAATGTTATACATTTATGAAGCTGCAACGACAATTACAAGTTAATTGCGCGAAGTGGTAACGAGAGAGAGATCACAACTACATAGTCATCAAGCTTAATATATTATATAGGAAACAGCTTTTACACATGCATGTTAATGTATGCTTTACTTCCTTCAAACTAATAAACAAAAACAATGGCAGTAACATTAATGATTTGATGTTAGCAATGTCGACAATGGCTTAAACTTTAGATTTGAATATGGCATTTAGGTATGAAATGGTTTCGTTTTCATATTCTGACATTTCACATTGCTAAATAGTGAATGGGATATTCTACAAACGGTTGGTATATTTGAAAATGAGTTTGACAATCACTTCAAAGAGACAGGAACGCATCTAAATGTTCTGAATTATAACAAATCCGTTTATTTATGAACATAGAAATTCATGTGAATTCAACACTATATAAATTGAAGATTCAATACCAATGATTTAAAGATGGATATGCTTAGGCATTGAATAAAAACAGTGATGTTGTTATTCACCATAAATGGTATAGTATGCTCCCTGTTCATCGAGTTCATAGGGAGCGCTTAAATTTTTAAGTTTGTTTGGATGTTAATTTTAATCTACCATTCATGCTTTACTCAAGAACTGAATGTCAAACTTTTGTTAACACAGAGAAATTGCGAGCATGTGCTTAAAGACAAACTGACATTGAGTTCTTATAATTTTTCATAAACCTGTGGCATTCATCATGATAGTTGAAGCGTAAGAAACTCTCCCCTCAGGGACATTCAATCAGAGTTATCAGTCCTTTGCTTAACGTCATATGAGAAAGCCACCATTTGCTGTTGTCTTTAGTAAACACAAAAGAGAGTTTTTCATTACCACGACTACTTAATTCCAAATCCGGTTAGTTCATAATGGCTAGCTAGTGAATAGTTGCTTGCATATGTTATGTTATGATACCCTAAGATTGTATATTGTATTCACCAAGCGACCATGAATGGCTTTCACTTCTGATTCAGTAAGAAGCTCTTTGTTCAGCAGCCAAAAGAGTTTGCCGGATCTTTGTTATATTTTAACAATTGAGCAAGTAATATGGTATTGGGATTTCTCTTTTTACGTTATTCAATACAATAAGTCATTGAAGTAAATGGTAATAGATTGTGACATTCGGGTTACAAATTAAGAAAACATCCACGCTCAGGAAAGCAGTATGGTGACAGTTCTCACCACGAGGCAAGTATGAACGATTTTTCAACAGCTCAAGGGTAATGAAACTTGAAAATCATATCACAACCAACCAACGTGCGGGAATATGTGTACATTTTAAAGTGAGAAATTATAAGGAAATGTATGAGAAACTAGGAGGGCATATTTGCTGTAATGTTTATCATTCTTTAAGCTTTAAATGGAGGCGCTTGCTTGTTATGTAGATTATGGTAAGTGTGATATAATTTGTTCATGGATATTTAATTTGGTATTCAACGTTAGCGTGTATAACATGACATCTCTAGGTCAAAATCCAAAAGCCAAATTCAGGATCTTAGAATATTTCCAATATAACAATCTTTCTGACCAGTTCTGATTTTATACTTGCTAGTTATCACTAGGATTATTTAGATACAAGAATTATAATTTTGTAAGAACATTGCCCAGAACTTGCTAGCTTTCTTAGATGGAAACCAATACTGCGACGAATAAATGTGTGTTTACCTTATATTACAGGAATAACATATCTGACTAGAATAGTGTGTGGGTTACTGGGCATCAAAGGTGACAATCAATCGATGTAAAACGTTATGAGATGTTTGTACAGGCACAAATACACTAGCATACATAGTACATAACGATAGCTGATGAACTACCAGGCAAAAGAAAGTACTCACCTCAGTTGGTTTCGATTAATTCAATATTTAAAGAATTCATATGCATTTGACTATGGCACGATATAAAAATACTTATATGCAGTAGTTTGAATAAATTAATTGGTGACTATGGTTAAATCTTATTTTAAATATCATTGTTTAATGAAGACAGGGGCAAGAAATGAAGCTTATCATCAAAAATATTGTTTTTATTGAAAATAATTTGTTTTTAAATATGTAGTTCTTTGACTGTTGACTAACCATCTGTACTTTTCAGTTTTTGATTATGACATCGAAAACTTGAGATATTCGCAATTGAAAATCATACATATGATAAAATCAACGGAGTATTCTCTTTTGCCTGGCAGTTTATAATGCTAAAATTTGTTTCACATATTCAAACATTGAGAGATGTAAATTTTATTACACACGTAATTGCATATAATAGACACAATAGGGAAATGTTTGGTTAACTGTCGTATCAAGCATTCACATAGAGGGCATACTGGGCATTTAAAAGATTTATAAGGTATATTAGACTGGCTGTACCTGGAACACAAACCAATGCGTGACAATCCATCTACAATTCCCATTCATTCGTGCAGACAATTGAGGAAATAGCCGGTCTGATCATGGCTATTAGATATTCTGTGAGGTCGTTACTTGTACTCTGACAAGCGACAATCCACTTAATGTGTTATTTCCTGTTATACATTGAAGTAACAAACCGTTACAGTACAAAGCCCATACAGATACACATGTTGACTGCATATTGTGTTTGGTTATCAAACATTAACCTAATTTTAGAGAAATTATAATCACAAACAGCTTCTAAAAAGTTGGAAGTTCTCTTGAAGAAAATGAAGTGATAATGAAGAGTTAGGGGAGCTTTTTACAGTGTGTCATTTACCACTGTTTCACATGATAGGACATTTCCCGAACAGCTTTTGAAGAGACATGCTTTTCATCTAATCCATAAAAACTTGACTTGACTTGACAAAATGACAGGCTTTGCTTTGAAGAAGTTTTATTGGTTGATTAGAAAATGGATACAATGTCGATGAACATTGTTTTTAAATGCAAATGAATTGTAGTTCCTATTGTATCATTACTTGGCGTTTTGGTTGTTTTGGTTGTTTGTAACAAATGAAATTCCACTTTTTACTTTAAGGTTCATTAGGGTACAAATCTTTTTTAACAGCAGCATGATTGATGAACTGTTAAAATTGAAGATTTTTCTTTAAATTGACTGAAGCAAAATATATACATTATAGATTGTGATTGAGGTTTGTTTAATACTACCATCCATCGATGTGATAAAAACATGAATGCATCTATCCTTTGTAAAACAATAGGAGAGAGAGAGAGAGAGAGAGAGAGAGAGAGAGAGAGAGAGAGAGAGAGAGAGAGAGAGAGAGAGAGAGAGAGAGAGAGAGAGAGAGAGAGAGAGAGAGAGAGAGAGAGAGAGAGAGAGAGAGAGAGAGAGAGAGATGATGTCTCACTTTCTGTACAAAGTCAATAAATCAAAACACAGTTTTACATGGAATAAAAGTACAGAAACCACCGGGTAGGTAATGAGAGACTAAAAAAAAATAAGAAGAAACTATTCAAACATTGTACACATACATTGCATTACATACATGATATTAGACGAATAAGGATTAATTAACAAACCAACAGGGATTCACTTATGAAATCAAACGATTTTTTTTTTACTGAATATAGCTAAAACTTTGATACAAACAATTAAAATGAACTGAGAGTTAGACAACGTAAACATAAATGCACAGAAAGTAATTTATTTATTGAATGTTTAGGTGATGATGTGTCTATATGGTTTATAAATATGCTATTTTATATGACAGTCAATGAGACTTTATAATAATGGGTCGGATAAACTTATTTCAATGGCCAGTGCCTATCAATCTACGACCCCGATGTCCGTCATCCGACATTTGCGATACTTGCATATTCGTTTTGCATTGCAACAAATATACTTGTTTGTCAAATGTATTAAAATTTTATCTAAATAATGATAATAATAATACATACATACATACAACTGTATTTTGAGTTGGTATTTAGGTTTGGCATTCAATAACTCAACTACAATATCACATGGAATGAAACTGACAGTAGCTCTCCAGTAACTGATCATCAGGTTTGTTTGTTGGACATAAATAGAGAATACTACACTACACGAGTGTCCTTCCGACGGTATCTGACCGAGCGAAAGAGAGGTCAGATACCATAGGAAGGTCACGAGTTTCGTATAATTCGTATCTAATGAGACCGAGTGTGGTAATTTATTTAATGCACACGTTTATTATGCGCGGATTCGTCACGCCGTTTAATTTTATTACCTGTGATAAGGGAAACAATTCTCCGAAACTGAAACCGGTTTCAATAACCGAGTACGTAATAATTGACGTAAACTGCGCTAGAGCTGACCTGAACGCTTATTTGCACCTTCTATTGCGTATACCTACGACGAAATAATGTAGTTCATGAGATTCAATTGAATAAATCAAAAATGGACTATAAAAATTAACAAAAAGGTTTATGCAAATGAACTGTATTTGTTATGTTATGTTGTGCAAGGTCTTATTTTTAATGCAAACAGTGACATTAATATTATAGTAAACTCGTTCGCCTCGCCTCGCCTCGCCTCGCCTCGTAGTCTGTCGGCTCGGCGCCGAGGCTGTTGGCCTAGTTACTAGCGACAGCTGACGTTGTTTTTTTTGTGACGGAATGTCATTAGATATTACCATTTCCAAGTTTGATATACAATCTACTGAAAGAACAGTGCCAAGGTTTTAAGTTTGAATGAACAGCGATAACCGACGCATTATGGCAATCGTGGCCTACGGTACTGTAGAGAGAGAACTACTCGCGATCGGCATGATGTTAACATCGAAGGGCAAGGTCAACACAGAGTGAATATGTTTGACTTTGACTAGTATCATTGCAAGTACCATTGTAAGCTGTTCATTCCGTTCTTGGTGATGATTAGGCTAAATGATGTTTGCATTTGAAATTCATTTGAAACCTTTTGACATCGACAATGAATGTGAGATGTGTCCGGATTTCCACACAACCCTTGAACTGTAAGTAGGCCTAAATACGGTGCGTTTGCCGATAGTTACAGCTATTCGCGATATCAGTGTTGCATACTGTCAAATGTGCAACTTTCTAAAAGCATTGACAAACTATGTTGGCGCATATAAAGTTGTGAAAATTAAATGTTACGTGTTTGATTTTAATTCAAAAATAGTTTCGTTTCAATTTGACCCTAACTGAGAGGTCAGTGGTTATCCAATTAGATCGTTGGAATGCGGGTAACGTCACAGGTCACAGGTCAACGTGATACGACACACGTGTGACGTACGAGATTAGTATGTCACTAGTTGTACGTTCACCACCTGTGTAATACTAAGAGTTACCTCTCTTGATATCCCGACTCACGATAGGTTAATTGTAAAAGGATGGTCAGGCATTGCTTTATGTTTCACGGCAGAACCAGTCTTCAAAACTGACTGATATCCTTTAAATCAACGTAAATGAGTTCATTAGGCCGTGTATCTGAATGCTTGATAAGACACTAAAACATATATTTCTCTTTATATCAAGTTAAGTATTTAGTAAAAGAATACATCTATACAAATCTGTGTCGCGAAGATTTAATATCAGCTATCATTATGTATTTTGCTTGCTGGGCGGCCACAGCTATTTCGATAGTGATCTAGACAAATGAATGGCAATTGTAAATGGATGGTCACGCATTGCTTTCTGTTCCATGGTACAACCAGTCTAATTTACAGACAGAAACCCTTTAAATCAACGTTAATGACCTTCTAATGCTGTCTATGTAATTACGATGCGACCATAAACCATAAATTTCCCTTTTATATCAAGGGTTTAATAAAAACGAACATACCTCAATCTTTGAATATTTGACACTTAAATTGAACTCAAGCAACCTTTCTGTAAATGTAATTGTGCAATTGTATTTGAAAATTTATTCGATTACCTTTATGTGAACTTCTTATGTGTTCTTAAACACAGATTAGTTATTTATGAAAGCTTGAATGGGTTTGTACTTGGTATTCAGAAAACGCAGTACACCAATGTAATATAACTTTATTGTTTAACCTAGCTTTAACAAATAAAGTTTCCAGACACATGCCATTGAAAGATTGATGGCAAATCTCATACTCATGAACAGCAATCAAGTATTTTAATTTACGATTTTCTTACATAAAACTTTCGGTAGCACTTCTTGTGAATGAAACCGCGTACACTACCGGTGAATCTTTATGAACATAAATGTACCACACAAACTTATCTTCCAACATCAACATTTGAAAAATTAAACATGAAATGAAATCGTGTGGTTGATTGGTCCAAATGTCTACAACCTCTAAGTTCTTTGCAGTTTGATAAAACTGTTTGAAACATTTGTACGTAGAAAGGATGAAAGGTTTCTAAAATATACCGATTTATTCTACCAGTAAAAGGTGATTAAGATTCACGTTTTAACAAATATGCCTTTTGCTGTAATTTGATTATTTCACATTTTATAACTTTCGTATTCAGACACAAATCTTACTGTCATTTTAAAATTGAAGAATATTTAATTCACAGATATCTTTGAAAATTTAATGACCGTTTAATTACAAAGAAAAATGCAAGTTTATTTGAATAGATAAATTATTTGAAAATCCCCAAAAAGACACATCTACACACCATGTTACATACATGAACTAAGTTTCGTGAACATATATAACAAATAACTTTCGATAATATATTATATATAAAACAGTTTCCAAAGTTTGGCTCGGAAAAGAACAGCTATTACGAACCGGCTAACATAATTAGTTGTATAAGGTCTTTGAAGGGCATTTAAAGTTAGTTGTGTCCAGAGATAAACACGTTTTTACGAATCCTGATAGAATAATAAAATTCAATTATGAAATAAAGTTTCTATATTTCCCCTTAAAAACGTTGGTGTCAAAATGTGACATATGCACATTAATAAGGGCATTGATAACACTTTATGTCATGGACAGTATGATTATAATGCCCAAGTTCTAAATTTCGTTAATGTCTTCTCATTATCTAGAGGCAAACCATCACTTTTATCACTAGATCAATGATAATGAATGCGATTTAGTGCATGTCAAATTGGCTAACAAACAGGAAAGACCTTGGGAAAGATAATTGCTTTTTCTTATAAAAAGAAACACTTCATTAATTAGACTAATTGGCTACGACATCAATTTGAAAGAATGATTGATAGGTACTTTTTGATGTTGCTAATCAATATATAACATAAAATTGATTTTTGTTGCGTTTTCACTTTCAGTGCATCATTTTCTTTCTAGGTCCTTTAAATTTTTAAAAAGAATTTATTCTGATGAATTTTAATTCAATTTATTTCTTATTACATGAGCTCCATTTAACTATCAAAATCAAAGCGTCATAAATAGACTATGTTGAGATTTTAAATGATTGAATCTTCCCTTGCTTCCCAGTATCGGATATTGAATATTGTTAATTTGTCAATCATTGAAGAGCGGTTCTTATTCATTAGAGGACATTATACTAACCTTATTTATCATTTTAAACTTCAAATAGAAAGATATGTGACATCAAACACTATACCTGCACTCGCAGCTGCATCTTCCAGAACTGAGATGGAGATATACAATAATTGTTTAAATCGTATGGATACAGTAACTCTGCAAATTGAGACACTATATTATGTCCTTGGGTACAAAAGATCATTTCCTTTTTTATGACTGATTGGAAAGAAACCTTTTGAAATGAATAGTTTTATACTAGTATCTCATTTTGAATTTACGATTGAAACATTGATACATGCAAGAAAAGACGTGTCACAGAATTGAAACTAATGACAGCTTTCGAAAAGAAATTTCCCAAATTTATTTGTCACAATGATGTGTATCATTTCTGAATCTGTCAGAAAAATCTGTTCAAGCAATATTAATTGACAATAATACTAATATATATATATTCAAAAGTTAAAAAACACACAACACCAATAGACTCCTGTTGTGTGTGTTTTTAACTTTTGAATATATTTGACTGTATACCAGACCAACTCAATGTTTCTGATATATATATATATATATATATATATATATATATATATATATAATATATATATATAATTGATTTCACTACAACAGCATCCCCATTCATCGATCTGTGCACTGACAGAACATTAATGGACGTCTGACGTGAACACTTGACCAATTACCGATAGCTAATATCTTCAGACAAAGATAATTGTATCTTATTAGATCTATTGAATCTGTGTACTGTTAAATCGTGGAGAAAAGTGTGATGAGAACACAACAACCCCCTCTATGTTCTCCACAGTTTAATTTAGCCAGTGATGTACAGCTGCATACCGAAGGTTAGTGCAAATATCATGTAAATTAACGTTTATGGTAATGTCAATAACATTGCATCATAAACAGTGACACTTTATCAGCATATATTAAAATCCATAAACATTCTCAAAAGTATCCTGTGATCATGACATCAGTCGTGCATGTTAATGAAATTTGGCATATGAAATAGACAGTAGGGGTCAAATGTAGAATATTCAAATTTCAATACTTTTAGAATAAAAGTGTTATATCGGATAAATGGCAGTTTCATCACATATACATTGGATGAGTATAAGAGGAAATATATTATGTATGTTTGACCAAATTGATCATTTACTGAATATTCCAGCGAAGAAAAAAAACAACAACTAGTATTCACATATCAAATGCATACCATTGTCCAACCAAACGTTAAATCCAGGATAGGTTTACCCTCTGATTAAAATAGGGAAGACATGAACTGATATCCCAGTGTTATAACTCTCTTAATATTAAAGTTTAAATGTGCTCATCACTAATTTAAATCCAGGACATATTCAAGGACTTGTGATACGGAGGTGTGAATTGTTGATAACAACAGTCTAGAAGCCATATGAGGTCGACGATGAAGTACTTAAAAAACAAAAGTAGTAGTCTTGATCGTCGACTTCATATGGTTTCTGAACTTGGTATCGACAATACACGCCCCTGTATCAACAATCGTTGAAAACCTTGAATATGTGAAAACGACAGCATAAATCGTTCAGATAGCACTGCATGGAATAACTTGAAAGTAAACAGAGTTACAAAAGTATGTTATATTTCAAATCGAATATTCTTAACATTCCATACAGAGATTTGAATATTCGGTATTGTGTAATATAAACATATTAATTGATGTTTGCAAAGACATTAAAAACCCTATTTCATTCCTTAAGTAGTTATTCGATATTTGTTTGACCTTCCTGCAAATGGTTGTTAAGTTATCTAATATGGGAAGCATGCTGATTGAGACTGCTCTCTCAGGATAAAACTTGTCCCTTGAGACTGCCAATAAGCTTTTTAGATTCCTTTCATTAGCCTCAGTGACAGGAGAATAAGCCAGTGCCATGAGCTGTTGTTGGAAAGGATAGATGTGGAGGATGTGAATACAACTGATCAGGATGGGCGAGGAATAAACAGATTAAGTCAGCATGTAGATACTGATATGTGATACATAATAAACTGATATAGACGGGTATAGCTTTTCCGTATGTAGATTCGTCAGCTGAGTCCCCCTTTGATGAGGAAGTTGTATATCCATCAGTATGTTTGATTAAATTATATAGAAGCAGCTGTACTGTTGTCAACAATCGATTTGAGCATTTCAAGCTGGCCCCTTACAGAATTGTTTAACACCATCTATCGACAGTTCCTTTCATGAGAATAATTGCTTCATCTACAAACTGTTTTCTCCCTTTATATTGGGGTTTCACTATGTCTGTAAACAAATTGAATTGCATGATAATTGACGTTTGAGGAATGAAGCAGACAGAATAAGATATCTTGCCACCACAAATAATGAGAATCGTAATTGATTCTGAAATGATCGATTTTAGTTGTGTAATACATCTAGTAATATTGATAGATTAACTTTTTACGTTATCGATGAGTGGTATTTATAAAACATCTACACTTCAGAATCTATAAAGGATCACAAATTGTATGTATTGTGTTAGATATTAACATCATTTCATACAACTTTGTCAGTGAATTATGATTTACCATTTGGTCGCTAGCTAACATTATTCATCATGATGAAATGATAATTGATTCTGAAATGATCGTTTTTCGTTGTGTAATACGTCTAGGAAGATTAATAGATGAATTCATCTATAGATTACAATGTGTAAAAACGCCAAACCTGTATTTATTGCAGTAGATAATAAACACATTTCATGCAACAACATTGTCATTGAATTGTAATGTCCATTGTCGTAGCTAGTTAACATGATTCATCATGATTAACTTTGATACTGATAGGGCGGTGTATTGCCTTAATGTTTGTATTGCAATATGTACCACAATATATTGCATATTGAAACCACTTTAACTAAACTGACGTCCAAAAGAAACTTTACACTCGTTTTAAAACGCTCTAGAACAAATACGACAAATGATGGATGCATGAAATAAAGTGTATTGAAAAGATCAACATGTCTACATCACAACTCCTGGAGACGATGAGCATAAAGTGTCTGGTGATGACGTCACGGTTGCTGATATGGAGGTGCGGTCACAAAACAGCACTTTCAACATCCTTGGGAAACGTTTCTACACACCGAAAAACCCCTAGGTTCATTAATGTGGCGTATTAGTAACGTGTGGGGCCACCCCGTGTCTCAATACACGCATATACCCTCCGACGAATAGAAAACGTCAGTCGTCTGATGACGTCACGTGGTATACGCTGCCATTCTTCTTGGAGTGCCACAATAAATTCTTGTCTGTTGGCTGGTGGGTGTGGACGATCCATCAGTCCTGTACATGTTGAATCGACTTTCATCAGAAAAGACAACTCTCTGCCAGTCACGACGCTACCAACGGCGTACAGTTCGGGCCCATCTCAATCTCAGACGACGATTTTCCACTGTCAACCGCTGTCCCATGTGTGGCCTGTGTGCTCTAAGTCTATAGGCCCTGAGTCTTCTGGCAACTGTCTGTCGGCTGACCACGTGACCAAGGGCATTCCTACACGCAAGTGACGTCATCATGGGGAGTTGTCACCCTCGGTCTTCCCGTCCTTGGCCTGTCCGATGTCTGCCCTGTCTGTCTGTAACGTTACATTAAGTTATTCACTGCAACGCGAGAACAACCAAACGTCCTTGCAACACGGGTGTGGGTGGCAGCCATTTCCAGCATTCCCAGGGCTCGCTCGCGTTTTTCTGGTCTTAGGCATGGCATATCTTTGGTGGGTTTTTTTCAATGTGGACACCAGACATGCTGTTGGTATCTCTTTTAAATCCTTACTGCACGTGCAATATAGGCCACACGTACTGAACGTGCTTTTCCATTTTTTTGCACTTTTACCAAAAACCATGAGACAAAGGTCATATTATACATACAGCAATGTTGGGTTCGGGCGATGTATTACCGATTACTTAAGTTCCAATTGATTGTTTAGATTTCGATGTGTTCATGTTTTAAAAGTGTAAAGTTTCTTTTGGACGTCAGTTTAGTGCCAATGATATTGCAACATGCTAAATGAACTCTACATTCAACTTTTATACTTCTTTTTGCAGTTTAAGCATAATAGAAAAAATGTAATAAAATGACTTTCAGATCTTTAAAATATAATATGTAATACTGTCAAACACATTGTAGCACTTCAAAATAATTTTCAAGTTATAGTACAAGTTAAGCCAGTGAATGTGAATATTTTTACAAGATATATGAATGAATTTGACTTAATAGTTGTTGGTGCCATATATTTCGATATGAAAATCGTATTGCAATACGTGTACAGCACAACTCTGTATTGCAATATATATTGCAAGGATTTTAGCATTCATGTTTACCCCTTCAAAATGAGCATGTGAACTATGGATAATCAGGTTCATAGACTACCTGATACTTTCAAATTATTGCCATTTAAGTAACTGGTATTCGGTTTGTTTTTCAACAATATATGTCAATTGATATCAAATAATGTTGTTATGTCATGTCATGATAATTTTGACAGTCCGGTTAAAATCGAACCTGTTGCGAGGAATAAAAAAAGTAAAATAGTGCATGTTACGGGATATGAATTGGTGCTACAGATTTCTTGACACAAGCTATGACGACACTCAGTATAGGCGGGTGGTCTGTACAGATTTAGTGCAGACAAAGTCGTTAGCTGGCCAATTACAGATGGCCAAAGGTTTAATGATCGCCATTTTGAACCATGGTACATCATTTGTAGTTCATTATACCCCCTCTACAAAGAAGTCGGGGTAAAATGGCGGTCAACGTGTCCGTCCCTCCGTCCCTACATAATTCATATTCATATTGATACAAATCAACCAAGTGGAATCCACTGTAAGATCATTGTCCATGATGTGACCCAGAGTAGGTTTAAAAGAAGCTGGGAAAACTGACCACCAATATCATTATCTCATTAAATGAGGAGCTCGTAAAACTAACTATGCAAATACCTGAATGATTAACCGATCATAATGTTTTTATTTATTTTCAAATGATAAAGAATATTTTCAAAAGCGTGATTCAAATTTGACTTTTTTGCATCTCTGTTTGAAATAAAACTGGAGATGTCATCCTTATTCCGCAAAGTCACAGAAATAGTCAGGTTATACTTTACATATAGCATGTTATTTTTATGTAATTTCTTCATGACTCATACATCATTAAGGCGTATATGTTAGTCATTATAATCGTTATGGTTAAAATGATGTCAAACTGGAACAAGTATTTTAAGTATGACCTATATATATTAAGGCATAAACACATCATTCATATTCCCTTCAGCCATATAATGTTCAAATTGATTGACAATACAATGTTATTTATGATCCTTAATAAAGACGATAAAGCGATAAAGACTACGACGTTGAATGAAGGAGCTAGCTAAACTTGAAATTTTGATTGTGGCTCAAACATTCCTTTTAAGAAAGGAGAATTTACTTCTGTTCATCGAAATAAGTCCTCAATAATTAATTTCGTAAAGTAATGTTCTTGTAACACCAGAACAAGGATCAAATTTGAGGACCTACTGTCACAGAGCAGTCACAGTGATATCTGTTTGTCTTATAGTACTAGTCTGGTTCTTGTTAAATGGCATTGCTCTGTTCATGATGATAATCATCTAAAATTCACCAAAACGCATCAACAAGTATAATTTGTGCCCGAAGCTCTACAATCAGTTCAAATTGCATGCGGATGTTCTATAATTGTCTAAATAATGAAAGGGTGCATTTTAGAAATTTAATTTCCTTAATCTTTTTCATTGCCTTAGGACAATTTCTATTTGGGGAAGTACATTAACTAGGAAGGTCATTTGCAGCAGTGAACTTTTATCATAAAAGTGTCTTACAACCACTATTTCCAAGGATTAACGCCTGAAATAAAAGTTAGGGAAAGCTAAAAAGACGATCTTCCAATAATTTATAAACTTGGAATGGACTTTTCGAATCGTATTGGACACTGTTGTCCATAGGTGAAGTCGATTGCTACAATGCATTATTGGTGGAAATACGAACTGAGGATAACGATCTTAATATTCTAATTATCTGTTCAATAGAGGAATGTTGTAAATTAAACTAGGTATCAGGAAAATGGTCCAAATGGTTATTCATGAGAACTTCGAATATAGTTCCCGGACACATCCTAAATTGAATCACTGATGGCAAATTTCATATTAATGAAATGCCACCATACCTGTATAAAATACATGAATTCTAGCCATTGTATAAGACTCATTATATAAAGGAGCATCAATTAAAACATTTAAGACAAACGAAACATGTTTTGATGAAACGAAAAGTCTATTTTTGTATAAATTTCTCTCGAGCAAACTTCATCCCCTAAACTATCTGAAAGGCATAGTATAGAGTAGTTTAGGGAAGACAAGAATTCATGGACGATACGTTTTTATATCCACTACATTTGAGTAGGTATTCACTTCTGGTCCATAAATAAAGCCTAGTATTCTATATCCAACATCATAATACATCAATTCTTTTCAATAGAATAAAAATTAAAACATTTAGAAAGTCCCCAATAGCAGACATCATATACACACTGATTGCTTGATATGAACTAAGTCAAACGAAAACTTATCCAAATTGAATATATTTTTTACTTCTGGTCCTGAAATTAAAGGAGCTGTAGCACGTGTTTCTTACTGGAATAAAGTGATCTCACGAAAATGTAAATAAGTGTTGCCAATGGTTAAATTATACTCCTGAATCAATAAAAAGAGTTCCGAACGAATGTATATTGTTAGGTTAAGCCATGGGACTCCCCATTAAAATAGCCGCTCGAAGGTAGTTCAAGTGATGTGACCGCTGAAGCGATACCAAAACACTCACATTAGAGTTTTGAATATTGTACCATTAAAGAATGGTCAATTATCTTGCTGTCTGAACTCTCTGAAGAGTTCCACTGTTGCTATATATGTCATACCATTTTCTTTCAATACAGATAATCTGTTTCCATAGATGGTTTATCGGGTCGTGTTGTGAGATGTTTTGCTCTCTAACATAACAATATATTGTATAAACTTTAATGAGAAATAGCAATTTTGAGATAACAAAATATGCCAAAAAACGTGCTACAGTGCCTTTAAGCCTTTACTCGTCTCAGGTTAATGTCCACATGTTTTTGTTAAATCAGAATCAAGACATGTTCTCAATGGCAAAAGGCACATCGACAGTGCTTGCGTGTCACAGGTGTATAATATAACTTTTAAAGATTCAGCATTTTTCTCTACGAAAATGAGAGAATTACACATCCAGGAAATGAACATCTCATGTCACATGAATGTCTTAAAGTCTGGCCTAAGCAGAAAGTCTTGACACCATATTGATGTATAAAATCTCTTCCTCTTGAGATTAAGGAATTTGTGTGAGATTTAGAACATGTCAGTTTGGCAACCCAACAGGAAAGAGATTTTGACAAATAATTGTCTTGTCCTGTTGAATTGTCATTCGAATAATCAGCTGAATTGGTTGCAACCTCAAGTGGAAATAATGATTGACAGCTATTTTCAATGTTGCAAATCAAGTGTTATGAACGTGGATTTTTCTTGCGTTTTCACTTTTTAATGCATCATTTTCATTTCTCTTACAATTCTAATGATGTCAAACGTTCCTCAATGTATATTTCTTACAGCATTGAAGCCTCAAATCTAAAGTGTTCTACCGTTTCAAGAATATCTTCGATTTGAAACGATTAAATCTTCCCTTCATTCCAAGTCATCGATATGAATAGTTGTACTTGTGACTACTTGAAGAAACGATTGCGAGCCCATTCGAAAAAAAATTGATATTTCAAGTTGGATGAAGGAATATGATTGACAAGATCTCGAAAAAGGTTCATGTTGTGTCATATATGACAAATGTTGTAATTTTTTAATTTCCCTTTCCTGCATTCAATACAATTCTTTGTCAATATCATCAACAATTATATGTTCAAGTGACATTTGGACCATAATCCATGGCAAGTTGTATGCCGTCTCCTCACAATTTATATATGAAATCATTGCCTGATAAATAAACGTTAAACTACTCAACTGTAACCATCGCGTTTCAGCAAAATACTTATAATTATTTATCACTGAGAGTAGAGTAGGAAGAACATGCCATTTAGATTTTGTGAAAAATACAGTCACAGAAGTATGTAAATTTCTAAGTTCTTAACATAATAATATTAAAGCTTTTTTCACAGTCTTTAATCTTTAATCATATACAATCTTTGTCCCTTTTTAATAGAAATAACATGTCCCTTCAAATGACTCGTAAAGTATCATAAATGTGGAAAACACGATGCAGATGGTAATATTTGACGGAAATCTGACGATAAGACTTGTCCCTTGAGACTTTTTGTTGCAGTCCTTCTTTTAGACACAGCAAAATGGAGAATGGCACATTATGTTTCGAAAAGAGAAATGTATTTTTTTTTCACTCGAAATTCTCGACTTTGTAGGTTCCGTTTTGTCTGTATATTAAATTAATAACATGATATAATGAAGGTTTTGAGGAATGCAGTGTAAATTATAATATATGTTCCCATCACAAATAATATTGTTCTGAGATAGACATTTCTTGTGTCTTATACTATAGGAATATTGGTAGTTGAATTAATGGTTTTTCTATGTGATTGATGAGTGTTAGTATTAAAGAAACCTAAACTAGATTCTCTGAAATAATCCAAATGTAGTTTATTTCAAACCTACTTCAAAATGTCCAGAAAGCAAATCACATATTAAATAGCCTATCAGTCATGTTTGCTGTTCAGTAAGTACAGGGTACAAAAGTACAATGCGGAAATACCATTTGTTACAAAGAATAAAAGCTATCAGTTACAATAATTCAAATGATATGATATGGAAATATAATTCATTTGCATCTTAAAAATGATGAATTGAAATACTTAATGTTTTTTCAATCAATCAATCAATACAAGTTAAATTTGTTAAAATCGTCTTCATGACAACGCTTGTCAGTTTGTCAAGTCTTAATGTTTCTGACTGTTTAAGCACCAAGATAAAAACATTTTTGTTCGACAGTACGAGAAATGTCCTGTCATATGAAACAGGGACAAATGCCACTCATTTTAAAAGAAGCTGTTTATGATTATATTTTCTCTTGACCATTTGTTTGATAACCAAACAAAATACATAAGCATTTGTATCTATAGTTGTATTTCGGGACGTTTCGGATGCAACGAGAAATAACACATTAATCGAACACTCACCAGTAAGAGCAGCAGGCGGGTCCAACTATTTATATCACAAGAAATGTTCAAACTCTATGGTCACATATATCAAAATAAAAACGATTAAGTATAAATAAGCTAATGTTTTCAATAGGTACAGCATGAACCTACTTTTTCAGGCCGTTTAATGCAGTAACTGACACACTGTACATAGCACTATGACGTCACACAGGATGGATGTCATTTTTTTCATTTTTCTACATTTCAGGGTAATAATGCACCGAAAATGAACAGTGCTTTCATTGGATATTAAACGTTAAATTGTATATCTAAAATAACTATCATGATATGTTTCATATATATATATATATATATATATATATATATATATATATATATATATATATATAAGAAACTCTGTAAATCCACGTTAATGAGCTCATTATGCCGTCTATATGAATGCTTAATACGACACTAAACAATACATTTCCCTTTTTATATTTAGTTATATTATATCTGTCCTTAGCTTATGCGAATATAGGTGAAACTTTTCTTTCATATCAAGTTCAGTGTTTAGTGAAAATATGCATTTTTGCAAATGTGACACGAAATTCCAGCATACATGTAAGCTATCATTTGTTTGCGGTTGTACTTCAAAAGGTGTTTGATTGCATTTGTGTGAATTTTCGTTTGAAGAATGTCTTTCTGAAAAATACTAAGTCCGAAGCTCTGATACATCTGATATACATGTACATGTAGACACTATAATAATAGTATATTTATAATGCGCACATGTCCATGCTCAATACATGCTCAAGTCGCTACACAATTATTACCCTGAACGAATCGTACTTTCGGTGCCGCCTATGAAGCGCTCCGTGCGACCGTATAGGTCTTGCCCAAGGACACAACACAGTGTGAGACCCAGGTCACAAATGTTTGGTGTCTCCATCGGGATTCGAACCCGGGCCGTTGGCGAGTTAGGCAGACTTGCTCAGCACTACACCACTGTGCTCCACAAATTAGCACGTTCATAACTGCAATGTTTTCAGCAGTAAAGTACGATCATCTAAGAGGGCTTTTATATCGTTTCATTTCCACATTTAATGTCCAGTAACCAACGCGCTTTACTAGCCAGATATGAATTAATTCATGTTAACACATTTCTTTAGTTTATGAACTATGGTCCTAATAATAATGTTCATCATAGAGATCTGGCATGTAAACATTGGCAATGTTCTTACGACATTAAAATTCCTTTACCTAAATATTCACATTAATAACTATCAAATACAACATCAGATTTGGTCAGAATGAATTGTTTTATTGTACGCATTCTAAGGTTCTGAAATTTTTATTTTGGATTTTTATTCTAGTGATTTCTGTTTTACATGCCGATTTTGACTAGCGAATCAAGGTGAGGTGAGGTGAGGTGAGTTGTGGTTTAACGCCGCTTTCAAGAGTATTTCACTTATATCGCGGCTGCTAGTATTATGGCAGGGAGAAAGCCCGCAACGCCATGTGGCTATGCCTTGCGGTGAAACCTGCGAGCATCGGCTGGAACTAGCGAACCATGGGTGGTTCTACGCTGAAATTCAGTGTAGCATTGCACCCAAACCTTACTGCGTGTAGAACAGTTCTCTACTGCAGACAAAGTTGCCGTGCCCCTGGCGGGATTCGAACTCGGGACCTCTTGATCCAAAGCCGAACGCGCTAACCACTGCGCTATTCCGCCCCCGACTAGCGAATCAAAAATGCATAACCGTATCATATTAACGTATATTAACAGTTACCATAATCTACATAATAAACGCTCCTCCCAAATAAGCAGCCCAATTCAAGGATGTAGAGCCATGATATTACAGCAAAATGCTTACCTAGCACACATTTGCTTATAATATTTCACTCTGAAGGTTACACAGATTTACGAACGTTGGTTGGTTGAGAGCACGGTCATGTAATGTAAATGTCACGGTTCATAACCCATGAACATTTGGAATACGTTCATACTCGTGTGAACACTTTCAGGTCGTGTGAACTTTCGCCGGTGCCTGATTGAGAGTGATTTTCTTCTCAAACGCTTAACCACTAACCACTTACCACAATGATGTATTTGATTAAATAACATAATCTCAATATCATACTTTATCCTCAATTGTTAGAATATATCAACTATTTTACTAAAAGAACTGTTTGCTTTTGAACTAAGTGAGTCACTGGAACCGAGAGACATTCACGGACGCTGGCTGAATACAAAGTTTGCAATCTATAAGGTACCATGTATGACGTAAATAATGAGGATACTTATATCGCGCTGAACTCCACAACACAAAGGGCCATGCTCAAAGCGCTACACACAATATTACCCTGGTGTAAGGACCAACATCGTTCCTGTTTCATTCTCAACTCCCTTTGGAGTATGCAACCTTGGCTGCCAATTAAGGCGCTCGAAGGTTATCTGTCACATTGCCTGCACTTCCAAACCAAGTACTCAATTGTACTGCTGAGTGAACAGAGGCAAATTTCGAATAAAGTCCCTTGCCCAAGGTGACACCAAGAGCCTCTCAACTCATGTCTTAGTGTTCAAACTTCAAACTCTCAGTTTTCATTCAGCAATGAGGCGGGTAACCCACCCATCCAGCGAGCCACGCCCGTTGTTGCTGAACTTAACTGATAGCGGTCGACTGAGCTATGCACAGGACCTGCCACCACGTAACGCAAGCGAATTCTCTTCAGTTAACCATTATTAATTAAGGGGATTCGGATTTGAGCAGTCTTTGTAATGAAATAGTTCTTTATTGACTATTGTTTACATACTATTGATGAGGAGACGAGAGAAAATGGGGGCCTCCATGTCATGATGATAATTCCAAATACGTATAACCCTGATCTCATGTCCTTGAAAGATTATAATTATAAAAAAAATTAATGTCAATTTATGTGTTTGCACTGGAAAATGAACGATGTCAAAGCGGTTTTTAAACTCTCAGGTGAACTTGCTTGCAAGCTCAATCCGTTCACAGGAGTTTGCATAGAACAACTGCTTTGACATCGTTCATTTTCCAGTGCAAACACACAAACTGACATTCGGTTTTTAAATAAAACCTTGTCTATTACCACCTACCCAATTGATTTATTTTCTAGAGTAAAATAAAAATGAAAATCTAAATATAATATTACTTGCTCAATTGTTGAATATACCATTTTAAAAAATAATAGATAGCAAACAACCTTTGGCTGTTGAACAAACAGTCATACACAGTTGCTCGATAATAACATATACAATCTTTAAGTACCATAACGTAACGAATGCAAAATCATACTCACTAGCTAACCGTCAACTGGTGTTTATCCCTCGCAGTGGACACTTGGTGTCATCATCCCGCTACATAAAAAAGGTTCGAGTAACGACCCAGCAAATTTTAGACCAATCACTCTACTTGAGGTTTCCGGCAAAATCGTTTCCAAAATTCTATGTAATAGACTTTCTAAATGGGCTGATAATCAAAATTTTATTATTCCTGAACAATCAGGGTTTAGGAAGTGCTTTCAAACGGTTGATAATGTGTTTGTTATTGATACTTTAATCACTAAATACCTATCATTATATAAAGGTAGACTTTACAGTGCTTTTATAGATTTAAAAGCAGCATTCGATTCTGTTCACAGACCATCTTTACTGTTCAAACTGTGGACTGGTAATGTGAAAGGGAAAATGTTTAGACTTATAAGTAATATGTATAAAAATGTGAAATCATGTGTGTTGGTTAATAATGGATTTAGTCCCTTCTTTGACTGCCTCTACGGTGTAAGACAAGGTTGTCAACTTTCACCTTTCTTATTTTCATTCTTTGTAAATGATATGATAAAATTTTTAAGTGTAGAAAATCAATTCTGTGTTAACCTAGACTTGCTGGAGCTTTTTATACTCCTATTTGCTGATGACATTATTCTAATTGACAGTACTGTTATTGGATTACAAAAAAGATTAGACAAATTGGTGGATTATTGCAGTAAGTGGCAATTAAAAATAAACTCTTCTAAGAGTAAAGTCATTGTTTTTCGTAAGGCAGGTAGGTTAAAAAAGTATGAAAAGTTTTTTCTTGATGGTAGTCCTCTTGATATTGTCCCAACTTATAAGTATCTTGGTGTACATCTCTCAAGCTCTGGTTCCTGGTATAAAACTCAAACAATATTGTCCCAACAGGCTTGGAAAGTAACACTTCTGTTAAAATCAAGTATGTACAACTTCCATACACTCCCTCTGAAAATGTTATTGCATATTTTTTATGTTAAAGTAATGCCCATATTATTATATGGTTCAGAAATATGTGGATTCCATCCCTGTAAAGATATTTTAAATGTTCATGATAAATTCTGTAAACTTATTTTGAAATTAAGAAAACCTGTTCCCAATATTGTTGCAAGAGCAGAGCTTGGCAGATATTCACTAAAAGTAAATCAATATTTGAAGATTGTTAAGTACTGGTTGCGTTTATCATCTCAAAGAGAAAACAGCATATTATATCATACCTATCTATATCAATATAACCGGGCAGAAAATGGCTTGGATTGTTGGGCTCTTAAAGTTAAAAATCTCTTATTATCGCATGGATTTGGCGAAATTTGAATAGACAATCTGTTTCCTGTACTAGTTCATTCATATCAGCTGTTAGAACACGATGTATTGATATTGATAATCAGTTTTGTTCTGAATCTATCGACAAATTATCCTCATTGTATTTCTATAAAACAATTAAGTTAACAAGAGAATATGAACAGTATTTAAATGTTGTAAATGTTGCTGTATTTAGAATTTCTCTCAGTCAGTTTCGTACCTACAGCAGTGATCTAATGATATCAAAGGGTAGGAAATTTGGTATGCCTAAAAGTGAAAGACTTTGCCCATTTTGTATCAGACCAACTGTAGAAACAGAGTACCATGTCTGTCTCGAATGTCCATTTTATGATGACCTAAGAAGAAATTTTCTCCCAAGTTTTTATTACACATTTCCATCGGAGTGTTAACTAAAATTGTTATTTACCACCAGCAGTGAATTTGTTATTAATAATCTTGCCAAGTTTACATTTTTTGCTATCAAAATGAGGAGCAAACAACTGTCCATATTGTAACTAACTGCCTTTGTCATCATGTGTGTATGGTCTATGATATTATTTACTGTGCATTGTGAATATATTGATTCATCTACTTGTGGCGCAACAACTTTAACATGTAAAATATGTATTGTAAAATGGGCATGTGGCCTGATTTACTGAATAAACAAACAAACTAAGCTAACCGTTATGAACTTAGGTGTTTCGGCGTTAAGCAGTCTTGGTAAAGAAGTTATTACTATTGTGGCCGTTGTTTACTATTGACAAAAAGACAACAGCAAATGGCATTTTTCACGTTAAAGGTGCATCCATTGTGTTTCATAAATTTGTATTTGGCTTTAATACGTTCCAACACACCATATGTGCTATTTACAATACAAACAAATTCACTTAGCTTGCATATTCATACCCATAACCCAAACATAGCATAATTACTAGTTTTCAATTAAAATCGAGTAACATCATTATGCGTGTGCAGAAACCGAAAGTGCACGTTCTATTTACATGTACAGTAGTTATATGACCTATTGAACATTATCAAACCAAAATTGTTATTTTGTTTGGTGTAAATAAGATTCCAAAATTACGTCTCACTCATTGGCGCGCGCCACACGGAATGCATTGTCCGGTTTTCGATCAGAAATCACTACTTTTACCTTCATATCGTCAATAAACTAAGTCGAGTATTATTAAATTGGTTGTTTTCGGTAACAGTTGGTACTTCTCGATAACATAAGACCATTTGTCATATTTGACCCCCAACGTCACAATGGATGTACCTTTAAGATGTTATTGAGTGAGTGAGTGAGTGAGTTATTGTTTAACGCCGCTTCGGCAGTATTGCAGCCATTAGCGGCGAGATATTTAATTTATTAGCCTAATTTAAAAAAGAAAATTGCAATTGAAAAACAGAACACGGCACGAAGGCCGTAAAAACATCAGCGTATTATTACAAGTAGAATAAAAGCTGATAAGATGTTATTGAAATAACAGATAACGCTGATCTGATGTGCATGAGGGAAGATGTTTTATTCCACTCCATTCACCACAATGAGTGCCACAGGTTTGTGTAAAATTATAAAACTTGTATGTCAGTCTGTTGTTGGCAGCAAAATGAACGATGACAAAGGGGTATTCAAACACTCAAGTTAACTAGTTAGGAAACTCACTCTATGATAATGGTATAAAAGGTTGAATAACACGACATGTATTTTGGTTGTTCACAAAAGTAGAGTGTTCATATTTCTGAATAAAATCTCTCTAAATCATTGTGGTATCTAGGTGAGACCGGAGAGTAAAACTCACATATTGGCTCCTTGTATGAAGTCCTACAGTGATAATATGTCAACTAATTACACTCAAAGAACGTAAATTATGTCAAGTATTCTGGACATCAAGCAATTTCACTAAGGTGATATGATCCCTCACCGCAAATTAATACTTCAAAATTGAAAATCAATGTCAAGACCAGCAAAATCGGCTTGGCCCTAAATCTTCCGTAAAAGAACCATTGGGGTAAGATAATGATCAGAATCCATTGAACAGTTCTTGTGATGTTTGATCTCCCTGACAAGCTTAACATGTCGAACAACTCTAAATTTCGCTGTGTCCTTGAGAATAATGTCAAGGTCATCAGAATCAGTCCTTTGTCTTCCCTAGGAGGTTCTCTTGATATATCCTTCTGACAAGCCTAACATGCAAGTTCACATGTCGAAAAAAATCAGTTTCGCTGTGACCTTGAGAATAATGTCAAGGTTACCAAAATCTAATCAGCCCTATGTCTTACTTAGGAGGTGATCTGTATAACATATGAAGAGAATCCAGTGAACGGTTCTTGAGATATTTCGCTGATAGGGTAAAATGACAAAGTCTCGTTGCAACCTTGAAATGAGGATCAAGGTCACAAAACTTTTTAAGAACATAACTCTTCCTATGATAAACCCATATTCAAAATATGAAAAGAATCCAGTGAATAGTACCTGAGTTATTTCATTCCGTACATATGTCCATACAGTCAAAAACTATATCCTCCTTTTCGGGGTCAACGCGTGGCGGGGAATAATAATGATAACAACCCGGCGATTTCAGCAGCAAATATGTTTTTAACAGTCATGAACAATAATAAACTGACGGGCAAAAGAAAGTATATCACACACTTGTTTTCGATTTATTCGATATTTTAAAGAAATGAGATGCATTTGATTATGGCATGATACAATAACACCTTTCGGCAGTAGTTTGAATAACTTAACTGGTGACTGCTTTATTGTTTAACTAAAATATCATTATTTAAAGTAGACAGGGGTAAGAAATGAAAGTTACACCAACATGACCCCTAACATGTTCAAAATGTTGTAAATGTGTGCAGGGCGAAGCACATTTATTGATTTTCACACAGAGTATGTGTTATATGTCAATGAACAGTTGTGGTTTATCAAAATTAATTTGGGGAAATTTCAAAATTTTAATTTTTAATGTTGATAAACAAAATTTCAAACCGCGTAGAGGTATTCTTTGACTGATTTAATGTTTTGGACTAATTTAACAAACTAGTCCGTTTTTCAATACGACGTCGAAAACTCGAGATATTTGACTTTGAAAATTATACATATGATACATACAACTGAGTCATATACTTTATTTTGCCCGTCAGTGTAGTAGTATTCTAATAATTGAAATTGTGAGCTTTTCTTTATTTTCTTTACAAAATATATGCTTATCAAAAACATTTAAAATCGACCGTCTCTAACAGCAGTATTTAATTTGCTCGTCAGTTTACAAACTTTGAAGCTCATAAAATTTCGAGGACAACTCCAATTTCGTCTGAATGAACATCAAAGTGTTTGATCAATTTTATCATTTCAATAAAGCCATGGCTGCGGACAGCATACTTTGGTCAATAATGTTTTATGCGGCAATAAAGCACGCAGTTAATCCGTATAGATTCCAGTTGTCTACTGGGGCAGTCAACAGAAGGTTTACAACACCATTGGTTGAAAACGAGTTCCAGACATACTGTTCTATTGTTGGCACATAATTGTGTCATAGATTTCTTTACTGCCACTTTTCGATACACGAGCATTGCTCATTCACATTGACGTCATTGACGTTACATAAGAAATTTCAACACTGATGGATTGTTTTCTTTCATAATGACTTTTGTGAACGTTTATGTCTACAACATATGCTTAAATAAAGCAATCATAACAAATGTAATTTGCTGTTGGTTATGACATGTGGATATATTGACTACAATCTATAGCCTAAGGTATATTTATAGGCTTCTTGGAGGTACTTCTCACTAGAGCATGCTAAAGATTTCAAAGTTACATTGACTATAATACAAGCATTACATTGAATTTTTAACGTTTTTATCAATTGCCAATGATTTAGTGGTGTTTTTACTTAATGATGTGCTTCAAATTTCGTTAGCCTGTCATTTGAATGGTCGAATAAATTCTGCAATGCACATGATGTTGCGAAAATACGCCTTGAACTTTTGCAATAAGATTTATTCATAGTTTTTCTGGTTTGAAATGAATACAAGTATTTAATCATTTGGCATTGCATGAGATGATAAAAGTAATAAAATGTTGATGATGGAATCAACTGTCAACTAATGTACGTTAAAATTGCATGTCCAACATTGCCACTCTCGTAATTCCAATAATCCTTTCTGGGCTCTGACCTAGACTTCATAAAAAGGTACCAGGACCTTTAAACCTGATTTTATTCAAAATGAATTACTTGTTCCTTGAACCTCCTCATATTGTAAATATTGATATTATTGTTTTAGAATTTAAACATTGGAAAGATTTAAACTTGTGTCTCATGAACCCATTACATTCACGTCTTTTAAAAAATAAGACATGACCATCTGTATCAGGTACTTTAACCATAATTATCTGGTACACAAATCAGAAAAAATATATATAGAGGATAGCTGTCTTTTCTTGACTAATACCATGTTTGTCTCATCGAGTGAGGTAGAGAGTAATATTTTCACGAGTGGCGAAGCCACGAGTGAAAATATATAACTTTTCTACCTCACGTGATGAGATAATCATGGTATTTGTTAAGAATTGACGGATATTCTATTTATTATATGAGGTAATCCTTGTAATTACGTCCGAAAAGGGTCGTTTTCATGCCGAACGGCCGCTGGGAACAGCCCGTCACCACAGCAACACTGTGACGTCAAAAGCCAATTCGCCCCGTGAGACCATTGTTTTATGACGTCAAATTATATCAGTCACCGTTCGCTGTGAAAACATAAGTTATTTTCACTGTACAGTTTATTTAACAATTTACTGATAAATCCCAGCATTTCCTTGCTCGTCATATAATAAATGTGTTTTATCTTTACAATCTTATGAGTTTGAATAATGAATGATATATCATTTGCATTAAATAATTATAAGATGTGCAAAGTAATCATTCAAAGGATCTGTTTTAAATAGAATAATGCAAATTACAGTAAAAATTCATAACACTTTTAATTTTGATGATTCATCATACAAAAACTTCTGTTAACTGATCTGCTTAGTTGTGTTTAATCATAAACATCAACGCTGCCAATTATAAACGCGAAAAGGTCATTCCTCTTGAATTACATTTTGAAGATTGATCAGCAAAGATTTTCTTACAAATGGATCAAAGTAATCCGTCAGGCCACCTAATCGTGTTTTCAACGATATCATTTTAATCTAAAACGACTTCAATTTACTTGCATTATATCCTTTGCGGGATAGTTAAAATGAGAGTGTCATGATATTTGCAGCAGAAGATTTATCAATAGAAATGGCCCCTTTGCCTACACTATGATACTGTGAAAATCGAACTGTTTTGTACATAGAAGTTAAGTTTATAAATAAAAATACATGAGAATATTATGTTCTTATCACTGAAATTAAATTTCTAATTTTAAGAATTTGACTCGATCTTTTAACTTTAGGCAGAAACTAAGTTTATAAGACAGTATTTTATCCTAAAACAGCGAAATAGGAAGATGATTACCATATTCATGTGCTGCATAACACAAATCAGCTATATTATTATATGATCAAAGGTTTTTACCAGTTCTGATTGGTCCGAAGACGGTCACATGACAGTCCATAGAAAACGATATAGACTTGTGAACAATGGACGCATCAATCAACTTTGATATTGACATATTGTTGACGTCATATCTTTGTGACGTCATGGCAACCAGTATTACGTTATGCAAAACAACGTTTATGCCCCTCTTTGATGTCGGCGTTTCGCTCGTATTATAGTTGTTTCCTCTCAAAATTATTGTCAAAACAATTATAGATTCTTAGTGAGGTAAGTGATGCGTGTGTTGTGTGACGTCACATTAATTATTGTTGCAGTTCGTTTGGCAAAGAAGCTTCATTTCTTCTAGTGATGTTTTCTTGAGCCATATAATAAAACAATTATGGACTCTTGTAGAGGTCAATAACGGTTTTCATTGACCTGAGTAATACAATGTTGACCTCACAAGCTCGATCAATATTGTATGACTTAGGTAAATAAAAACTGATATTTACTTCTTCAAGAGTCCATAATTGTATAATGTCTTATAAACACAAAAGGGCAAAATTGATTATCAAAGAGTTTTGAACTTATGTTCACCATAAAAAGCTGGGAATAGATTATTATAGAAGTTGTGAAAAATGTTCTGACGGATGGACAGTTTTTAACACTCATGTGAAAATCACGTATTGCCTTAAAAGTTTGTATTTGGCTTTTAGCATTTGGCAAGGTAGAATCATTAGGGTAGGGTTGAGTCAATTCATCGAAAACAAAGGATAAAACTCGATTGAAACATGTGTAGGCCGAGATGAACCATGTCGCTAACGCAGTCAATCTTATATTTCGACCATAATAAATATGTTACAAATCCTGTATTTGTAACTTCAGAATTTAATAGTGAAGAAGACACCACTGAAGTATATCTTTGAACGTTATCATCGTTGAAGATGGAACTCGAATGTGTGCAAGGCATGAAAACTTGATGAAATGGACAAGGATATTGTGAACAGATTACGCTATAGAGAACGCCTTCATGATAAACAAATCGATAAAAGTGTATAATGTACGTTTTATTTGTTCGCTAATGTTATATGCTAGTTAGTAAAATTTTATAATCAAATAATATTTTGGCCAAGATTGAAACTAAAATTACAAGAATAGCAACTGTTGGAAACATGAGATATTCTCCTGAGATTGGATTTGTAGATTAGACACCAAGTTCTTATGCTCTTCATCTGTAAATATGATAGTGATAATCATTCGAAATTCACCAACACTATGTTTCATTAAAAAGTATCATTTTTGACTGAAACTGTACAATTAGTTCACGGTTGGGAAGGTAATTTACTACATTTGTAATTAACTTTCAGTTGTGAAAGACATATTTTTTATGGAATAAATTTAATCCTATAAATGTCTTACACTTGCAAAAGGCACCCTGCTTGCTTGATATCAACTTATTTAAATGAAAATATATCCACCACATGCTTATTTCTGGTAGTTCATTTTTTACATTAAGCTTCTACTCGTCTCGGGTTAAATGAAAATCAAGACATTTAGGAAAGTTCCTAAATCGCAAAAGGCACATGAACAGTGCGTGCATGACACAGATTTAAACACGGATTTTCAACGATTTGCATTCTTCTCTCCAAAATTGGACAAAAATGAGACAATTACACATTCAGGAAATTAACATCTCTCTATCTCCCTTACAGCATGAGTGTCTTAAAGTCATCTTGGCTAAGCTGAAAGTCTGACAATATTGAGGAATGAAATCGCTTTCTCTTATGATATAGGATTTTGATAGAGATTTAGAACATGCCAGTTTGGCAAAGCAACAGGAAAGATGCTTTAACACATATTTTCCTTGTCATGTGGAATTTTTATTCAAATTGGTTAAATAATAGTTAAACCTTAAGTGGAAATAATGATTGACAGGCACTTCCAATGTTACAAATCAAGTGTGGATTTTTCTTGCGTTTTCATTTTCAATGAGGCAATTTCCTTCGAGGTTTCTTTGTTAACATTTCAAGAGTACAACTCTGATGACGCAACACGTTCTACAGTGTAATTTTCTTACACGAACCGCATTTAAGACTCAAATCCAAAGTGCTATTGAATAGTTTCTACCATTTTCAAGAATATCTTCAGATTTGATATGGTTGAATCTTCTCCTCGTTCCAAGTCATTGATATGAATGCTTGCATGAAATGCAAACTGTAAAACCATGAAGAAAGGCCCTCATTATAAAACGTTTTGATAATGTAATCAATCATACTAACTTCAAGTGAAACGGACGAGCATGCTTGATAAGATCTGAAGGAAATTCTCACTCATGCTGTGTCATACTTGACAATCAGTATGCTTTTCAGTTTGCCTTACTCGCCGCAAATACTTTGCGATACTGCCGAAACGGCGTTAAGCAACAACTCATTCACTCATTTTGCCTTACCTGCTGTCAATACACTTTCTTTATTTCTTTCAATATCTTTTACATCATCTATATATATAATATATATATATATATATTAAAGGTACATCCAATGTGTTGTTGGGGGTCAATATGCCAAACGTTATAAATGGTCTTACTTTATCGAGAAGTACCAACTGTTACCGAAAACTACCATTTTGATGATAGTCGATTTAGTATATTGACGATATGATCAAAGTAGTGATTTCTGATCGAAAACCGGACAATGCACCGCGTGTGGCGCGCCAATGAGTCAAACTTAATTTTAGACTCTTATTTAAACCACACAAAATAACAATTTTGGGTTTATAATGTTTAATAGGTCATATAACAACTGTCCGTGTAAATAGGACGTGCTCTTTCGGTTTCTGCACATGCATAATGATGTTACTCGATTTTAATTTGAAACTAGTTATTATGATATATTTGGCGATTGGGGATGAATATACAAGCTGAGTGCATTTGTTTGTATTGTACACATCACATATGGTGTGTTGGAACGTATTAAAGCCAAATAAAATTTTATGAAACACAATGGATGCACCTTTAAAGTGACCTTTGGACCATACCCCATGGCACGTGGTATGCTGTCACAATCACAATCACAATCTATATATGATATCAGTACCTGGGAAATAAACGCTTATATGACTAAACATTGGCTTTAACCATCATAATTCAGGAAATATATATGTCACTGATCGCCAATGGAAAGACAAAGTAACGAGGCAGCATGTTGCTTGAGACATACATGTAATTTAGATTTGGAAATAACGCAGTCATAAAAGTATGTCGTTTTTTACTTCCTATCTTCGACGACTTTAATCTTCCTAATACATAAAATCCACTGTGTTTCAGCTTTGTGAAATTGATAGGTAAAGCTTGATTTAATATTGAAAGCATACCGAAGATGATAATATATGGTGGAGCTGTGAGGATAATACTTGTCCCCTGAGACTGTTAATAAGGTTTTTGAATCCTAGCGTTAGCCACCAGAAAATGTAGTGCCATAGAATGTTTTAGAAAACAGAATTGTGAAAGATCTGCATATATAATTATCATAAGGTATAAGAAAGAACCCGTTGGACACGCATTCAGAAACTGAAGTACATATTAAAGCGATACATCAACACATGAAACCCTTATGTTTCAACAACTCTTCTTGCACATTCTGAATTGCTTTCACCATTTGCGTTTTCTCTTTTTCAAGTCAATGTAGAACTGTCATTTGAGAATGCCAGACTACAAAAAGGTTCAATAATATATGTCGTCAGTTTCTTTCATTTAATTTCATCAGTTTAAAATTGCTGCTATACATATACATTTACATTTACATATTTATGTCTCCAGATTTTCGGTTTTGCATGTTTTTGGACATCCTCGGCTACCCATGGTTTTATATCTGCTCCGTTACTCTCCACTATATCACCCATGGAAAACCTTATCAGGAGAATCTGTACTCAAATTACCCGCCCTTGGCCGGCGTGAGCCAATCAAACTGCTACGCAGCTTGGACCTGCGAGCCAATGACAATTCATATCACTTCGTTTCAAAGCAAGCGAGGTCATTTTGTTAGCCATCAGTCATCGGTTATCTCCCTTGACAATTTCCGTCTTATCCCATTGAGCATTTGCTTTGGTTACTGACTTCGTCAGCAGTCCAAGGGCGGGTAATTTGAGAACAGATTCCCCTGATAAGGTTTCCCATGGGTGATATAGTGGAGAGTAACGGAGCATATATATAATGGGTAACCGAGGATGTTTTTTGGAGGATTTTGAGGAAATTGACCGGACTGAATGGCGCAGGGGCGAATGAACGGCAATATACTCCAGTTTGAAATCACAAAATGATAACATTTGTAATATATTCTGAAATTATTTGTTCTTGTCTTATAACCTTGAGAATATCCATAGATATGTTTTTACCACATCGATGAGTAGTAGTAGAATAAAACATACTAAACTAGAATTTATGAAACAGTCCGAAATGTATTTTTGTATTCGACTTCGAAAATCACAGTTTTAAATACCTCATCAACCATGTTATTGTTCAGAAATAAAGATCAACAATAAACTAATAAACAAGCTTTAAAGTAAATATAGAACGAATTTTGATGTTTACAAACATCAAAAGCTCTCAGTAACAATAAATGTATATGACATGACAAGAAATACAAATCATTTGCATTTTAAAACTCATTAATATGCAAAGCCTTTCCTAATCCATCATTTAAATTTGAATTATTTTAAAATCTTATCCAAGGTAACGCCTGTCGGCTATCAAAGCTTACAGTATTCCTGAATACAACATTCACTACGATGCAAAGCATGACATCTACTGCAGAATTTAATGTAATATGTAATACAACAAGTACTTAGACATCAGATATATCCTTCATTCTTCAACAGAAGTATCTTACACACACGAAAACGAGGTAGCACTTTGAATACTGACCCTTAATAGCTATTTTGCAGAGAAGTTTGCAAATGTAAAGAATCTTTTTGACTACGATTGCTATATAAACAGCACATCTTTACGAAAACTGTTCCAGAAACGGGTATTTATGATAAATGTTATGAATCAGAAGAACTAACTCTACATTTAAACTTCATAGTATTACAGAAAAGTTGCAATTGTACAGAAGCTGATTGTGATTACTTTTTCTTCTGACTTCATGTTTGGTAATCAAACAAAGTCAATGGGTAGAATTTATGTATGTAAATGGTTATGCATTTGGGGACGTTTTGTTACCTCATTGAAGTTGAGTGTAACGGGAAATAACACATTAAATGAACACTCACTGACCAGATCACCAGTAATGACCTCACAGAATATCCATTAGCCATGATGAGGAAGCGGACACAGCTGTTTCGTCAATGTTCTAGAGAAATCAATAGCAATTGTAAATGGATGGTCACGCATAGCTTTGTGTTCCAGGGCAGAAATAGTTTATTTTATCGACATAATCCACGTTAATGAGATCATTATACCGGGAATCTTTGACACAACACGAATCCATACATTTTCCTTTATATCAAGTTAATTGTTGAGTAAAACGTAACGTATCTTAACCATTGAATATGTAACACGAAACTTTAGACTAAGCTATCATTCTGTACTGTGTTTTCAATTGTATTTGAAAATGTGTTTGACTACCTTTGTGTGAATTTTCAAATGAAGATTGGTTCTCTGAAACAAACCAATATTCAGGTACTCTGTACGTATGATAAACATGTAGATGTTACGAACCATCTAGGGTATATCACAATATGCAGATTGTTCGAACAATCTGCAGATTGTGATGATTCCGAGATTGCATGGAATATAGACACTATCACTATGATGTACAGAATACATGTAATGCAATACGGTACAAACGTCTCATAAGCTTATATCGTTTCAATTTCACATTTAATGCCCAGTAACCCACATACTTTCCTATCAGGGATTACATGTCTGTTGATTATGACATTGTATATGGTAACACATATCTTTAGTTTAGGTCACATGTTGCAGTATTGATATCATCAAAGAACATTGACAACATTCTAATAATTCATTCACTTAAATAACATTATATAACATCAGACGGGGTAAGAATGAATTATTCTTTAGATGTTTACATTCTAAGCTCTACTTACCATGCTAATGTTGAATACTGAATGAAAATATCCATAAGCGGTAAGATAACACAATTACCATAATCTACATAATTTTCGCCCGTCCCTCATAAGCGCCACCTTCTACCAATTAAAACATGTCAAGTGTTGAATATGTTCAACTAGTACATAGTTTGTTAGCAAAATTACATAGGATTTAACTGACATTTAATTTCATTGACATTCCCACCAAATTACTAGGAGCGAATCGGAGAGGAAAAAAGGACACATTGGCTGGATAACAAGTCAATGAAATAAAATCCAAGAACGTTAATTAAGTCGATAACATATTATATTTATGAAATTACCACTTTTTTTTATCAAAGTTTCAACTTAAATCCCAAACATTCTGGCCGATAACAATTTTTAAAAAATATTTCATCACTAAATGTGTGTTTGAAGAGACATAAACACCAAAATTGTCATGCCCTAATAAAAGAAATTGTGAACTATTTTTAACAAAGTATATGCTTATCAAAGACATTCAAAATCTACTCTCAGCAGTTATTTTTTCATTTTAACTCTGTCAAACGTGTATTGAAGTTACTTCTGGTAATCAGTGTACAAACTTTGAACAAACAACTCCAATTTTGTCCGAAATGAACATCAAGGTGTTTGATCAATTTCACGTGTTCAATAAAGCCATGGCTGCAGATAGCAGATTGTGTTCAAACACGTTTTACGAGACACTAAAGCACACAATGAATCGTATATAATCCAGTTGTCTACTGGGGCAGTCGACAGGCGGTTTACAGCCCCATTGGTTGAAAACAAGTTCCAGATATACTGCTATCTTCTGTTCTATTGCTGACACATACTTCTCTCATAGATTTCTCTATTGCTATCTGTCGACATAGGAACCTTACTCATCTATCACAAGATTGTCTGTTGTTTATTATTTACTGTACTTGAAAATAATTGTTCATGGCTCGTATTGCTACGTGTACAATGTCTACACATGCATCCACATGGAAACACAACAACGTTATCAATGAATTTAATATGCATTATGCAATAAGTGCAATAAGTATACTAATGATGCCTAGTGCTTAGCATAGTGTTATATATACGAAAAACTCATCTAAGTGATCACTGTAGAGATCAAAGCTGTTAGAAACATAATCAATTTCAAGTTTGACGCCATTGGCGATGCATGACTTAGATAATAAGGTTTGACACAGGCAGAACTGTGGGAATGACAGAAGTGGGTAGTTTTCAGCCTTAATGATTTTTGTGAGTGTTTATGTCTGCAAAAGACGCTTGTATAAACAAATGTGTCACCATAACAGATTATTGTGCTGTTGATTAATAGCTAGGGTAAATTATATATGGCCTTAGGTATATTTATAGGCTAGACGCAAACGCTGCAAAATAACTTTATTACTTTCTGACGTCATACGAGCGCATGTTACTGACAGTTCTAATGTTTTACCAGTATAACTTTTCACTTTTTTCGTTGTCAACCATGACAGTATGGTGTTTTTTTAAGATCAATTGATCACGTTTTAGGGATCGATGTTGTTATGTTGTAAATGTGCACCAAAACGAGCAGATTTGTGTCTTAAAATCGTATGTACAGATTCATTGAAACGCAGAAACACCACTTCTTCACAAAGGGGTTTATAATTTCGATAGCCAACTAGGATGCATTCCAAAAGAAATTGATAGTCAAACGTTGTGTTTATGAGATTGACGTGAATGAGCTACGGGATCACATTATACCTACAGAACAACTGTTAATTAATGAAATAACCCGGAATCATCAAATTGAATTTCAACTAATATTTTTGGTATAAATCAACAAAAAATGCACAGATATTTGTCCTAAATCAAATTTAAAGTTCATTAAAAATGGAGAGACTAAATGTTATTTAACATTTAAAATAATAGACAGTAATTGTTCATGGTTGTATTGCTACAATGCCTACATATATATACACATGAACTCACAACAACGTTATTATATAACGTTGTTGAGTATTTTAACATGATTTGATTATCGAATTTTATGATTAAGAAAGTTGAATAAATCTATAACAAATAATTTCCTGTGCTGAGTATAGTGTTTATAATACATGATCACAAGCAACACATCTCGGTGAGACCAACGTCGTAAGGAAATATGAACATTGATATCATTGACATTACATAACATACGCAATAATGTTTGACACGTGCAACATTTCAGGACTGGTTCGATTATGATGCACTGACTTTATCACCAGCATAACTGTGGACTTTTGACATATTTTAAGAAATAGCAACACCCATTTTTATATCTACAAAATCGATGAAATCGTTTGAAAGAAGACAATATGTCAGGAAAATAGTTACTGATATTAGGTACCAGTCATATAGCATTGATAAAACGAAAGGTCACTCAAATAACGGTTCACTGTCTGTGCACAACAGCTTTAACAATAATTTGGTATATTGGTGTCAAATTTAATTTCCATTTTAAAGGAAAATTGAAAGTCAATATGTGTTGCTGTAATGTGATTAGTGCCCTTCTTTCAGATTAAATAATTTCATTTTACTTTTTAACAAAAGACACTCGTTAAAGCAGTATTCGCTTTCAAACAAACAAAACTGACAATTTTGATAAACTTGTCTTAATGAACAAATACGGTAACTACAATGTACTTACGGTATTGGCTTATCTAAAGCATGGGTTCAATAAACAGATTGAACTCGAATAATCTCAAACGTATATACAGATCATATGGGTGTAGGCTTTTTCTCAATTATCATTAAAGAGGGGGAATGGATGTTAATGTCTGTCTTGCTTCTTATCATGCATGATAAAAGATGTTTTGTAGTCTGAATGTTAACTTGCTATCAACAATTTTGTTTACAATAAATCAATTCTAAAGTATAAGTGTTGTTTCTCTTCTTGGACAATAGTTCATTCAGTACCATCACATTTTCCCCCAAATTTTCATAAATGTTGCATATGGTGGATTTTTTTTATTTCAATGAATGAGCCGTTAAATAACCAATTGCTATGTCTGGTGTGATAACAACATTCAATTTATCCTAACAATCCCAGAGCAACACATTTCAGTTAAAAAATTGGGGTGTTGCTTAATTAACTTCCAAGTGTATATATAAAAAGATCACGCAATTTCATTGATTAGGGTATGCACATTGGGTTTCTTCAAAACGGTTATTGTCCAGAATGTCTTTGATTTAAGTTTATGATTTGCTAACATTTGGTAATATAACTAATGAAAAATATTGTCGACATAGTTTACTTTCTATGATTTTAATTAGTTGACGTATTATAACTGTAGGACGTCATAAAAAACAAACAATTTTTAATGGCACAGATTTAATATACAAAATATAAGATAAAAGTCCTATCGCCCTCCTCACTTTGGGAAAATATGTGCCCAAGAAACATTTAACTTTTTTTATGCAGTCTGACATGATAAATGAATCACCTAATATTGAGGTGAGGTGAGGTGAGGTTGGGTGAGGTGGGGTTTAACGCCGCTTTCAAGAGTATGACACGTATATCGCGTCTGCTAGTATTATGGCAGGGAGAAAGCCCGCAACGCCATGTGGCTATCCATTGAGGTGAAACTTACGAACATTGGCTGGAACTAGCAAACCATGAGTGTTAGCATTGCACCAAAACCTTACTGCGTGTAGAACAGTTCTATACTGCATACAAAGTTGAATCGAACCCCGGACCTCTTGATCCGAAGCCGAACGCGCTTTTCGTCGATTCACTACAGTAAAGAACTCAAACTTAATTTCATTTCCATCAGAGAAATTCGAGTACAAGGGAAACGTTCACAATAATCTGCTTAGAAAAAAAGAAAGCACATTACAGTAAAAATGGATAATATTTTTAATTTGATGCATCTTAAAACAAAAAAACATCGTTGTCTGCTAATATATGTGCTTAATTAGTGGTTAAAAGAGATCAAGGCTGTCAGTTATAATTGAAAAGAAATGTCTTTCCCTTTGAATTACAACGATTTATTAGCAAAGATCTTCTTACAAATGTTTTTGTTGAAAACTTGCACTGGATCGAAGTAATGAAGAAGCTTGTACTTGAAAGACTATGACTCAAACTTTTAACTTCTCAAATTCAAAATTATATTTTACTTTCAGGTTGACTCAAGATTTCCCTCTGGGCCAAAATAAACTTTACTTTTGAGATATAAAGTAATCATCAATGTCTGCTAATTTATCGGTTTAATTAGTGTTTAATGGATCAAAGTTGTCAGTTGAAAATTGAAAAAAAATGTCTTTCGTTTTGAATCACAAAGATTTATTAGTAAGGAGTCTCTTACAAATGGTTTTGCTGAGATATTGCACTGAATCAAAGTAATCCATCAAATCACCTAATCGTGTTTTCAACGTTATCGATTTGATTGAGTAGTAACATGCTTTTAGCAGTAGAAAATTAAACGGTTAAATAAATATGATTTAAAGATGGGAATGACCCCTTTGCTTAAACAAGGATGTTATGAAATTGTTTCTGTTTTTATGTAGTTGTTAAATAAAGAATTCAAACGGGAATTGTAAACCATGTCAATGATATTCTTATTCTCTATTACTGAAACGAAGTTAGTACTTTTAAGAATATTACTCAAACATTTGACTTTTAAAATTCCCAAGGATATTTTACATTAAGCTTAAGATGACTCAATATTGTTTTCCTTTGAGATAATTAGTTGCAAGTTTATAAGTATCGATCCTATCTTGTAGACATCTAAGTATGAAGATGGTTACTATCTACATTTGTTGCATAATGTAAATTAGCTATGATGTGAAACAGACACAACAGGCCAAAGTTTATTATCAAAAAATGAGCAGTAGAAAATTAAACGGTTAAATAAATATGATTTAAAGATGGGAATGACCCCTTTGCTTAAACAAGGATGTTATGAAATTGTTTCTGTTTTTATGTAGTTGTTAAATAAAGAATTCAAACGGGAATTTTAAACCATGTCAATGATATTCTTATTCTCTATTACTGAAACGAAGTTAGTACTTTTAAGAATATTACTCAAACATTTGACTTTTAAAATTCCCAAGGATATTTTACATTAAGCTTAAGATGACTCAATATTGTTTTCCTTTGAGATAATTAGTTGCAAGTTTATAAGTATCGATCCTATCTTGTAGACATCTAAGTATGAAGATGGTTACTATCTACATTTGTTGCATAATGTAAATTAGCTATGATGTGAAACAGACACAACAGGCCAAAGTTTATTATCAAAAAATGAGTTTTGAGAAAATGATTTTCGAATATATAATTATACAAATTGTGACAAATCTGCAGTCTGAACTGACTGTATTCGTCAATAAAGTTTAGGTCATTATCCGCTAAACCTCCTGATCTTTAGAATGTATGAACTAAGATATTGAATCAGTTGGCTACTTAACATTATCTGGCTGGGAAAGTATATTTACGGAACACTTGGAACACAGACAAGCATATCGATTCTCCTCATTCACTTGCATATATGCCAATTTATGTTTGATTGACTAACAATGCCACGAGATGAGGTGAGGTGACTTGGGTTTTAAAGTCGCTTTCAAGAGTATTTCACTTATATCACGCCTGCTAGTATTATTGCAGGGAGAAGGCCTGCAACGCCATTATGGCTATGCATTTCGGTGAAACATGCGAGCATCGGCTGGAACTAGCGAACCATGGGTGCAGCATTGCGCCCACAGGTAGAACAGTTCTCCACAGCAGATTGTGATTATTTGAGGTTAGACTCCTGCGTTCAAGACGGCTAAACTTTGAAACGCACGAAGGTGAGGTGAGGTGAGTGGTTTAACTCAGCTTTCAAGAGTAGTTCACTTATATCGCGGTTGCTACTGTTATGGCAGAAAGAAAGCCCGAAACGCCGTGTGGCTATGCATTGCGGTGAAACTTGCGATCATTGGCTGGAAGTAGCGAAACATGGATGGTACAAAGCTGAAATTCAGTGCAGCATTGCATTCAAACCTTACTACCTGTAGAACAGTTGCCCCTGGCAGGATTCGAACCCCGGACCTCTTGATCCGAAGCCGAGCACGCTAACCACTGCGCTATCCCGCCCCCATGAAACGGACGGAAACATCATGGAGATCGTGCATGAATGGCCGGGTTTTTTCTGTCAACAACGTGCTTCACGTGATTCACGTGCTTCACATGTAAGATCAACTTCATGAGTGTCTTCGCAATGTGTACCATATCCGATGAATTGCAAAATGATTATTTTTGTGTAACATGATTTAATTTTATTGTTTGAATAATCACACTTGCATATTTGTAGCGTCATAATTTGATTAGGATGGTGAATGCATTCGGAGCAGTGGAATTGTTAAAGTAATTAACTTGTACCTTCGGGGCTCGTTCATTTTCACGATTCTGCTGTTCCGAATTCATTACTGAAATCAAAACATCAATAAGAAAAACATGTATCTGTTCAATATCATCACCAGTGCTGAATTCCATCAATGTAATAGACAGAATGTAGGTTTATTATCTCCCGCGACCTCCCGCCACAACAAAGTTGTCGATGGGATATAAACATAACCTCCATCCGTCAGTACGTCCGTCCGGATTTCGTTTCCGGGCCAGTCATCAAGTGTAGATGTGACTTTTAAGATTTTCGACTTCTTGGGAGTTTTATTTTTAGCCGTTTCCATTGAAGCATACTTTAAAATTTCGTTTCCAGACAAGAGTGTGTCGTTTGATTAATTATAATGTGTCGATTCTATCTTTAAATAAGTAGTCAATGTCAGGAAGGTTTTAAGTTTTGATACTGAACGTTTTAAAATAAGAGTGTTGTTTCACATTGACGTGAAAGAATCAAGATGATAGTGTGAATAGTATGCTTTAACCCCAAAACTGTTATTGATGTTTTGATAACTCTGATCAACAACGAGATCTCGGGAATATCGAGTGAAGGAGAATCATCGCTAATAGGCCCTGGAATTTGAAAAGACATTTTTTTTTTTTGATAATTGACACGGTTGATTCTTTAAATCTTCTGTAATCAGATCAACTTTCAAGAGACGAACTTTTTGGGGGAAAATGGATTTTCCTTAGAAACTGCTTAGTGTGTGTCCTTTGAAGGTCTGACAGAAGTGTATATTATTCAACTCCAGATGCTGCAGAGAAAATATTGAAAGAGAAACATTCTGTTTGACAAATTGGCAAGGTTGATTCTCTAAATATTGTGTAATCTGATCAATTTCAAACCACGAAGTTGTGTTTTAGGAAAATTGAGTTAAAATAAGTTCAATATTACGTAACATATTTTTCAGAAGCTTCTCAGAGAGTCGCGGTTGAATCTTTTTCTATTTAGCAATTTTTATTCCACGGAAAACCGTCGATTTTAATCAGACTGACCCACTAGTAAGAGCAGCAGGCGGGTCCAACTATTTTGTCACAAATATATCACAAGAAATGTTCAAACTCTATGGTCACATATATCAAAATAAAAAAAGATTAAGTATAAATAAGCTAACGTTTTCAATAGGTACAGCATTTACTTACATGTACTTCTTCAGGCCGTTTAATGCAGTAACTGACACACAGTACATAGCACTATGACGTCACAGAGGATGGACGTCATTTGTTTCATTTTTCTACATTTCAGGGTAATAATGCACCGCAAGTGAACAGTGCCTGCATTGGATATTAAACGTTAAACTATATATCTAAAATAACTATCATGATATGTTTGATATATATATATAAATATATATATATATATATATATATATATATATATATATATATATATATATATATATATATATATATATAAAGAAACTCTGTAAATCCACGTTAATGAGCTCATTATGCCGTCTATATGAATGCTTAATACGACACTAAACAATACATGTCCCTTTTATATTTAGTTATATTATATCTGTCCTTATGTGAATATAGGTGAACATTTTCTTTTATATCAGGATCAGTGTTTAGTGAAAATATGCATCTTTGCAAATGTGACACGAAATTCCAGCATACATGTAATCTATCATTTGTTTACGGTTGTATTTGAAAATGTATTTCATTGCATTTGTGTGAATTTTCATTTGAAGAATGTCTCTCTGAAAACTAGAAATATGTGCATGTGATGCACTGTGATGTCCCCCGCTCCAACCTTCAATCCAACCGAGTCATATTACCCTTATTTTTCACTTATGCTAAGCACTAAGTTCATTACTGCATTAATAACGAGAAATAAAAAATTCAGAATAGCCAAAGTAGCAAAAGGCACCACTCTATCACTAGGTCTAAGCAAATACAAAGATTGGTGAAAAAATATTGAACGGTTTTGGAGATAGAGGCTGGAAAAGGTCCCTACCCCCAATATGCACTTTTTCAAATTGTTTCCATGGAAACCAGAACAAATAAAAAATTCAGAATAACCAAAATAGCAAAAGGCACCACTCCACCACTAGGTCTAACCACATACCAAGTTTCATAAAGAAATACTTGATAGATTTTGAAATAGAGGCCGGAAAACGTCCCTACCCCCAATTTGCACTAAGTTCAAATTGCTGCCATGGAAACCAGTAAAAATAAAACATTCAGAATAACCAAAATAGCAAAAGGCACCACTCCACCACTAGGTCTAACCACATACCAAGTTTCATAAAGAAATACTTGATAGATTTTGAAATAGAGGCCGGAAAACGTCCCTACCCCCAATTTGCACTAAGTTCAAATTGCTGCCATGGAAACCAGTAAAAATAAAACATTCAGAATAACCAAAATAGCAAAAGGCACCACTCCACCACTAGGTCTAACCACATACCAAGTTTCGTGAAAAAATATTGAACGGTTTTTGAGATATGGCCCGGAAAAGAAAGCATTTCGGAATAACGGAATAACGGAATTCCGGAATAACAGACGGAGGCGAAAACATTCATTCAGTCTCCTGAAATTTTTTTCGGGGGACATAATTACGAAGTCCGAAGCTCTGATACTTTTGATATACATGTACATGTGTACATGTAGACACTAGCACGTTTATAACTGCAACTTTTTCAGCAGTAACGTACGATCATCTAAGAGGCTTTTATATCGTTTCATTTTCACATTTAATGTCCAGTAACCAACGCGCTTGACTATTAGCCAGACATGAATTAATTCCTGTTGACACATTTCTTTAGTTTATGAAACTATGGTCCTAATAATAGTTTTCATTATATAAATCTAGCATGTTTACATTGACAATGTTCTTACGATATTAACATTCCTTTACCTAAATATTCACATTAATAACTATCAAAAATAACACCCGATTTGGTCAGAATTAATTGTTCTATTTTGGCAATCGTAGGTTCTGAAATTTTATTTTGGATTTTGATACTAGTGATTTCTGTTTTTGACTACAAATCAAAATATGCATGACCGTATCATAAAAACGTATATTAACAATTACCATAATCTACATAATACTCGCTCCTACCAAATATTATTAACAAAATAATAATAATTAACCAATTCAAGAATGTAGAGCGATGGTCATTACAGCAAATATGCCTCCCTAGTACACATTTGCTGATGATATTTCACTCTGAAGTTTACACAGATTCCCGAACGTTGGTTGGTTGAGAGCATGGACGTGTAATGTTAATTTCAAGGTTCATAACCAATGAACTTTTGGACAATCGTTCATACTCGTGTGAACACGTTCAGGTCATGTGAACTTTCGCCGATTCCCGATTTTCTTCGCAAACGGTTACCACTTTCCACTTTTAATAATGATTAATTTGATTGAATAAGATAATTTCAATATTGTACTATATCCTCAATTGTTAAAAGATATAAAATATTTTACTAAAGATCGCGTATAGTGAGTCAGTAGAACCGAAAGACATTCACGGATGCTGGCTGAAAAATATTTTGCTTTATGGTACCATGACGTAACGCAAGCAAATTTCTCACCAGTTAACCATTATGAACTAAGGAGATTCGAATTTGAGCAGTCTTGGTAATGAAATAGTTCTAGACTACTAATAGACTATTGTTTACATAATATTGATGAGGCGACAACAGCTAATGGCGGCCTCAATGTTATGATGTTATTCAAAAGACGGAAAACTCTGATCTCATGTCCTTGAAAGACTGTAATTATACAAAATTAATGCCAATTTGTGTGTTTGCACTGGAAAATGAACGATGTCAAAGCAGTAGTTCTATTCAAACTCCTGGGAACGGATTGAGCTTGTGAGTAAGTTCACCTGAGAGTTTGAATACCGCTTTGACATCGTTCATTGTCATTCTGTTTTTAAATAAAACCTTGTTAAGGTTATGTGAACTTTCGCCAATACCACTCTCCTTTTGCATATTTTCGATGTCGCAGTTTATTACCATTTACCCAATTGATTTACTGTCTAGAGTAAAATAAAAATGAAAATCTAAATATAATATTACTTGCTCAATTGTTGAATATACCATTTACAACAAAAATAGAGCTATGGGCTCTGTAGCTCATCAGGCTTTATAAACATTAACTAATTCAAAATGTCAACTTCTAGGTGAGAGGAACAACACATAGTAAGCACTTTAAATGGAGAAGATGAAATAGGTCTTAAGGTCCTCAGCCCTCTGACCTATCTTTGAGGCAAGAGATAAAATCCCCTACAACTAAAGACACACTTGCAGATTAAATTCATTATTGTTGTTTCCTTAAAGTTACCTCCTTTCGAAGAGCACATAAAATCTCAAGATGAAAATAGCTTTTCAGGTCATGACGTCTGTGACCTATAGTTGGGGTCGCAGGATCACGAAATCTACAATTTAGAATCCCAATTGGCCATGGAGTCTGCACACAACTTTTCAGTTCTCTAGACCTTTTGGAACTGGAGAAGAAGATGAAAATAAGTTTTGGGTTTGTGACCCCTGTGACCCCATTTGAGGTCACGGGGTCACCAAATCTACAATTTAGTATCCTCATTAGCCAAGTAGTCTGCACACAACTTTTCACCTCTCTAGACCTTTTGGAACTGGAGAAGAAAATGAAAATAGGTTTTTGGGGTTGTGAACCCTTCGACCCCATTTGAGGTCGTGGGGTCATGAAATCTACAATTTAGTATCCTCATTAGCCAATGAGTCTGCACACAACTTTACAGCTCTCTAGACCTTTTGGAACTGGAGAATAAGATGAAAATAGGTTTTTGGGGTTGTCACCCCTGTGACCCCATTTGAGGTCATGGGGTCATGAAATGTACAAATTAGAATCCCCATTAGCCAAGGAGTCTGCACACAAAATTTCAGCTCCCTAGGCCAAGTGATTCTGGAGAAGAAGATGAAAATGCGAAAAGTTTACAGACGGACGGACGGACGGATGGACGGATTGACGGACGGACGCATGACACCATGCCATGCCATAAGCCCATCAGGCCTTTCAGTCCTGATGAGCTAATAATAGATAGCACAAAACCTTTGGCTGTTGAACAAACAGTCATACACAGTTGCTCGATAAATACATGTACAATCTTTGGGTACCATAATGTAACGAATTCAAAATCATACTCACTAGCTAACCGTTATGAACTAAGGTGTTTCGGCGTTAAACAGTTTTGGTAATGAAATTATTTCTATTGTGGCCGTTATTTACTTTTGACAAAAAGACAACATCAAATGGCATTTTTCATGTTACTAGTTAACCTTAATAAACTAAGGTGTTTCGGCGTTAAACAGTCTTGGTAATGAAATTATTTCTATTTATGGCCGTTATTTACTATTGACAAAAAGACAACATCAAATGGCATTTTTCATGTTATGATGTTAGTGTAAGGGCAGATAACTCTGAGCTGATGTGTCTGAGAGATGTTTTATTCCACTTCACTCACCAACATGAGTGCCAAAGGTTTGTGTTAAATTATACAAAAGTGTATGTCAGTCTGTCTGTTTGTATCGGAAAATGAACGATGACAAAGGGGTATTCAAACACTCATGTTAACTAGTTTGGAAACTCACTCTATGATAATTATATAAAATGTTGAATAACACGACAATTGCATTTTTAATTCTAATGGTTGTTCACAAAAGAAAAGTGTTCATATTTCTGAATAAAATCTCTCTAAATCATTGTAGTATCTAGAAGAGATCGGAGAGTTAAAAACACATATTGGCTTCTTGTATGAAGTCCTACAGTGATAATATGTCAACTAATTACACTCAAAGAACGTAAATTATGTCAAGTATTCTGGACATGAGGCAATTTCACTTAGGTGATATGATCCCCCACCGCAAATTAATACTTCAAAATTGAAAATCAATGTCAAGACCAGCAAAATCGGCTGGGCCCTAAATCTTCCGTAAAAGAACCATTGGGGTAAGATAATGATCAGAATCCATTGAACTGTTCGTGTGATGTTTGATCTCCGTGACAAGCTTAACATGTCGAAAAACTCTAAATTACGCTGTGTCCTTGAAAATAATGTCAAGGTCGTCAGAATCAGTCCTTTGTCTTCCCTAGGAGGTTCTCAGTGTAACTTATGAAGATAATCTAGTGAATGGTTCTTGATATATCCTTCTGACAAGCCTAACATGCAAGTTCACATGTCGAAAAAAATCACTTTCGCTGTGACCTTGAGAATAATGTCAAGGTTACCAAAATCTAATCAGCCCTTTGTCTTACTTAGGAGGTGATCTGTATAACATATGAAGAGAATCCAGTGAACGGTTCTTGAGATATTTCGCTGATATGGTAAAATGACAAAGTCTCGTTACAACCTTGAAATGAAGGTCAAGGTCACAAAACTTTCTAAGAACATTACTCTCCCTATGATCAACCCATATTCAAAATATGAAAAGAATCCAGTGAATAGTACCTGAGTTATTTCATTTCCTTCATATGTACATACGGACGGACGTACGGACGCAGTCAAAAACTACATCCTCCGTTTCGGGCTCAACGCGTGGCGGGGAATAATAACGATAACAACCCAGGGATTTCAGCAGCAAATATGTTTTTAACAGTCATGAACAATAATAAACTGACGGGCAAAAGAAAGTATATCACACACTTGTTTTAGATTAATTCGATATTCTAAAGAAATGAGATGCATTTGATTATGGCATGATACAATAACACCTTTCGGCAGTGGTTTGAATAACTTAATTGGTGACTGCTTTATTGTTTAACTAAAATAGTACGTTTTTGATTAAACGTAATTATTTATACTTACCTGTTGACTAGACCTACTTTGCCTTACCTCCCAGGGGTAATGCTATTTCAACCTTAATACAGACGAACTTGAAGAATGGATGAGGGGTGCGTAAAATCCCTTATCCAAGGGCCGGTAAGTCTAGATGGTCTCGTGACGTCACTACCGGTTCATATCACTCTCCGAAAGTCCCAAAGGCAAGACAGACCAAGTGGGGAGGATGGGAGGGCCTAGAGCGTAGGTCTAGTCAACAGGTAAGTATAAATAATTACGTTTAATCAAAAACGTACTATTATTTAAATACCTATCTGTTGACTAGACCTACTTTGCCTAGAATCCCACCGCAAGGAGGCGGGTCAGTAGATACATGGTAGTGACGAGACCAGCGACTAGCCCTGAGTGTAAGCTAACCTACGAGTCCTCCACCCTGTGGTGAGGACAAGGCACAGCCCGGGAGATACCATCTCTACCGCTAAGAGGATCGAAGAGACAACCCTGCCACTCAACTTTCGATCAACATACCGCCCCCCAAACCCCAACAGGGAGGGGGGGGGGGGGGGGGGTCAAAACGAAGTTAAAGAAAAAACCAACAGACACGAGAGTAAGCAATGTAAACCCTGTTTATTTACAATAAGTCCCAAACGCGTCTAAGAAGGATGACCCCTTCTTGGTCTGGTTGGGGGGACCACCTTCGTCTGCGCGAAGACCTGTGGACCCAGCCTAGAGATGCCTTCAAGATCAGCAGTGGAGACATCTCGTAGGTAATGGTTGGCGAAAACCTCTGATGAACGCCAAAAACACCCTGCAATGACATCCGAAACCGCGATGTTGCAGTGATACGCCATCGTGGCTGAAACTGCGCGGATCTCATGAGGATTGGAACGCGACGGCGGAGGCAAATCAGCGGCCTTGTACGCATCAATTACCGCCGATCTTAGATACACCCCCAACGCTCGCTTGTCTAGTTCCTTGGTGCTCCTGGGTGAGTGAGGCAAGAACAGACGACGCCTGCCATCCCTCAGCCTGCGGGTACGCTGCGTGTACACCCTCAAGGCTCTTACTGGACACAAAGAGAGATCCACCTCATCTGAGTCCGAACCCAGAGCTGGGATAGAGAACGTACGTCCCGCTTCATCCGCTGCTTGGTTCTTACAGACAAAATCAGGAGCCAACCCCAGCGAGGCGGAGCCCCCCTCCCTGACCTCAAAACGTAGCAGGTCCGCCTGCAACGCATGGATCTCTGAAATCCGCGCTGCAGAGGCCATGGCCACCAGAAAAATGACCTTGATGGTGAGAGGGAGGAGAGGCACGTCGGAGAGCGGTTCATACCTATCGGAGCGCAGGTGGTTGAGCACAATGGCTAAGTCCCATTCAGGTGGGCGAAGCCTGGACCTGCCGTCCACCGAACGGAAGGTCTTAATTAGGCCCTTGAGGACCGACACATCCAATCCTGGCGATCTCTTCCTGAGAACCGACAGGATGGCCGACATGTTGGTGTTAATTGACGACGCCTTAAGATGTCTAGCGTTGCGAAGGTACACCAAGTACTCCGCAACCTGAGGCACTGAAGCCTCTGCCGGAATGAAATCCCTCTGAGCACAGAACGAGGCGAAGGCCTGCCACTGGAAATCATAGAGCTTCCTAGTGGTTTTCCTATGCGAGGTAGCTATTGCGTTGGCGACGCACTTAGAGTATCCACTACTCCTTAACCCTCTTTTAATACAAGCCAAGCGTGAAGGGAGAACACCTGAGGGTTCTCGTGTAACCTTCCGCTTGGCCTGCTGATGAGCAGATCCCCCCGTATCTGAATCGGGACCGGTTCCTGCCGACAGAGCCGACGGAGAGGAACGAACCACGGCCGGGCTGGCCACCAAGGGGCGACCAGCAGGAGACGAAGAATCCGAGTTTCCCCTATCTTGGCTACAACTTGGGAGAGGATGGCCGGCGGCGGAAAAGCATAGGCGTCCATCCCCTCCCACCCTAACGAGAGCGCGTCTAAGCCCATCGCTAGCGGGTCTGGCACTGGGGAGATGTAGGTTGGCAATTGGTGGTTGAGACACGTCGCGAACAGATCTATCAGCGGGGTGCCGAACTGGAGACACAACCCCCTGAAAACCACCGGATTCAGTTGCCACTCCGTTGGGGGAGGGGCATCCGGACGTGACAACGCGTCCGCCAAGACGTTCTTGGCACCTGGAATGTGGACCGCTCGAATGTCCAGGTCCACCTCGTCCACCAACTCGAAGAGCTGGAGTGACACGCGTAGCAGAGACTGTGCCTTGGTGGACCCCTGCTTGTTTATCGACCAAGCAGCCGCCGAACTGTCCGTGTGTACTAGCAGGCACTGGCCCCTCAAGGGGACCTGCCAGTGCTGAATGGCAAGACGTACTGCGTCCAACTCGAGGACGTTGATGTGTAGGTTCCGCTCTGATGGGGACCAAACTCCCGCCACCTGTTCGTGACTCATGTGCGCTCCCCACCCTTGGGTGGAGGCGTCTACAAACAGGTGAGCTGAGGGGGGGCGAGGACGAAGTGGAACGCCTGCGAACACACTCTCGTCTACCCGCCACCAAGCTAGGAACCGATGTAGGTCTGGGGTTAAGACTATGTCGTGACGACAACGCGTCTCCCTGATGTGGGGATTCAGGAACACCTGTAACGGGCGAAGGAACAACCTCCCCCTGCGGGTCAGGTCCTGAGCTGACGTTAATAACCCCAACACTCTTTGCCACTGACGTAGGGAGAGCGAGGCATCGAGCGCGCGATCCATAAGGCGATCGTAACGAGCCATCCGCTCCCTCGTGACGAAACCGCGGAACAGCCGGGTGTCTAGGATAGCCCCTAGGAACTTCAGACGAGTTGCCGGAACCAAGTCCGACTTCTCTAAGTTCACTAGCCACCCCAGACGACGGAACAGGTCCATCGTGAACCTGAGCTGCGCCTCGAGAACGACCGGGGAGCGGTTGTGAGCGATCCCATCGTCCAAGTACATTAGGAACTGAATGTCGCATTGGTGAAGGAATTGGACGATGGGCTGAGTCACCCGTGTGAATAACCAGGGGGCGGACGAGATCCCGAACGGGAGCACGCACCACTGAAAATGTCTGCCGTCCAGGATGAAGCGGAGGTACCTGCGGTCCCGATAGTGAATCGGCACGTGCAAATCGCATCCTGTAGATCGAGAGACACCATGCAGTCTGAGCGCTCCAAGGACCGCATCACTGAGGGAAGCGTCAAGAGTCGAAAATATGGCGGCCGAACGAGGAAGGAGCGGTTGAACACCTTCAAATCGTGAATTAGCCGCCATTTTTTCGAGTTCCTTTTGGGTATTACGAACACTGGGGAGTAAAACCCCGGCGTTAGATGCGGGGTCAGGACCTCCTGCACCGCCCGTTTGGAGATTAATATCTCCACCTGTTCCAATGTCAATTTGAGCCGGTCCCCTGCTAAGGGACGCTCCATTGGAGTACAGGTGAGGGGCGGCGGAGACGAGACGGGAATGCGGAACCCCTGACCCAGAATCCGACACACGTAAGGGTCTAACCCTAACTGTACCCAGTTGCTGACAAAGTCTTGGAGGCGACCCCCCACCAAGCCCTCCGACACCGGAACGAGTGGAGGAGGGAGCAGCGGGGGTGACCACGAGTCACTTCCTCCACTTCTTTTGCGGGGTACCACCTCCGGTGCCAGGCCGGGGGGACTTGGGGGACTGACCCGTGGATCCACGGCCACGACCTCCCCGCCGAAAGTCCGTTTTCGCTTTCTTGGGGGAAGGTTGGCCACTGCCCTGGCCTTGCCCCTGACGAAAATTGGTCTGCGGACGCTTTGGTGTCGTTTGCCTCTGCGTGACGAGCCGATTAGTGAGGTCTTGCTGTTGGGCCTCCTGTCGTGCTCTCAAAACCTCCGGGATACGACCACCAAACAGAGTTTCAGCGTGAGCAGGGGCATGTCGAAGGAAGTTCTTATGATCTGGGTTGAGACCTGACCGGTAGAGGAAATTGTCTCTGCGAAGCACTGTTATACTCGATGAAATCCGCGACGCTGACAACATGATCTGCGCAAGGTCCGCAGCCACATCACCAAACGCTTTGAACAACACCGGGTCCCCCGCCTCCATGCCCGCCTGCTTAGCACAAGCCAGCATCGCCTGACATGTGAAAGCCACGTTGTTCCCCAAGCCTAACACCGAACGCGCCTCCCTGTCAAGATGAGAGAACTGTGCCTCAGACACGCGGTGAAGCAGGTTGGTTGTAAACAACCGGGACGCCCCCTGATCAAGGGGAGGCGGAACAAGCTGAAAAGGGACCGGATACAAGGGCAGACGCCGTCTGCGCTTGTCCGGCACCACCAAAGGCGGAAGCAAACGATTGGGCATCGCAGATGATACGACTTGCTCCATATCCTCGGTGGCCTCCAAAAGAAGCCTATGAGGTGGAAGGGCAAGACGCGCGGGAGGTACCTCGCCATCGGGGCCAAAGGAAGCCCTCCTGGCCGCCGACGTGCGCGGACCCGTCACGCTGACTTGGCTAAGTGGAACGTCCGCGAACGAAGCCACTTCGGATAGCATAGCTATTGCGTCAACCACTGGAGGATCCTCCGACGATCCCGTACCCTCCGCCTCCGTTTCTATACTGATGAACGGAGGGTTCGACACGTCCACGTAGCGGGTGTCACGTTCCGGTGAGTCCGGCGAGGAGTCACGTAAGGGTGACATCACCGTGACACGCCGCTCCGGGGTGCGAGGGGTACGCGAAGGAGTCGCGGGTGCGGAGGCCCTAGCGGACGAGGAACGCGCACCCTGAGGTACGTCATCCGCATAGGGCTCACACGATCGCGTAGTCGTAGTGTGAGTAGGTAAGTTCCGCGGACCCAAACGCGCATCCAGCAAGGAAGAGACCATATCCTTGACGGATGCCAGAAGGAGGGAAGGATCGACCTTCTTGGACTTCTTCTTCTTGCTCTTGGGCGTAGCGGGTCCGCCCACCTTAAGTCTAAGCGGAGACAACCGTTGGTCCGGCGAAGGAGGGGACAACGGGTGAGTCCGCGAACGAGAACCGGAACACGACGGCGGAGGGGGGGAGCGTAACTTCGACCCCCCAGCGGGTTCGGACAGGTCCGATTCCCTGTCGAATTCATCCGCCCGTTCCGTGAGGACAATGTCAACATCCTCCACCGGAGACGGATGACGAATGGGAGACACCTCCCTACGTTGAGCTGACGACGTACGCTTCTGTGACGCAGCCCTATCGGCCACCGACTTGCGTATGGCGGAAACGTACGCGTGGAAATCCGATTCGGAGAGAGGAGCGCACTCGTCGCAACGGTAATCCTCTTCGCAAAGGTCCTTGCACTTTCTGCATAACAAGTGCGGATCCTTAGAGGCGGACTTCCTGCCTCCGCAGTTCGTGCAGAAGGCGGAGTACATGGCGAACGGTAACGATAAAACGCGTAACGTAAGCGAAGGTAGAGACAGTCGAGTCACCTACACGGCGTCGCAACAAAAACTCTGAACTCGAAGAGCACAAAGTCAAAATCAAGTAACCACCCGCCAAGGTAAACAAAGACGAACAAGCCAAACCAAAAAATAAGCTAAACACTAACAAGATAATTCAATCTTTATTCACATAACATTCGTGCGTGAACCAAACCTTAAGTGACTGGCGTAGCGAGTCACTTGAACCAAAGTGAGTCACCCTAAGGGTGAGTCACGTATAATCGACCTAAGTCGAACCAAACCCTAAGCGACTGGCGTAGCGAGTCACTTGAACCAAAGTGAGTCACCCTAAGGGTGAGTCACGTATAATCGACCTAAGTCGAACCAAACCCTAAGTGACTGGCGTAGCGAGTCACTTGAACCAAAGTTAATCACCCTAAGGGTGAGTCACGTAGAATCGACCTAAGGCGAATGGTAGGCGAAAGCTAGCAACGGGCAACGCGAGTCACTGACGAGGAGTGTATCCACTGCTCCTTAACCAAGCTAGTGACTCACCTAAGGCGAACAACTAGCGAGCCAGTGACAGGCGAGGCGAGAAGCCAAGCGAGACGCGAAGCACTTGAGTACGGACCGCAGGCGAATGACAAGCGACAAGCGAATGACAAGCGAGGCGAGTCACCCGCGTAGGAGAGATACCACTGCTCCTTTACCTTACGCAAGTCAAACCCACAGTTTCCTAAGGTACAGACCGATAAGCATAAGCCAAGCGAGAGCGAATGACAAACGAAGCAAGCCAAACGAATTAGGAGAGATACCACTACTCCTCTACGATACGCAAGACAAACACTTAACAGTTAGCACTAGAGTACAACCGACAGGCGTATGACAAGCGAATTAGGAGTGATTCCACTAGCTCCTTTACCGTACGCAAGTCAACAACCCACAGTTAACACTAAAGTACAGACCGAAAGCGCGTGACAAGCGAAAGCGAATGGCCAGCGAAGCGAGTCAAACGATTAGGAGAGATGCCACTACTCCTCTACCAGACGCAAGACAAACACCTAACAGTCATCACTCGGAACGAATGGCGAATGACCAAGCGAAAGCGGATGACAAGCAAGCGAGTCACCCGCGTAGGAGAGATACCACTGCTCCTTTACCCTACGCAAGTCAAACACCCAACAGTCAGGTGAGAGAAAACAAAGAATCACGAGCTGCACGTGCGGCGCATGCAATCCACCTACTCCGGATGGTCGCTAGCTAGCACATGTCAACAAGGCCCCTTGAAATCTAACACCTACTTGAAAAACAGATTGTAAACACAACCTGCACTAACGAAGAACAACGTTGATGATATCTCTTGAACTAACAAGAGAAAAATAGCAAGTTAGCAACCCAAGTCGCTAAAACCCCAGTCACAGAACAAAACACGTCTGCCTTGCTCTGCAACTTTTAGGAGAGTGATATGAACCGGTAGTGACGTCACGAGACCATCTAGACTTACCGGCCCTTGGATAAGGGATTTTACGCACCCCTCATCCATTCTTCAAGTTCGTCTGTATTAAGGTTGAAATAGCATTACCCCTGGGAGGTAAGGCAAAGTAGGTCTAGTCAACAGATAGGTATTTAAATAATATCATTATTTAAAGTAGACAGGGGTAAGAAATGAAAGTTACACCAACATGACCCCTACCATGTTCAAACTGTTGTAAATGTGTGCAGGGCGAAGCACATTTATTGATTTTCACACAGAGTATGTGTTATATGTCGATGAACAGTTGTGGTTTATCAACATTAATTTGGGGGAATTTAACAATTTTAATTTTTAATGTTGATAAACAAAATTTCAAACCGCGTAGAGGTATTCTTTGACTGATTTAATGTTTTGGACTAATTTCACAAACCAGTCCGTTTTTCAAAACGACGTCGAAAACTCGAGATATTTGACTTTGAAAATTATACATATGATAAATACAACTGAGTCATATACTTTATTTTGCCCGTCAGTGTAGTAGTATTCTAATAATTGAAATTTTGAGCTTTTCTTTATTTTCTTTACAAAATATATGCTTATCAAAAACATTCAAAATCGACCGTCTCTAACAGCAGTATTTAATTTGCTCGTCAGTTTACAAACTTTGAAGCTCATAAAATTTCGAGGACAACTCCAATTTCGTATGAATGAACATCAAAGTGTTTGATCAATTTTATCATTTCAATAAAGCCATGGCTGCGGATAGCAGACTTTGATCAAGAATGTTTTACGCGGCAATAAATCACGCAGTTAATCCGTATAGATTCCAGTTGTCTACTGGGGCAGTCAACAGAAGGTTTACAACACCATTGGTTGAAAACGAGTTCCAGACATACTATTATCTTCTGTTCTATTGTTGGCACATAATTGTGTCATAGATTTCTTTACTGCCACTTTTCGATACACGAGCATTGCTCATTCACATTGACGTCATTGACGTTACATAAGAAATTTCAACACTGATGGATGGTTTTCTTCCATAATGACTTTTGTGAACGTTAATGTCTACAACAGATGCTTAAATAAAGCAATCATAACAAATGTACTTTGCTGTTGGTTATGACATGTGGATATATAGACTACAATCTGTAGCCTAAGGTATATTTATAGGCTTCTTCGAGGTACTTCTCACTAGCACATGCTAAAAATTTCAAAGTTACATTGACTGTTATACAAGCATTACATTGAATTTTTAACGTTTTTATCAATTTCCAATCATACAGTGATGTTTTTACTTGGTGATGTGCTTCAAATTTCTTTAGCCTTTCATTTGAATGGTCGAATAAATTCTGAAATGCACATGATGTTGCGAAAATACGCCTTGAACTTTTGCAATAAGATTTATTCATAGTTTTGCTATTGTTCACAAATAAAAATATGTTACAAAAATTTCTGTGTAGGTTTTCTGGTTTGAAATGAATACAAGTATTTTATCATTTGGCATTGCATGAGATGATAAAAGTAATAAAATGTTGATGATTGAATCAACTGTCAACTAATGTACGTTAAAATTGCATGCCTCAACATTGCCAATCTCGTTATTCCAATAATCCTTTCTGGGCTCTGACCTAGACTTCATAAAAAGGTACCAGGACCTTTAAACCTGATTTTATTCAAAATCAATTACTTGTTCCTTGAACCTCCCCATATTGTAAATATTGATATTATTGTTTTAGAATTTAAACATTGAAAATATTTAAACTTTTGTCTTATTAACCCAATACATTCACGTCTTTTTAAAATAAGACATGACCATCTGTATCAGGTATTTCCTTGCTCGTCATATAATAAATGTGTTTTATCTTAACAATCTGATGAGTTTGAATAATGAATGATGTATCATTTGCATTAAATAATTATAAGGAGTGCAAAGTAATCATTCAAAGGATCTGTTTAAAATAGAATAATGCAAATTACAGTAAAAATTCATAACACTTTTAATGTTGATGATTCATCATACAAAAACTTCTGTTAACTGATCTGCTTAGTTGTGTTTAATCATAAACATCAACGCTGCCAATTATAAACGCGAAAAGGTCATTCCTCTTGAATTACATTTTGAAGATTGATCAGCAAAGATTTTCTTACAAATGGATCAAAGTAATCCGTCAGACCACCTAAAACGACTTCAATTTACTTGCATTATATCCTTTGCGGGAAAGTAAAATGAGAGTGCCATGATATTTGCAGCAGAATATTTATATTATATCAATAGAAATGGCCCCTTTGCCTACACTACGATACTGTGAAAATGTAGCTGTTTCGTACATAGTAGTTAAGTTTATAAATCAAAATACATGAGAATGTTATGTTCTTATCACTGAAATTAAATTTCTAATTTTAAGAATTTGACTCGATCTTTTAACTTTAGGCAGAAACTAAGTTTATAAGACAGTATTTTATATTATATTAAAAACAGCGAAATAGGAAGATGATTATCATATTCATGTGCTGCATAACGCAAATCAGCTATATTATTATATGATCGAAGGTTTTTACCAGTTCTGATTGGTCCGAAGACGGTCACATGACAGTCCACAGAAAACGATATTGACTTGTGAACATTGGACGCACCAATGAACTTTGATATTGACATAGTGTTGACGTCATATCTTTGTGACGTCACGGCAACCAGTGTTACGTTATGCAAAGCAACGTTTATGCCCCCCTTTGATGTCGGCGTTTCGCTCGTATTATAGTTGTTTCCTCTCAAAATTATTTGTCAAAACAATTATAGATTCTTAGTGAGGTAAGTGATGCGTGTGTTGTGTGACATCACATTAATTATTGTTGCAATTCGTTGGGTAAAGAAGCTTCATTACTTCTAGTGATGTTTTCTTGAGCCATATAATAAAACAATTATGGACTCGCAAGCTCGATCAATATTGTTTGATTTAGGTCAATAAAAACTGATATTGACCTCTACAAGAGTCCATAATGAACACAAAAGGGCAAATTTGATTATCAAAGAGTTTTGAACGTATGTTCACCATAAAAAAGCTGCGAATAGATTATTATAGAAGTTGTGAAAAATGTTCAGACGGACGGACAGTTTTTATCACTCATGGGAAAATCATGTATTGCCTGACAAGTTTGTATTTGGCTTTTAGCATTTGGCAAGGTAGAATTATTAGGCCGAGATGAACCATGTTGCTAACGCAGTCAATCTTATATTTCGACCATAATAAATATGATACAAATCCTCTATTTGTAACTTCAGAATTTAACAGTGAAGAGGAAACCACTGAAGTAAATCTTTGAACGTTATCATCGTTGAAGATGGAACTCGAATGTGTGCAAGGCATGAAAACTTGATTAAATGGACAAGGATATTGCAAACAGATTACGCTTTAGAGAACGCCTTCATGATAAACAAATCGATAATAATGTATAATGTACGTTTTATTTGTTATCAGGCAGGTGGACGGATGGACGGACATATTAATATACTCATATCCCGCTAATGTTATATGCTAGTTTTTATAATCAAATAATATTTTGGCCAAGACTGAAACTAAAATTACAAGAATAGCAATTGTTGGAAACATGGGATATTCTCCTGAGATTGGATTTGTAGATTAGACGCCAAGTTATTATGTTCTTCATCTGTAAATATGATAGTGATAATCATTCGAAATTCACCAACACTATGTTTCATTAAAAAGTATCATTTTTGACTGAAACTGTACAATCAGTTCACGGTTGGGAAGGTAATTTACTACATTTGTAATTAACTTTCAGTTGTGAAAGACATATTTTTTATGGAATAAATTTAATCCTATAAATGTCTTACACTTGCAAAAGGCACCCTGCTTGCTTGATATCAACTTATTTAAATGAAAATATATCCACCACATGCTTATTTCTGGTAGTTCATTTTTGACATTAAGCTTCTACTCGTCTCGGGTTAAATGAAAATCAAGACATTTATGAAAGTTCCTAAATCGCAAAAGGCACATGAACAGTGCGTGCATGACACAGATTTAAACACGGATTTTCAACGATTTGCATTCTTCTCTCCAAAATTGGACAAAAATGAGACAATTACACATTCAGGAAATTAACATCTCTCTATCTCCCTTACAGCATGAGTGTCCTAAAGTCATCTTGGCTAAGCTGAAAGTCTGACAATATTGAGGAATGAAATCGCTTTCTCTTATGATATAGGATTTTGATAGAGATTTAGAACATGCCAGTTTGGCAAAGCAACAGGAAAGATGCTTTAACACATAATTTCCTTGTCATGTGGAATTTTTATTCAAATTGGTTAAATAATAGTTAAACCTTAAGTGGAAATCATGATTGACAGGCACTTCCAATGTTACAAATCAAGTGTGGATTTTTCTTGCGTTTTCATTTTCAATGAGGCAATTTCCTTCGAGGTTTCTTTGTTAACATTTCAAGAGTACAACTCTGATGACGCAACACGTTCTACGGTGTAATTTTCTTACACGAACCGCATTTAAGACTCAAATCCAAAGTGCTATTGAATAGTTTCTACCATTTTCAAGAATATCTTCAGATTTGATATAGTTGAATCTTCTCCTCGTTCCAAGTCATTGATATGAATGCTTGCATGAAATGCAAACTGTAAAACCATGAAGAAAGGCCCTCATTATAAAACGTTTTGATAATGTAATCAATCATACTAACTTCAAGTGAAACGGACGAGCATGCTTGATAAGATCTGAAGGAAATTCTCACTCATGCTGTGTCATACTTGACAATCAGTATGCTTTTAAGTTTGCCTTACTCGCCGCAAATACTTGCGATACTGCCGAAACGGCGTTAAGCAACAACTCATTCACTCATTTTGCCTTACCTGCTGTCAATACACTTTCTTTATTTCTTTCAATATCTTTTACATCATCTATATATAATATATATATATATATATTAAAGGTACATCCAATGTGTTGTTGGGGGTCAATATGCCAAACGTTATAAATGGTCTTACTTTATCGAGAAGTACCAACTGTTACCGAAAACTACCATTTTGATGATAGTCGATTTAGTATATTGACGATATGGTCAAAGTAGTGATTTCTGATCGAAAACCGGACAATGTACCGCGTGTGGCGCGCCAATGAGTCAAACGTAATTTAAGACTCTTATTTAAACCACACAAAATAACAATTTTGGGTTTATAATGTTTAATAGGTCATATAACACCTGTCCGTGTAAATAGGACGTGCACTTTCGGTTTCTGCACATGCATAATGATGTTACTCGATTTTAATTTGAAACTAGTTATTATGATATATTTGGCGATTGGGGATGAATATACAAGCTGAGTGCATTTGTTTGTATTGTACACATCACATATGGTGTGTTGGAACGTATTAAAGCCAAATAAAATTTTATGAAACACAATGGATGCACCTTTAAAGTGACCTTTGGACCATACCCCATGGCACGTGGTATGCTGTCACAATCACAATAACAATCTATATATGATATCAGTACCTGGGAAATAAACGCTTATATGACTAAACATTGGCTTTAAAGGGGCAGTAGCACGTTTTATTGCTCAAATAAGTTGATGAAATGTATTTGAAAAATAATTTCAACAATAGTAAAACATCCTTCTCTCTTCGGAAAATAAAGTTGAAAATGAGTGTACATGCTTCGGTAAAGCCATGGGAATCGTTTTTGTAATACAAAATAATAAATTGTGTTCACAATAAAATGGCCGCCATGCAATTTTTGCTTTATACGCAACATAGTTTTTACCACTACAGATAATTGGTTTGTGTTATAAGATGTTTTACCCTCTAAAGTTAATTTAAATGACATAAAATATCATTATAAATGGGAAATTTGAAAAAATAAATTTTGCAAAAAACGTGCAACAGCGCCTTTAACCACCATAATTCAGGAAATATATATGTCATCTTATCACTGATCGCCAATGGAAAGACAAAGTAACGAGGCAGCATGTTGCTTGAGACATACATGTAATTTAGATTTGGAAATAACGCAGTCATAAAAGTATGTCGTTTTTTACTTCCTATCTTCGACAACTTTAATCTTCCTAATACATAAATTCCACTGTGTTTCAGCTACCTGAAATTGAAAGGTAAAGCTTGATTTAATATTGAAAGCATACCGAAGATGATAATATATGGCGGAGCTGTGAGGATAATACTTGTCCCCTGAGACTGTTAATAAGGTTTTTGAATCCTAGCGTTAGCCACCAGAAAATGTAGTGCCATAGAATGTTTTAGAAAACAGAATTGTGAAAGATCTGCATATATAAGTATCATAAGGTATAAGAAAGAACCCGTTGGACTCGCATTCAGAAACTGAAGTAAATATTAAAGCGATACATCAACACATGAAACCCTTATGTTTCAACAACTCATCTTGCACATTCTGAATTGCTTTCACCATTTGCGTTTTCTCTTTTTCAAGTCAATGTAGAACTGTCATTTGAGAATGCCAGACTACAAAAAGGTTCAATAATATATGTCGTCAGTTTCTTTCATTTAATTTCATCAGTTTAAAATTGCTGCTCTACATATACATTTACATTTACATATTTATGTCTCCAGATTTTCGGTTTTGCATGTTTTTGGACATCCTCGGCTACCCATGGTTTTATATCTGCTCCGTTACTCTCCACTATATCACCCATGGGAAACATTATCAGGAGAATCTGTACTCAAATTACCCGCCCTTGGCCGGCGTGAGCCAATCAAACTGCTACGCAGCTTGGACCTGCGAGCCAATGACAATTCATATCACTTCGTTGCAAAGCACGCGAGGTCATTTTGTTAGAAATCAGTCACCGGTTATCTCCCTTGACCATTTCCGTCTTATCGTATTGAGTATTTTCTTTGGTTACTGACTTCGTCACGGCGTCCAAGGGCGGGTAATTTGAGTACAGATTCTCCTGATAAGGTTTCCCATGGGTGATATAGTGGAGAGTAACGGAGCATATATACAACCATGGGTAACCGAGGATGAGATGAAAGATGAAAACACTTTTCTTTTATCTGATTTGTGTACCAGATAATTGTTGTTGACTGTGGACTACCTGGTAAAGATGGCCGCATGTCTTGTTTTATTATATGAATGGAACCAGGGTGAATATAATTTAAACTTATCTCTACAATAATTATAGCCATAATTTTCAATATAAGGTGGATCATTGATCATGCATTATTATTTGGAACATTATTTTCCAAGGTGACGATGGTGATAGGACTTTCATTTTATTTGTCGTATATCAAATCGAGCAAGCGAGGTCATTTTGTTAGCCATCAGTCATCGGTTATCTCCCTTGACAATTTCCGTCTTATCCCATTGAGCATTTGCTTTGGTTACTGACTTCGTCACGCAGGCCAAGGGCGGGTAATTTGAGAACAGATTCCCCTGATAAGGTTTCCCATGGGTGATATAGTGGAGAGTAACGGAGCATATATATAATGGGTAACCGAGGATGTTTTTTGAGGATTTTGAGGAAATTGACCGGACTGAATGGCGCAGGGGCGAATGGACGGCAATATACTCCAGTTTGCAATCACAAAATGATAACATTTGTAATATATTCTGAATTTTTTTGTTCTTGTCTTATAACCTTGAGAATATCCATAGATATGTTTTTACCACATCGATGAGTAGTAGTAGAATAAAACATACTAAACTAGAATCTATGAAACAGTCCGAAATGTATTTTTGTATTCGACTTCGAAAATCACAATTTCAAATACCTCATCAACCATGATATTGTTCAGAAATAAAGATCAACAATAAACTAATAAACAAGCTTTAAAATAAACATAGAACGAATTTTGATGTTTACAAACATCAAAAGCTCTCAGTAACAATACATGTATATGACATGGCAAGAAATACAAATCATTTGCATTTTAAAACTCATTAATATGCAAAGCCTTTCCTTATCCATCATTTAAATTTGAATTATTTAAAAATCTTATCCAAGGTAACGCCTGTCGGCTATCAAAGCTTACAGTCTTCCTGAATACAACATTCACTACGATGCAAAGCATGACATCTACTGCAGAATTTAATGTAATATGTAATACAACAAGTACTTAGACATCAGATATATCCTTCATTCTTCAACAGAAGTATCTTACACACACGAAAACGAGGTAGCACTTTGAATACTGACCCTTGATAGCTATTTTGCAGAGAAGTTTGCAAATGTAAAGAATCTTTTTGACTACGATTGCTACATAAACAGCACATCTTTACGAAAACTGTTCCAGAAACGGGTATTTATGATAAATGTTATGAATCAGAAGAACTAACTCTACATTTAAACTTCATAGTATAACAGAGAAGTTGCAATTGTACAGAAGCTGATTGTGATTACTTTTTCTTCTGACTTCATGTTTGGTCATCAAACAAAGTCAATGGGTAGATTTATGTAAGTAAATGGTTGTGTATTTGGGGACGTTTTGTTACTTCATTGAAGTTGAGTGTAACGGGAAATAACACAGTAAGTGAACACTGACTAGCCAGATCACCAGCAATAACCCCACAAACTATCTATTAGCCATGATGAGCATGTCATCGTCAATGTTCTAGAGAAATCAATAGCAATTGTAAATGGATAGTCACGCATAGCTTTGTGTTCCAGGGCAGAAATAGTTTATTTTATCGACATAATCCACGTTAATGAGATCATTATACCGGGAATCTTTGACACAACACGAATCCATACATTTTCCTTTATATCAAGTTAATTGTTGAGTAAAACGTAACGTATCTTAACCATTGAATATGTAACACGAAACTTTAGACTAAGCTATCATTCTGTACTGTGTTTTCAATTGTATTTGAAAATGTGTTTGACTACCTTTATGTGAATTTTCAAATGAAGATGTGTACTCTGAAACATACCAATATTCAGGTACTTTGTACATATGATATACATGTAGATGTTACGAACCATCTAGGGTATATCACAATCTGCAGATTGTTCGAACAATCTGCAGATTGTGATGATTCCTAGATTGCATGGAACAACCAATATGATGTACAGATATACAGTACAAACGTCTCATAAGCTTATATCGTTTCAATTTCACATTTGATGCCTATAACCCTCACACTTTATTATCAGGGATTACATGTCTGTAGAATATGACATTGTATATGGTAACACATATCTTTAGTTTAGGTCACACGTTGCAGTATTGATTTCATCAAACAACATTGGCATACCGGAGCAACTCCAATTTCGGCCGAAATGAACATCAAGGTGTTTGATCAATTTCACGTGTTCAATAAAGCCATGGCTGGAGATAACAGATTGTGTTCAAACACGTTTTACGCGACAATAAAACACGCAATTAATCGTATATAATCCAGTTGTCTACTGGGGCAGTCGACAGGCGGTTTACAGCCCCATTGTTTGAAAACAAGTTCAAGATATACTGCTATCTTCTGTTCTATTGCTGACACATACATCTCTCATAGATTTCTCTATTGCTATCTGTCGACATAGGAACCTTACTCATATATCACAAGATTGTCTGTTGTTTATTTTTTTACTGTAATTGAAAATAATTGTTCATGGCTCGTATTGCTACGTGTACAATGTCTACACATGCATCCACATGGAAACACAACAACGTTATCAATGATTTTAATATGCATTATGCAATAAGTGCAAAAAGTATACCAATGATGCCTAGTGCTTAGCATAGTGTTATAGATACGAAAAACTCATGTGATCACTGTACAGATCAAAGCTGTTAGAAACATAATACATTTCATGTTTGTCATTGACGATGCATGACATAAGTCATAAGGTTTGACACAGGCAGAACTGTGGGAATGACAGAAGTGGATAGTCTTCTGCCTTAATGACTTTTGTGAGTGTTTATGTCTGCCAAAGACGCTTGTAGAAACAAATGTGTCACCATAACAGATTATTGTGCTGTTGATTAATACGCTAGGGTAAATTATATATGGCCTAAGGTATATTTATAGGTTAGACGCAAACGCTGCAAAATAACTTTATTACTTTCTGACGTCATACGAGCGCATGTTACTGACAGTTCTAATGACTGTTTTACCAGCATAACTTTTTTCGTTGTCAACCATGACAGTTTGGTGTTTTTTTAGATCAATTGATCACGTTTTAGGGATCGATTTTGTTATGATGTAAATATGCACCAAAACGAGCAGATTTGTGTCTTAGAATGTACAGATTCAGTGAAACACAGAAACACCAACTCTTCACAAAGGTGTTTATAATTTCGATAGCCAACTAGGATGCATTCCAAAAGAAATTGATAGGCAACCGTTGTGTTTATGAGATTGACGTGAAGGAGCTACAGGATCACATTATACCTTACAGAACAACTGATAATTAATCAAATAACCCGGAATCATCAAATTGAATTTCAACTAAAATGTATGGTATACATCATAAAACATGCACAGATATTTGTCCTAAATCAAATTTAAAGTTCATAAAAAAATGGAGAGACTATATGTTCTTAAATATAAAATATAAATGAAAGTAATTGTTCACGGCTCGTATTGTTACAATGCCTACATATACATACACATGGACTCACAACAATGTTGTTGAGTATTTTAAAATGATTTGATTATCAAATATGAGATTAAGAAAGTTAAATAAATCTATAAAAAATAATTTCCTGTGCTGAGTATAGTGTTATTAATACATGATCACAATAAACACATCTCGGTGAGACCAACGCTATAAGGAAATTAACCAATATGAACATTGATATAATTGCCATTACATAACATACGCAATAATGTTTGACACGTGCAACATTCCAGAACTGGTTTCATTTATATTACACTGACTTTATCACCAGCATCACTATGGACTATTTACATATTTTAATAGATAGTTTTTTTTGTGAAATATCAATAATGTAAATCGCTTTTCAAAATTGATACATCAGTAGTAAGAAAGGACGGACAGAGGTTCGACGCCATGCCATAAGCCTGAGGAGCAAAACAGGAGAAAAAAAACATATATAGCTAGAAGAGACCATAGAATCAAACATGAGGTATTGTTTCTACTACTTTATTTCTATTAGTCGGTTTATCAGAAGAAAAACAAACCTAAGTCAGCTTCAACTTGCTAAATCATGACGGACCATCTTCATTATCGAATATTTGTGTGTTTAAATCATAGTTCGTGGAAAATAATTGTATAAATTTATAAACTAGCAATGACAAGTTGATGGTAGTGAAGTGAAGACAAACGAGAACATTATGTTTAATAGGATTTCATATTGGTGCGATAGCAGCGAGAGTTTAGTGAATCAGTGTAAGGTGAGGTTAGCTGGGGTTAAACGCTGCTTTTAAGAGTATTTCACATATATCCCGGCTGCAAGTATTACGGCAGGGAGAAATCCCGCAACGCCATGTGGCTATGCATTGCGGTGAAACCTGGGAGCATTGGCTGGAACTAGCGAACCATGAGTGTTTCTACGCTGAAATTCAGTGTAGCATTGCACCCAAACCTTACTGCGTGTAGAACATATCTCTACTGCAGACAAAGTTGTCGTACCCCTGGCGCGATTCGAACCCCGGACCATTTGATCCGAAGCCGAATGCGCTGATGCATCTTAAAAAAAAATAAAAACCCATCGTTGTCTGCTAATATATCTGCTTAATTAGTGGTTAAAAGAGATCAAGGCTGTCAGTTATAATTGAAAAGAATGTCTTTCCCTTTGAATTACAAAGATTTATTAGCTAAGATCTTCTTACAAATGGTTTTGTTGAAAACTTGCACTGGATCGAAGTAATGAAGAAGCTTGTACTTGAAAGACTATGACTCAAACTTTTAACTTCTCAAATTCCAAATGATATTTTACTTTCAGGTTGACTCAAGATTTCCCTCTGGGCAAAAAATAAACTTTACTTTTGAGATATAAAGTCTCAATGTCTGCTAATTTATCGGTTTAATTAGTGTTTAAAGGATCAAAATTGTCAGTTGAAAATTGAAAAAAAATGTCTTTCGTTTTGAATCAGAAAGATTTATTAGTAAGGAGTCTCTTACAAATGGTTTTGCTGAGATCTTGCACTGAATCAAAGTAATCCATCAAATCACCTAATCGTGTTTTCAACGTTATCGATTTGATTGAAGACGACTCAATTTTACTTGCATTTTATCATTTTAGTAACATGCTTTTAGCAGTAGAAAATGTTACGGTTAAATAAATATGATTTAAAGATTTGCTTAAACAAGGATGTAACAAAAATGTTACTGTTTTTATGAAGTTGTTAAGTAAAGAATTCAAACGGGAAGTTTAAACCATGTCAATGATATTCTTATTCTCTATTACTGAAACGAAGTTAGTACCTTTAAGAATATTACTCAAACATTTGACTTCCCAAGGATATTTTTAAGCTTAAGATGACTCAATATTGTTTTCCTTTGAGATAATTAGTTGCAAGTTTATAAGTATTTTTCGATCCTATCTTGTAGACATCTAAGTATGAAGATGGTTACTGTCTACATTTGTTGCATAATGTAAATTAGCTATGATGTCAAACAGACACAACAAGCCAAAGTTTATTATCAAAAAATGAGTTTTAAGAAAGTGATTTTCGAATATATAGTTATACAAATTGTGACAAATCTGCAGACTGAACTGACTGTATTCGTCAATAAAGTGTAGGTCATTATCCGCTAAACCTCCTGATCCTTAGAATGTATGTACTAAGATATTGAATCAGTTGGCTACTTAACATTATCTGGCTGGGAAAGTATATTTACGGAACACTTGGAACACAGACAAGCATATCGATTCTCCTCATTCACTTGCATATATGCCAATTTATGTTTGATTGACTAACAATGCCACGAGATGAGGTGAGGGGACTTTGGTTTTAAAGTCGCTTTTAAGAGTATTTCACTTATATCACGCCTGCTAGTATTATTGTAGGGAGAAGGCCCGCAACGCCATTATGGCTATGCATTTCGGTGAAACATGCGAGCATCGGCTGGAACTAACGAACCATGGGTGCAGCCCACATGTAGAACAGTCGTCCAAAGCAGACAAAGTTGCTGATCCCCTGCTTACCACTGCGCTATCCCGCAAAAGCCATGAACACATGCAAAATGACAAAACTTATTGTTCAGCTCTCCTTGGTATTAAACACAAAGATTGTGATTATTTGAGGTTAGAATCCTGCTGCTAAAGTTTGAAACGCACGGAAACATCATGGAGATCGTGCATGGAAGGCAGGGTTTTTGCTGTCAGTAACGTGCGTCACATGGAAGATTTGCGCTGCACGTGCTTGGGGAAATCAATTTCATGAGAGTCTTCGCAATGTGTACCATATCCGATGAATTGCAAAATGATTAATTTTGTGTTACATGATTTAATTTATTGTTTGAATAATCGCACCTGCATGTTTGTAGCGTCATAATTTGATTAAGATGGTGAATGCATTCGGAGCAGTGGAATTGTTAAACTAATTAACTTGTCCCTGCGGGGCTCGTTCATGTTCTCGAATCTGCTGCTCCGAATTCATTACTGAAATCAAAACACCAATATGAAAAACATGCATTTGTTCAATATCGGCACCAGTGCTGAATTCCATCAATGCAATAGACAGAATGTAGGTTTATTATCTCCCGCGACCTCCCGCCACAAAAAAGTTGTCGATGGGATATGAACATAACCTCCATCCGTCAGTACGTCCGTCCGGATTTCTTTTCCGGGCCAGTCATCATGTGTAGATGTGGCTTTTAAGATTTTCGACTTCTTGTGAGTTTTATTTTAGCCGTTTCCATTGAAGCATACTTTAAAATTTCGTTTCCAGACAAAAATGTGTCGTTTGATTAATTATAATGTGTCGATTCTATCTTTAAATAAGTAATCAATGTCAGGAATGTTTTAAGTTTTGAAACAGAAACGTTTTAAAATAAGAGTGTTGTTTCACATTGACGTGAAAGAATCAAGATGATAGTGTGAATAGTATGCTTTAACCCAAAAAGTGTTATTGATGTTTTGATAACTCTGATCAACAACGAGATCTCGGGAATTTCGAGTGAAGGAGAATCATCGCTAATAGGCCCTGGAATTTGAAAAGACATTTTTTGTTTGATAATTGACACGGTTGATTCTTTAAATCTTCTGCAATCAGATCAACTTTCAAGAGACGAACTTTTTGGGGGGAAATGGATATTCCTTAGAAACTGCTTAGTGTGTGTCCTTTGAAGGTCTGACAGAAGTGTATATTATGCAACTCCAGATGCTGCAGAGAAAATATTGAAAGAGAAACATTCTGTTTGACAAATTGGCAAGGTTGATTCTCTAAATATTGTGTAATCCGATCAATTTCAAACCACGAAGTTGTGTTTTAGGAAAATTAAGTTCATTATTACATAACATATTTTCAGAAGCTTCTCAGAGAGTTTTTAACCCCAGATGATACAGGGATATCAACTACACATGCAACTTCCAAACGCAAGGCATAACTCTTGCCAGTCTACTGGCTGATTTAACCCTTGCGGTATTTCCCTCGCTTTGTTGCGTCAAAATAGTGAATCGCTGCACCAGAAATGCATAGCGGGCCTGGATTTCTAAACACAGATTTCTTAAGGAAATACTGCAAGGTCTAAATCAGCCAGTAATGGAGACTGGCAAGAGTTATGACTTGCATTGGGAAGTTGCTACACATGTTGATCATTCTAATTTTGAAAGAACATCCTAACCATAAAAACAGTATCCCTTATGATATGTTTATTTATATGTTATATTTTCTTTTGTAAACAAAATATTTTTCGGTTATTTTCATATACTCATGGTAATGATGGTTGACACCCTCTAAGTTATACGAGTGACATGTTATATAAACAACATAACGTGTCAGTTTCGATAATATTTTGGGTAAAACATGTTACTACTGGATGTCTTTTTGTGAATAGTGTGCTTGAGCATTTTACTATTTCACCACTCTTACTTAAAATACCAAAGAAAGAGGAATATAAGAAAAATTCATTCATTGTGTCTTGAGATCTTGGCATTGGTATATTGTTATAGTGTTCGAGTGTTCTCATCTTGGTTCTAATAAATAATGAAAAGTTCTACTGAACCCAAATATACACAAGATCTTTCTTTTCTTTATGTCATTTGGTTTCGAAAATACCATAATATCGAACAATTTTGATTGTCCATGCATTTAATTGGCTAAAATTCATTTTATGTTAATGGGTGTCAACCATTTTTACCATGAGTATATTTTGACATACCACATAAACAACATTTGTGTACGTTTCGAGAAGGAAATGTTCACGTGTAAAAAGTAATCTGTGTTACTCAAATTAAGGTTGACCATGTTAGAGTCGAATTGTAAGGAACATCACAAAACGTTTGTCAGTCGTATATGCAATCCCTTCGAATTTCCTGTTATTACTCAAAGTCAAAATGAGATTTGCTCAGGCACTTGACTTACCTCAGGCTCAATTGTAGCAAATTCATCTGGATATTGAGTGAAAACTTCCCCACTATTATTTTCATGTGTTATTATGCTAAGACTGCATAACGTCTAACATAGGATCATTGATGCAATTTCTATATTTCACATATTGCCACAAATACGAATTCTCAAGAAAACCTGCTATCAAATAAAGAAACCATTACTTCCGCTTTAAAGATGCTGCTGGGTTCTTTAAGATTAAAAATGTCTTTGTTTGAACAACTGTTCCTGTGGGTGATATATGAGTTGAGTTGAGTTGGGGTTTAACGCCACTTTCAAATTTATTTCACTTATATCGCGGCTGCTAGTATTACGGCAGGGAGAAAGCCCGCAACGCCATGTGGCTATGCATTGCGGTGAAACCTGCGAGCAACGGCTGGAACTAGCGAACCAGGGGTGGTACTACTCTGAAATACAGTGTAGCATTGCACCAAAACCTAACTGTGTGTAGAACAGTTCTCTACTGCAGACACAGTTGCCCTGCCCCTTGCGGGATTATTGTTGAGTCGAGCATGCATTAAGATCGATTTGCAAACGTGTAAGGCATGAATACTTGTTCAATTGGACAACGATATTGCAAACTGTATAATTAATACAACTATAATTTGCATATAATACATATCTTTGTATCGTTTGTTCACTATCTAAATGATATGTTTTGTAATTACATTCAACTTCGGAGCTGTGACACTTTACATATATCAACTAGGACTGGGATTGTCGAGGCGAAATGGTCGTGTGTTAAGCTGTTAATACAGTCAATGCTGGCAATAGTTGGAAAAGTACAAGAATGTGTACTATTGAAGATAGTGGTATCCCAAATATAACCATGTTATGGATTGATAGTGTTTAATAGCTCGTGCAACTATCGTACATTATGGAACATGTGTATGTTTAAATCACAGCTCGTGGGAAATAATTGTATAAATGTATGAACCTGCAATGACAAGTTTATGGTAGTGAAGTGAAGACAAACAAGAACATTATGTTTAATGGGATTCAATGTTGGTGTGATAGCAGAGAGAGTTTAATAAATCAGTGTAGAGGTTTCAAAACTTTGATGAACTTTTCATTTGATTTAAGAGAATAATCTGTGCAGTTTTTGTTGATATTTTGCAATTGTTGTTGCTTATAATTTCGTTTGAAGATGTTTTTGTTTTGTGAGGTACAGTGTAATGTAACGAGGAAGACATAATACATTTTCAACAAAGTTAAAACGAAATAATGTTGGCGGAGAGAGTCAATTGGAATGTATACACTTGGAAATTAATTAAGGAACACTCAATGATTTTAACAGGAAAATCGTTCCAATTTGTAAGAAGACAATATGTAAGGAAAACAGTTAGTGATTTTCGATATAACAATCATATAGCATTGATAAAACGAAATGTCACTCAAATAACGGTTCTCCCCAATAATTTGGTATTTTGATGTCAAAATCAAAGTTCCAATAAAGTGTAAAATGAAAGTAAATTTGTGTTGCTTGTGGGGCTGTGATAACATTTTACTTACTGACCTTTTAACAAAAGTCACTCGTTAACGCAGTATGCGCCTTTAAACTCACAAAATCATGAAACTGTCAAATATTAATAAACTTGTCTCAATGAACAAATTTGGTAACTACCTACGGTATTGGCTCATGGACAGCGAGAAGAAGGGTTTCGTAAACTGATTGAACTCAAATATTCTTAAATTTATTCACAGATCGTTCAAAAAGGGACTTGAAGTTTAATGTCTGTCTTGCTTCTTATCATGCATGATACAATATGTTGTGATGTGTGAATGTCAACTTGGTATCAACAATATTGTTTACAATAAATAAATTCTAAAGTTTGAAGTGTAATTTCTCTTCTAGGACAATAGTTATTTTAGGTTATAAACTTCAGTACCATCATATTTTCCGTCATAAAGTTTGCATATGGTTGATTTTTATGTCAATGAATGAGCCGTTAATTTACAAATCGTTTTGTCTGGGGTGATAAAACCATTCAATTTATCCAGAGCACCACATTTCAGTTTACAAAGTGGGGTGTTGCTTAATTAACAACCAAGTGTATATATAAAAAGATCACGCAATTTCATTGATTAGGATATACACATTTTATTGTTCATGTCCGTTCAAACACACACTGGTTTTTTTCAAAATGGTTATTGGCCAGAATGTCTTTAATTTAAGTTAATGAGTTGATGACACTTGGTAATATAATTAATGAAATATGTTGTCGACATAATGTTTTTATTTTATTTTACTGAGTTGACGTATTATTACTATAGGACGTCATAAAAACAAACCACGTTTTAGAGTCAAAGATTTGATATACGACAAATAAAATGAAAGTCCTATCACCATCGTCACCTTGGAAAATAATGTTCCAAATAATAATGCATGATCAATGATCCACCTTATATTGAAAATTATGGCTATAATTATTGTAGAGATAAGTTTAAATTATATTCACCCTGGTTCCATTCATATAATAAAACAAGACATGCGGCCATCTTTACCAGGTAGTCCACAGTCAACAACAATTATCTGGTACACAAATCAGATAAAAGAAAAGTGTTTTCATCTTTCATCTCATCCTCGGTTACCCATGGTTGTATATATGCTCCGTTACTCTCCACTATATCACCCATGGGAAACCTTATCAGGAGAATCTGTACTCAAATTACCCGCCCTTGGACGCCGTGACGAAGTCAGTAACCAAAGAAAATACTCAATACGATAAGACGGAAATGGTCAAGGGAGATAACCGGTGACTGATTTCTAACAAAATGACCTCGCGTGCTTTGCAACGAAGTGATATGAATTGTCATTGGCTCGCAGGTCCAAGTTTGATTGGCTCACGCCTGCTAAGGGCGGGTAAATTGAGTACAGATTTCTCTGATGAAATTTCCCATGGGTGATATAGTGGAGATTGACGGAGCATATATAAAATCATGGGTAACCGAGGATGCTTTCATCTTTGTAATCCTATAAATTTGGATTATGAATTTTGTATCATTCGCATTTAGTTATAACTTTATCTTTCGATTCGCTACAGTAAAGAACTTAAACTTACTTTCATTTCGATCTGAGACATTCGAGTCCAAAGGAAAAAGAAAAAAGAAAGCGCATTACAGTAAAAATGGATAATATTTTAAAATAGATGCATCTAAAAACAAAAAAAAAACATCGTTGCCTGATATTATTTCTGCTTAATTAGTGGTTAAAGGAGATCAAGACTGTCAGTTATAATTGAAAAGAAATGTCTTTCCTTTTGAATTACACATGTTTATTAGCTGAGATTATCTTACAAATGCTTTTGCAGAGACCTTGCACTGGATTGAAGTAATCCATCAAATCACCTTCTCGTGTTTTCAACGATATCTTTTTGATTGATAGTGACTCTATTTTAATAAGAACCATGCTATTAGCATCAAAGAGTAAACGTTTTAATAAATATGATTAAGGTTAGAAATAGAAGAATTTGTGAAAATGTAACTGTTTTAAGTAAATGTGAAGTAAATAATATAAAAGGGTAATACAATACCTGACAATGATATTCTTATTAATGTTGTTATCAGAAGAGGAAGTTTATACCTTTCAAATTCAAAATAATATTTTACTTTCAGGTTGACTCAAGGTTTCCCTCTGGGCAAAAAATAAACTTTACTTATGAGATAAAGAGGAAACCTCGTTGTCTGCTAATTCATCTGCTTAAAGGATCAAGGCTGTCAGTTAAAATTGAGAAAAATGTCTTTCCTTTTGAAGCACAAAGATTAATGAACTGAGAGAGTCTCTAAAAAATGATTTTGCAGAGATACTGCACTGAATCAAAGTAATCCATCAAATCACCTAATCGTGTTTTCAATGACATCGATTTGATAGAAGTCGTCTCAATTTAACTTGCATTTTATCCTTTTAAGTACCATACTATTAGAAGCAGAAAATTAATCGGTTAAATAAATATGATTTAAAGATAGGAATGACCCCTTTGCTTATACAAGGATGTTATGAAAAAGTTATTGTTTTTATGTAGTTGCTAAGTTCATAATTCACAGGGGAAATATAATACATGACAATGATATTATTATATCACTGAAAAGATGTTAGTACTTTTTAGAACATGATTCAAACATTTTACTTTTATTCCCAAGGATATTTTACATTAAGACTGACTCAAAATTTCCCTTTGAGATAATCAGCTGCAAGTTTATGAGATAGTATTTTCGATACTATTTTGAAGAAATTTAATTTTGAAAATGGTTACTATCTTCATTCGTTGCATGTTTTAAATTAGCTAAACTGAAGCACAAAAGAAACGTCACACCTCAGTTGCTGTTATCATATGTATAATTTTAAACGCAAATTTCTCGAGTTTTCGACGTCGTATTCAAAAACTGAATAATTTGGCAAATTAGCCCAAAATATTAAATCAGTCAAATAATGTTTTACGTGTTTTTAAAAAAATTTATCAAAAATCAAAATTTTGAAATTTAAAATTCCCAAAAATTAATTTTGATACAACACAACTATTAATCGACATATAACACATACTCATTGTGAAAATCAATAAATTTGCTTAGTCCTGCACACATTTACAACATTTTAAACATGGTAGGGGTCATGTTGGTGTAAATTTCATTTCTTACCCCTGTCTAGTTTAAAAATTATATTGTAGTAAAAAAATATAAAAAATTCACCAATTAAGTCATTAAAACTACTGCCAAAAGGTGTTATTGCATCGTGCCATAATCAGTTTATATTATAACAAATTTAGTTTTTGCAAATTTATGTTCGAATATACATGAATATGTATACAAATTATACCCCACTTCCGGTCTCGTTGCTTTTGTTACAATTTTAGGTGTAATAGCCGATACACCTACACTTTTTCTGATATACCTACAATGTACACCTTTTTTTTAAATACCTACATTTTTTCTAATATACCTACACTTTTGTACAACTGAGAAATCAATGGAGTCAATTTTCTAAATTTCCAAATCTAAGTCATAGTACTATATAAAATGTCAGATTATATATGAACATATAAGATACTTACAAATGTTTCATTTGAAACCTGGGACCGAACCTGTTTTCTGTTGCTTTCTGGCCGAACTCACCATAACAGAGGCCTGTTGAAACGTTGTAGATGTTTTTATGACCAAATGAAAACAAACTTCTTATAATTTGTGATATAATATCACACATTTCTGTATTTCTCTTTATGTGAGAACGTTATTTTATTTTGGGTGCAAAATGTCTTAGCATACTGAAAGTGACTTCTGTTTTCTCTAAACGTTGGACATGTTGACGTGAGTATGGCGTTATCTGTACATTTCAGCGAGATGCACGTGCTCCTCCTTGGGCCATATGAATTAGATTTCGAGCCCAAAACATGGGTAACCATACAACGAAGTACGGGCTGAGCGTACCCGGGAGTTTTTTGGTATTTTTGTATTTGGGTTGTGCGTTTCAAACACAGCTTGTTTACATCTGTATTTGTTTAGAAATATTATGAAATAGTATCCGTTTACACTAGGCCGTAAGTGGGATATAAGACAGATATACCCATACTTTTCCTTGTGTTTCAAATGACACTCTACACTTTTCCCCGTGGAGCCTTACTCCGCGAAGTGTAGAGTATCATTCGATACAATCGGAAAAGTATGGGTATATCTCTCACTTGTATAAAACTTGCAGACTGAACGACTTTATCTATCACACGAGGGGAAACCACGTATTGCGAAAACAAAATTGGCTTTTAGGCGTTGACAAAGTAGCATCATATGGGTAGCGTTGCCTCCATTCATAAAAATGCAATGGGTAAAATGGGACACATGGTGATGAGTGAATTTGCAATCGCTCTTAGATGTATTGATTCTGATACACTTTCTGTATTTTCAAAAATGAATACAAGGAAGAGGAAACCTCTGAATTATATCCTGGAACGTTATTGTTGAGTCGAGCATGCATGAAGATGGAATAACAAACGTGTAAGGCAATACTTGCTGAATTGGACAACGATATTGCAAACAATATGATAAATAAAACACTAATTTGCTTAACTTATACTGTACGTTTAATCTGTTATCAGTTGGATTGACATAAATAAAGCGTTGTTGTCAATGTGTACAAGGGTGAAACTAAATTTCAATAAATATTACACGATGCAGAAATCGAAATTGTTGAACGATCTTGAAATCCTGAGATTGGATAACACATGAGTGATGGAATCACCTTTATTGTCATAATTCGTGTGTTGAAATAACTACAGCAGAGTAAATGTATCGATGATGCCGTCAGTATCTATTGAGTTTACTTCTATCCTCTAACAAACTCTACTGAAGCCATGTATCACTGACATCGACAGTACAAACAAAGATATTTTTAATCTAATCTTATTTTAATCAGTAGCATCTTAAAGCGGAAGTAATGGTTCCTTTATTTCATAGCAGGCTTTCTGGAGTAATCGTCTTTGTGGCAATATGATAAGAACCATCTGTTTTTTTTATATTTTTGTATCTTGAAATTTCAAGGTATAAGTTGAAATTACAAGAAAATACAGTTGAAATTTCAAGATTGTTTATCAAGCCCTTTTTACATGCACACGTTTACTCCTGGGAGTAAATATACTTACATGGAGTAAACGTGTCATGTAAACAGTCCAAAACAAATTTACTTACAGGAGTATATATACTCATAAGAGTTAAATACTCTACCCCAAGAGGTAAAGTAAAAGTATATTTACTCCAGGAGTATTTTGTTCCTATAAGTAACCGTGTCATGTTAACAGATTTTCTGTTTACTCATGTAAGCAAACTGATGCAGCATCCTAGAATTTGACATAATTTTGTAAATTAACTATTCATTGTCATTGGTCTTTTATTTTGTATTTACAAAGATTATGTTAGCTATAGAATTGTTTCATAAATGATTTGTTTGTATAATACTGTATAATATCATTTTAATTTCACTTGGTTCCTAATACGTGTGTCTTAGGTGTTTGATTTCCTTTAACGTCCATCCAAAAAAACTAGCAGTAACTCGATGTGTATATTTATAGCAAGTGTTTTGTTCTTACAGATTATTATATTTTCATTGTTAATAGTTATCATTATTTTAGTTGAAGCATATCAAAACAACAATAGTCGATTTCCTTTTGAACTATATTTTCACATTGAACAATAACAGGGCATAATAACATTAGTTTGCTTCAAAGACATGCCATTTATGAATTGACAAATTAAGCAGCCAAGTTGGTGTGCAGGCTCTTTATGCACCCAGCATCGGGTCATCATTATTGTAACCATCAGCGACATTGGGGTCATCGTCAAGTTCTATCTCCATGTCATGAGGGTTTTCATCTCACTTAACAATTGTAACTGTACATGTATATTCTAATCTACATCCGAGCTTTTCTGTATGTGTCGCAACTGTGTCTTCAATAGTCACCCGGACGCTGCTAAGCTTGTTATTGAACAACCTCAGAGATGCTGTGAGATTCTGTTTGTGGCTGTAATGGTTCTTGATAAAGGTATAAACTAACATGATAAACAACTTCATCATTCTTGTTTTGAAAAGATTGTGGGAGGCTTTAAGTGCGGTACTTTAGTTACATAATACCATTCCTTACGATTGAGACAGTTGCCGTCAGCTTAAACTGGTGTTACTATTGACATGTGGGTGCAGTCTATGGCATCTCCACATTTGGAAAACCTCCAGTGATCTTCATATCAATTGAATACAACCTGCAATTTTACACCATTTGGGGGATTAACATATCTATGGAGATTTTCAAATACATCAAATAGGTTACTGATAGTTCAGTTTTAAGCAATAGATGCAAGCCAATACACGACGATAGCAACATTATAATGTAGACCAATTGGTTCTCTGAACGGTGCCGCACTCACAAAATGTTTTGATTCTTTTCAAATGTTTTTCTTGTCATTGCTAAAGTTTTCGTTTCACTGTTCATCATTAAAACTCCTCCTTACATTTCCATTTCACCATATTTGATATTTGATATTTGATATTTGATATGTTTGTCAGTTAACAGACCAAGCACAAAGCCTTACACAGAACATATTGATAATCTCTTCTTCACTTCTGGATACGCAGTTAACTCATTGTTAGTTCTCACCAGAATGACGTTTTAGCTGTAAGAAAACCAAATATATTTAAGGGTCCTTAAATTCCAATGGAACGTAAAGTAAATATACTTTTACTCCTGGGAGTAAATATACTCCTAGTTGTAATTATACTCCTGAGAGTATTGTGTGCATGTTTAAAGGGCATATGAGTATAACAGAGTATCCTTAGGCACGAAGTACCTAGAAATTTGAAATACCCATCCTGAAATGTCAACTTAATGTAACCAACGAAACTGGAAAACTAGAATATTAAAGCAGGTATTTTCTTAAATTTTCAACTTACTACCTTGAAAATTCAACTTAGTATGTTGAAATATCAACTTAGTATGTTGAAAATTCAGCTTCATATCTTGACATTTCAAGATACTTGGGTGATTTGTAAGTTGAATTTTCAACTTCATATCTTCAAATTTTAACTTGAATCTTGAAACTTAAATCTTGAAATTTCAACTTACGATCTTGAAATTTCAAGATAAAACAAATAAAAACAGATGGCCCTAATATGCCACCGTACCCTGATGTCCATGTCTATATAATAATCATTAACAATCGTGTCCGGCAGCAGTATTTCGTTGTCTACACCATTGAAAATCTGGTGACGTTTCTTTTGCGATTTAGTGTAAATGTTATCCCTGAATCATGTGGATTTGAAAAATATACTTGCGACAGACTTTCAAACGGTTCACTCTGAGAAGCTTCTAAGGAATCTATAATAATGAACAAACAGCAAACTGGAATTTATTCAAAATTTCGTCGTTTGAAAATTGGTCGGATTACACAATATTAAAAGAATCAACCGTGACAATTTATCAAACACAATGTTTCTCTTTCAATATTCCCTCTACACCATCTGGAGTTGCATAATATACATCTGTGTAAGACCTTCAAAGGAGACAAATTAAAACGTTTCTAAGAAAGCAAAATATATTTTCCGAAATATCTAAAGAATCAACCGGGTCAATTATCAAACAAAAAACTTCTTTTCCAAATAAAGAGCCTATTGGCAAAGATTCTCCTTCACTCGATATTCCCGAGATTTGTTGCGGATCAAAGTTATTCAACATCATTATAAACCTAGGTCGGATTCTGTCTGTTGTTTTGTAGGTATCTTCTTTTCTTGGAATAACCTCTAATGAGGTCTTACTTCCGAGAATAACCCGGTATGAGGTTTTACTTTTGAAAGTAAGACCTGAACCTAAGGTTTTTTTGAAAGTAAGACCTGGAAATGCACTTAGAATAATTTTTCAGACTTGCAACGCAATAGCCAACAAGCAGCATTTATTATCGAAAATTATATAAAGTTAAAAATTTCCAAGTTGAAATAGCTGGATTCGAACCTGGCACCCTTCGTTCTCCAAACTGGCGCCTTAGACCGCTCGGCTATGCAGACAGAGATGATGAGTGGAGTTGAATTACTCCATTTATAGTCATACCTTCTTTGCCTCGATATAACGCAACCGAGGGCGACATACCCTTTATAAAAACACGATTTGGGAATCAAAAATTATAAAATGTAAATTTGTACATTTGATGTTTATAAATAGGAAGAAAACATTCTTCCTTCGTCTTCTGCTTTTAAAATGGTCTAAGCGGAGGAATTAGGCCCTTTGAGCGTCCGAAACTATAACTCGTAAATTTTGATAGTTGACGGTTTATAAGCTGGAGAAAACACTCCTCCTCGGTCTTCTGCTCTGAGAATAACCTCAAGGTCGGGATAGCCCCTCCTTAACATAACACTTTATTTGGTTAAAGCACACTACCCACACTACCGTCTTGATTCTTTGAGGGCAATGTGAAATAACACGCTTATTATACCCCCGCTACGACGCAGTCGGGGGTATATAGCGCTCCGCGCTCATGCTGTTTATTATTAATAATGTTTGTATAAATGTAATGGATCGGTATCAACATAAGCATAATAGTTTGCTATCTTACCAATAGACTACATGGGTCGATTCCTAGATTGTGAAGGGTTATGATATTTCATCTAACGACTACAGGGGTCGATTCCTAGATTGTGAAGGATTCTCAAATAGTTTTTCTATTTTATCTACATACTATAGGGGTCGATTCCTAGATTGTGAAGGGTTATGATATTTCATCTAACGACTACAGGGGTCGATTCCTAGATTGTGAAGGCATCTCAAATAGTGTTTCTATCTTATCTACAGACTATAGGGGTGGATTCCTAGATTGTGAGGATCTTTCAACTCGTATCTCTGTCTTATCTACTGGCTACCGGGGTCGATTCCTAGATTGTGAAGGCTTCTCAAATAGTTTTTCTATCTTACCAATAGACTACATTGGTCGATTCCTAGATTGTGAAGGGTTATGATATTTCATCTAACGACTACAGGGGTCGATTCCTAGATTGTGAAGGATTCTCAAATATTTTTTAAATTTTATCAACATACTACATTGGTCGATTCCTAGATTGTGAAGGGTTATGATATTTCATCTAACGACTACAGGGACCATTCCTAGATTGTGAAGGTTTCTCAAATAGTTTTCTATCTTATCAATAGACTACATGGGTCGATTCCTAGATTGTGAAGGGTTATGATATTTCATCTAACGACTAGAGGGACCATTCCTAGATTGTGAAGGGTTCTCAAATATGTTTATTTCTATCTTACCAATAGACTACATGGGTCGATTCCTAGACTGTGAAGGGTTATGATATTTCATCTTACGATTACAGGGTCGATTCCTAGATTGTGAAGGCTTATGATATTTCATCTAACGACTACAGGGACCATTCCTAGATTGTGAAGGTTTCTCAAATAGTTTGCTATCTTACCAATAGACTACATGGGTCGATTCCAAGATTGTGAAGGGTTATGATATTTCATCTAACGACTACAGGGGTCGATTCCTAGATTGTGAAGGATTCTCAAATAGTTTTTCTATTTTATCTACATACTATAGGGGTCGATTCCTAGATTGTGAAGGGTTATGATATTTCATCTAACGACTACAGGGGTCGATTCCTAGATTGTGAAGGCATCTCAAATAGTGTTTCTATCTTATCTACAGACTATAGGGGTGGATTCCTAGATTGTGAGGATCTTTCAACTCGTATCTCTGTCTTATCTACTGGCTACCGGGGTCGATTCCTAGATTGTGAAGGCTTCTCAAATAGTTTTTCTATCTTACCAATAGACTACATTGGTCGATTCCTAGATTGTGAAGGGTTATGATATTTCATCTAACGACTACAGGGACCTTTCCTAGATTGTGAAGGTTTCTCAAATAGTTTTCTATCTTAACAATATACTACATGGGTCGATTCCCAGATTGTGAAGGGTTATGATATTTCGTCTAACGACTACGGGGACCATTCCTAGACTGTGAAGGGTTCTCAAATAGTTTTTCTATTTTATCAACATACTACATTGGTCGATTCCTAGATTGTGAAGGGTTATGATATTTCATCTAACGACAAGAGGGACCATTCCTAGATTGTGAAGGGTTCTCAAATAGTTTTTCTATCTTACCAATAGACTACATTGGTCGATTCCTAGATTGTGAAGGGTTATGATATTTCATCTAACGACTACAGGGACCATTCCTAGATTGTGAAGGGTTCTCAAATAGTTGTTCTATCTTATCAACATACTACATTGGTCGATTCCTAGATTGTGAAGGGTAATGATAATTTCATCTAACGATTACAGGGGTCGATTCCTAGATTGTGAAGGGTTGTGATATTTCATGTAACGACTACAGGGACCATTCCTAGATTATGAAGGGTAATGATAATTTCATCTAACGATTACAGGGGTCGATTCCTAGATTGTGAAGGGTTGTGATATTTCATGTAACGACTACAGGGACCATTCCTAGATTGTGAAGGGTTCTCAAATAGTTTTTCTATCTTTTCAACAGACTACATTGGTCGATTCCTAGATTGTGAAGGGTTATGATATTTCATCTAACGATTACAGGGGTCGATTCCTAGATTGTGAAGGGTTATGATATTTATGATATTATGGAATAAAGTTGATTGATGTATTGTATTTTAAATACTCAAATTGGTTATATCATATTTGTCAATCCATGGATTTTGGTAACAAAAACAATTTTTCACTGGTTATAATGCCAATCGTCAGTTGATCATCCATCCATTGCGATTGGTATGAACTCATGATATTTAGCGTGTTGTTTTAACTAATTAACTGGGATTATCCAGTCACTCACGGCTAATTACAGACGACACCACACTGTTGATGGTATTGACAATGACATCCCACCAAACATCCTGTTCAGTGACTGCTGCATACAATTGCTAACTGCTGGACTCCCCACACTTTCAATCAATCAACTTTATTCCATAACGACCACTCACAGTGGTACATGGTTACAGATACAATTTACATATGTCACATTATGTGAGGCAGCATACAGTTACTTATTCATTAAACTTATCTAATATACATTTAATAAATTTACTAAGTTTTCTTTGTTTACATTGGTCTTGAGCAGACAACAACTGGTGTAGTTTATAGAAACTGGGTCTTATTACAAAGTATTGGTTAACAAACTTATTTCGTTCACACAAAAGTGATGTACAGATAAATAAGTAGTGAAATTCATCACCAACCCCAAGATGACAAAGTGGGCAGATTCTTTCAAGATAGGGTACATGGGACCATCTTCCTTTCTCTACAGGTAATAAATGATTACTAGTTCTAGTTCTTAATGAAGACCTTGAAATAATTAATGGAAGAAATATATACTTGTCTATGCCAAAGTGTGACTTAATACATGAATAAAACTTTCTTTTGGAAGATAAAGATTTTTGAAAGTGCCAATTCTGGATAAATTGATCTTTTAAATTTTGTTCTACTGTGGACAAGAGCCAATTTTTATCTACCGCACATTGATTATGCCAAACAAAACTAAGTCCACAGTTGTCTAAAATATTTGTAACACACTTAAGCCAATTAGATAAATTATGATTTTGATGAAATTTTCTGTACAAAATATTATAACAAATGCTTGATAATTTATTAGAATATTCAAATGTCATTAGCTTAAGCCAATATGAAATCATCCTTTTCTTAACAAAACTGTCAATAGGAAATCTACCGTTTTCTCCATAGAGCATATAATCCGGTGTGCTCTTGCGTAAATTTAAACACAGTTTAAGAAAATATTTATGAACTCTCTCTAACATTAAAATATTACTGAAACCCCATACTTCAGACCCATATAACAAAATGGGTAAAACCATGTGATCAAATGCAATAAACTGACAATCCAAAGGTAAATGTTTATTTCCAGCCTTTGATAATATTACATGAATTGCTGTTAATGATTGTTGCTTTAGGGATTTTAATTCAAAAGTAAATTTTCTGTTTCTGTGAAATATAATTCCAAGATAATTATAATAGTCAACAACATCAATATTAGATTCATTCAAATAAAAATGAGGCTTGTGTTTAGTATGACCTGATCTAAATATAGCAACCTTGGTTTTTCGAATATTAACCTTAAGCCTCCATCTATTACAATATTGACCATGGCAAATATATCTAAACAGTGTTGTAAATCTGTAGGGTTCTCTGCAAATAAAACTGTATCATCTGCATAAAGTAATAGATAAACTTTCAAAATGCCTACAGTATCATGTAATTATATGCCTTTAGTATTGTGCTCATTCATAAAAAGTTCAACATCATTCAGATATATAGAAAATAATAATGGAGAAAGATTTTCTCCCTGACGCACCCCTTTTCCACAGTCGAAAAATCCAGAAAAATTGTCACCATTCTTTATACATGATTTTATATTTTGATATAAATTTTGAATAACATGTAGAAATTTTCCTTGAATACCATATGAAAGTAATTTTTGCCAGAGGCCTACACGCCAAATGTTATCGAATGCTTTTTGGAAGTCTACAAAAACACAATAAAGTTTCTTCTTTTCAGATCTTAAAATGTCTATAAGTGACTTTAAAACAAAAATATTAATAATTGTTGAGTAATGTTTTCTAAAACCAGCCTGTATTCCCGAAATAACAGAGTTATCATTGACAAATGTGGTTAGTCTGTCATTTAAAACCTAAGTGAATAATTTGCCTAAACATGACAAAATGGTGATAGGTCTATAATTTTCGGCATCATATCTACTTCCTTTCTTTTTATAAATAGGTCTAATTACTCCAACCGTCCAACTTTCTGGGATGAAACCTGTATCTAGTATGTAATTAAACAATTCATAATACAAATCAATCATACAGTCTTTTGTAGAAATGATATGTTCGTTCTCAATCTGATCAAGTCCTGCAGATTTACCAGTCTTTAATTTATTAATAGCATTGAAGATTTCAGTTCTGGATATTTCCTCATTGAGTTTATTATTAGATTCCAATATGTGCGGTCCAGGGTCCACATCAGTGTCACTGGTATAGGTGTGTATAAATTACTGTATTTGACGTTTTTGAATGGCATATTCTAGAAGTGAGGGTGATGAAGACTAGATACAGTGTATATACAAATGTATTCTGTTTCGGCAATGTTTCAACATAGATGTCATTAACATTACTTGTTTGAGTGGCATCAGCATTTTTTTAGAATCTATATCGAAACATCGCCTTATATCGCCAATAACACACTAATCAACATATGTAACAGTTAAAAGTATGCAAGAAAACTTGCAGGGTATACCTATTACAGTACGCCTTGTATCCACAGAAGAGCTTGGAAGAATAACAAATTATAACATTTAGACTACATTTAGTAATCAAATGTTACAATCATAAAGTTTGTATTCAAATGTTTAAAGAGTATTTTCGTGTACATGTACATGTATAGCACACCGAGATCATGTATTACATATCACAGTATGTTTGCAGACTTTTTGAAGCATGTTGTATATATTGTGAAATATGGGTTAGAAGGCCTACACTTCCGAAATAAACATTCTTATTATCAACACAACGCATTTATTTTTGGTCCTCGGAAAAAAAGTATCGGTAAAAAAGTCCTAAATTAACCTAGGAAAAAACTCCTCGGAAAAAAGTACTAAAAACTTATAGTTTCAAACCACCTTGACACGATGAAAGTACTGTACTTCATTTCTGGAGACACTTTTATACACATTTCACATTTTTTAGTTGATTTCATCATCTCAATATCTCATTGTGAATGTATAAGACAATCTGTTAGAATCATATTCAAATTGGTAAACTACTGGGATATCTGCACTCTGTTAAAATCACATTTCAATAATTGGCAAACACTTTAATTCCTGGGATATACCCAACCTGCTACAATCATATTCCAATTGGCAAATACCTAAATGCAAGGATATACCCACTTCGCTTCACTTCACATTTCAATTGGCAAACACTGTAAATCCTGGAGTATACCCACTCTGCTGAGATCACATGTCAATGGTTAAACACTGCAAGCTACATCCTTGGGCATATTAATAAAAACTATGTTTAGAATTAGACTCGCACACAATATTTTATAATTTAATAACTTTGTATTTTAACCATTGTTTAATCCAACGTGTAAACATCAGTTTACTGTTTAAATGTATAATTACCTTTTAGCACCTTATGGTGTTTTTATATGTATATTTTAGTAAATTAGTGTCAAATAGGCCCAAGTTGGCCGGGCGATGTTTTACTCTGCATTTTATATTGTATCTTATACTTGTATCGCTTGACACTTTAATAAATTATTTTTCTTCTTTCTTCTTTCTTCTTCTTCTTCATATTGCTAAAATCATTAGTCATACTTAAATTTTGATGAAAATATATATTTATTCTGTTATAATGCATATTTTTATATATAAGGACTTTTTTCCAAGGACTTTTTTACCAGTACTTTTTTCCAAGTTTTTTTTCCGAGGACTTTTATTTACTATAATCTTCCTAATTACAGCAAAATTATGCGTGGACAAACTTCTATTTACAGGAATATTGTTTTGCTGTAAGCAGATGCAGCTGATAAACAGGACCCGCCCTTTTTTACATGAAACAGGATCGTGTCTATCGACTAACTGAACTCTAATTTCAGTCCATTCCTCTTGTTTGGGCCATTGGTTTACTCACTGCGTCCTTTACTGACACAACAAGTACGTATACATAAAGACGCTGACGTTTCTTTATAAGTTGTTTTCATAACGATTAAGGCTGCTGGGTTGAGTATGTCAGTTAACTCTTCTCGTTAAAATGTAATCCGCACTGTGACCAACCTGTTGATTTCATCAGCAGTAACATATATACATTCTGGAATACCTGTCGTATATGTTGTAGAAATCAAACATGGACAATGACTTACGACCCAAGTTTCAAACATTCCTTGAAGCGAAATACCCTGACACTAAAGCGGAGTGGGGTTTTATGGGAAGAGAAAAAAGATCCTCACAATCTAGGAATCGACCCCTGTAGTCGTTAGATGAAATATCATAACCCTTCACAATCTAGGAATCGACCCCTATAGTATGTAGATAAAATAGAAAAAACTATTTGAGAAGCCTTCACAATCTAAGAATCGACCCCGGTTGCCAGTAGATAAGATAGAGATACGAGTTGAAAGCTCCTCACAATCTAGGAATCGACCCCTATTTTCTGTAGATAAGATAGAAACACTATTTGAGAAGCCTTCACAATCTAGGAATCGAACACTTATAGTCGGTGTATGAATCAACCAATACAGTCAGTAGAGAAAACAGAATATATGCTCACAATCTATTCTTAGATTGTTCAGGTCTCACAATCTGCAGATTGTTTAAACAATCTAGGAATGGTGAAACATTCCTAGATCGTTCGAACAATCTGCAGATTGTGAGCTCACAATCTGCAGATTGTGATGATTCCTAGATTGCACGGAACATATACACTTAACCAAATACAAGACAATTCTATAAACACGACTGAAACAGATACATCATGTCTCCAGAAGCCAACTTAACTAGATTTTAAGTTTCAAAACATATTTCTCAGAAACACACTTTTTAAAAATTCTTAAAATCGTCGTTTTCTTAACAAGTTAAGATAGGAGAGTCAAAAGGGTTGATTTGGGCTTATTTTATGACGCATCAACAAATGAAAGTCTAAGAAGGTTATGTATGTCAACAACATCTTTGATTATTTTAAAGTTAAATGACAAACACTTTTGCCAAAGCGATTGCAACACCCCAAGTGAACTTGAACAGGTAGAAAAATAAAGTAATATACTCAGATATTTGGAATTGCTGTCCCTATATAAAACATTTATAATCGAGGTGAGGTGAGGTGAGTTGTGGTTTAACGCCGCTTTCAAGAGTATTTCACTTATATCGCGGCTGCTAGTATTATGGCAGGGAGAAAGCCCGCAACGCCATATGGCTATGCATTGCGGTGAAACCTGCGAGCATCGGCTGGAACTAGCGAACCATGGGTGGTACTACGCTGAGATTCAGTGTAGCATTGCACCCAAACCTTACTGCGTGTAGAACAGTTCTCTTCCCTCTTGATCCGAAGCCGAACGGGCTAACCACTGCGCTATCCCGCCCCCATTTATAATTGACTTATTCCTGCTTGCAGTAATTCGTTTGTTTACACTGTTGAAAATGTGGTGACGTTTATTTTGCGGTTGAGTGTATATACTCTTTATATACTATCAAATAGAATGCCGTCAAAAACGATTTTTTTCTTCAGTCCGAATAAGAAATCAAACATGGATGTGTTAATATTAATATATCCCTGTCGATCATCAGTGTAACAAAATGAATTTCGTTTTTGACTAACGGTTCAGGTGTCGACTATATCCCCCGCCATGTGGGAAAAATTTAAATCATAGTGAACAATGATTATGGAGCTTTATTCCTCAATAAATCTTAAATCACTCATTAGTTCTCATAAACGAGCCCCGAAGGGACGAGTTGATTATCTTTAACGATTCCACTGCTCTGAATGCATTCTCATATTTAATGTATGCATGAGTGATTATGTTGCTTTTCAAACAATAAATTTCAATTAGGTAACACAAACATTAATCATTTTGCAATTGTGGGGCTCATTCATCGGATATGGTACACATAGCTACGACTCTCATAAAATTGATTCACCCAAGCACTGGCAGCGTGAAGCACGTGATTGACAGCCAAAACCCGCCTTTCGTGCACGATCCCCACACTGTTTCCATGCGCTTCACACGTTTGCCGTCTCGAACGCAGGGCTCTAACGGTCAAACAATCATAATCCTTTTGCTTGTAACCAAGAGCTGTCAAAATAAGTTTTGTTATTTTGCATGTATATATTCATAGACAGCGCAGTGGTTAGCGCACTTAGGGTCCGGGGTTCGAATCCAAACAGGGGCTTAACAACTGTTTCTGCTGTGGAGAACTGTTCTACATGTGGGTACAATGCTATACCCATGGTTCGCTAGTTCCAGCCGATGCTCGCAGATTTCACCGAAATGCATGCGCATAGCCATCATCTCGTTCCGGGCTTTCTTCCTGCAATAATACTAGCAGACGTGATATAAGTGCAAAACTCTTGAGAGCAGCGTTCAAATCCTAAGTCACCTTACCTCATCTTATGGCATTGTTAGTCCATCAAAGATGGATGGACATACTTTGAATGGATATGCTTGTCTGTGTTCCAAGTGTTCCGTAAATATATAGTTCCGGCCAGATAATGTTAAGTTGCCACCTGATACAATATCTTATATTTTAGTACATACATTCTAAGGATCAGGAGGTATTAGTGGATAATGACCTTTAGCTTTATTGACGAATACAGTTACCTGGGAATTAGCACATTGTACAAGCTAGTCATTTTTCAAGAACAAACTTTGAAGCGAACTCGGAGTAAGAAGGGTATTTAGGATTATACATAACAAGCTGGTATTATTTCTGAATCGTCTTGGCGCCGCAACAAAAACATGTTGGTCATTTAATAACAAGAAACACGAATGTAAATGATCCTTTTTGATATTAACTGTATCTTTGAAGAATAAATAACAGAGTATGGTATATGTCAAAATGAATATCAAACCTCAGTTTTTTTTGGAGTCGTTTCCATTGGATTTCTTTTGTTTACAAACTTCAACGAGTAGATGCAGTGTGGATCGTGGAAAAACTTTAACGATATTGTTTTTTGGAATGACTGATGTTACATTTAAATTATGTGGCATATTTCGATGCTTTTTCATAGGATATGGTAGCTACGATCCTCGTGACATGAGTTATTCCAAGCACGTGCGGCGCAAATCCATGCAAAGCGATGTGATTGGCAGTCAAAACCCTGCCTTTCACGTGTTATTAGTGGAACCCCACACCGTTCACGCCCCATCACAAGCACATCGTTTCTTATAGTCCTAGGAAGCCTTATGAAGTTAATATACGGAAGGTTCGAATCCCTGATCATGCATTTTTAATATTAATCTGTAATATTTAAAATATTTTTTTAGATTATATTCAGATCTATCAATACGAAATGCACCATTCTTGAAAATGTACTGATGTTATTGTATTACAATGAACTTTACTGAGGTGAAATTAAGCCATTAAGTGATTTGGAGTGTAACGCCGCTTTCAAGATTATTCACTTATATCACGGCTGCCAGAATTATTGCAGGGAGAAAGCACTCAACGCCATATAATTACAAAATGGTTTTGTTACACTAATTTCCGCGTTTCTGATTGGATGAAAGCTCTCAAAAACCTGCTGCCATTTCTCGATGAATGCAGATAAAATGTGCTACCATACCTCGTGCATTCTTACCTTGTGACGTCACAATCCATTCGAACAAACGGTCGGGTCTGCCGGTTCTTACAACTGAGCGTAACGTTTTGATGCAAAATATGAAATACATATGTATTTTCGTCTTCACACCTACACCTATAACTGGAATATACATTTCTTTTCCGAATGAGACAATTAACTTCACCGGGAACACTTAATTTTGATAGATACAAGTCCCCGAGCTTGTTCACTCACAGCGGTTCACTAACAGCAGCCATGTTTGAACGTCGCGTGATATGCTAATGAGGGTTAATAAAAAAATCCGGAATGTAGAGTAAACGAACTCTGATTGTATGCATGTGAATGTTGGGGAAAACGAAATTAAATCTTCTGCCGTTTTAGATGAAGGATTCCTCAATTTTGATTCAGCCATGTATCATTGCGTGTAACAAGCCGTTGTTTCTCGTGATAATTACAAATATATTAGATTTGTGTAAATATTTAAAGAAAAACCTGTTGATTTTGTAATTATAAGGATTGTTTTACATGTTTTGTGCCTCTATCGAAGTATAACAGCAACAAATTGTGTATAACATCGCTCCGCTACGCTACGCGATGTTATACAATTTGTTGCTGTTATACTTCGATAGAGGCACAAAACATGTAAAACAATCCTTAAGTGGCTATGCAAATTTTTTTAAACTTCATAATTAAAGTGCACTTTGGAACCTCCTTCTAAACGTTCAGGGGGCGGGATAGCGCAGTGGTTAGCGAGTTCGGCTTCGGATCAAGAGGTCCGGGGTTCGAATCCCGCCAGGGGCACGGCAACTTTGTCTGCAGAAGAGAACTGTTCTACACGAAGTAAGGTTTGGGTGCAATGCTACACTGAATTTCAGCGTAGTACCACCAATGGTTCGCTAGTTCCAGCCGATGCTCGCAGGTTTCACCGCAATGCATATCCACATTGCATTGCGGGCTTTCTCCCTGCCATAATACTAGCAGCCGCGATATAAGTGAAATACCCTTGAAAGCGGCGTTAAACCCCAACTCACCTCACCTCACCTCGGATCAAGAGGTCCGGGGTTCGAATCCCGCCAGGGGCACGGCAACTTTGTCTGCAGTAGAGAACTGTTCTACACGCAGTCAGGTTTGGGTGCAATGCTACACTGAATTTCAGTGCAGTACCACCCATGGTTCACTAGTTCCAGCCGATGCTCGCAGATTTCACCGCAATGCATAGCCACATGGCGTTGCGGGCTTTCTCCCTGCCATAATACTAGCAGCCGCTAGCACTTGCGATATAAGTGAAATACTATTGAAAGCGGCGTTAAACACCAACTCACCTCACCTCTAAACGTTCATGTTCACAGTTTACGTTCATTGAATATTAACGGTGTATGCATATAATGTATTACAAGTTCTGGAAAGCTTGAATGGAAGTTAACACAAAACAAAAGAGTCACATGAAAACTGCACATTATATCTAGGAATCTCACACATCCAAACATCTTTTAAAATAGCATGTTAAAACATATCCATGAGGTAGCCTTGTCATCAGCCCAGTAATTCTCCAAACCCATGAGTCCAAGAAACTTGACAGGTAATATTGCAAAAAACATTACATTTGACTTGTTTTTTTACATTATTTCACCGTAGTAATACCCATGGTTTGCTAATTCCAGCCGCAGTGCATAGCCAAAAGATGTTGCTGGCTTTCTCCCCGCAATTGTACTAGCAGCCGTAATATACGTCAAATACTCTTGAAAGCGGCTTTAAACCTTAAATGACTTCACCTCACCTCTATTACATTAAAGGTGCATCCATTGTGTTTCATAATTTTATATTTGCCTTTAATACATGCCAACATACACTATGTGATATCAGCTCCAATAATTTCACTCAACTTGCATATTCATCCCCAATCGCCTAATACTAGTTTCCAATTAAAATCTAGCAACATCATTATACTTGTGCAGAAACAGAAACTACACTTCCATTTACATGTACAATAGTTATAAGACCTATTAAACATGTTTGTAAATAAGTTTCCGAACCTACTAGTTCGTATCCCGGTAAATGCACTATTTTAAAACTTTTATTCCTCACAAAACGGTCCATTTTAATCAGACTGCTTTGATTGGCATTCTAAAAGTTGAAACTATGCCAAATGATAAAGACTGTTTTTATGAATCAAAACGTTCCCTTTTCCGAGGAAGTGACGTTTCAATGGAAGATAATATACGAGAATGACTTGTTTAATATTTATAATGAACTCATTCACAATCAAAGCTTCAACGTACTACATTGATTTTCTAACTTTATGCGTTTATGACCAATCATAAACATTGATTTATTACAGGGTTAACATAATTTGATGAATTTGAAACTGCACATCTCTTTGTCAGAATGAAAACATTTAGTTTTCTATCCAGGCCCGGAATTAGTTGGCAAGATGAACACTGCATTTATTCGAACATTAGGTCCACTGAAGGTGACTCAATGGCTTGCCCGTCTTTCTGTGAATGCCAGTAATTTGACTTGTCTGGTGTTTTCTCACAGCCAACCATTAATCTTGTTTTGTCTCCAGCTTGGTCTCCAATCTTGTGTGTATTTTATTTCATCTATATCCGGAATTTGTACAATATTAAGCCTTTCAGAATGACTGATCACGTACGACCAACAATCTTAACATTGCTCACTGGACTGCATATGCATATTATGATTATATCATGAATATGATTTCAATACAATTGATTCTCTTGTTTGCGTAAGAATAAGTCACATGTTCTTCACTTCGTCTCTAAATATCTCTTCACAGTCAAAATGAAGATTGGGGGCGGGATAGCGCAGTGGTTAGCGCGTTCGGCTTCGGATCAAGAGGTCCGAGGTTCGAATCCTGCCAGAGGTACAGCAACTTTGTCTGCAGTAGAGAACTTTTCTACACGCAATAAGGTTTGGGTGCAATGCTGCCGTGAATTTCAGAGTAGGTTCACGCATGGTTCGCTAGTTCCAGTGAGTGAGTGAGTTATTGTTTAACGCCGCTTCGGCAGTATTGCAGCCATTAGCGGCGAGATATTTAATTTATTTGCCTAATTTAAAAAAGAAAATTGCAATTGAAAAACAGAACACGGCACGAAGGCCGTAAAAACATCAGCATATTATCACAAGTTGAATAAAAGCTGATAATGAAAAGTTAAAATTTGTCAATAAGGTGTATAGCCTTTAACAAATCTGAAACACGATGTTCACCGAAATGAGTAAAAACTTGATTGATTGAAATAGAAGGATAAAAAGTTTCCCTGATATGTACAGTGTCCCAACACTCACATAGAATGTGTTTGATTGTGAGAGGACACTGACAGGGTATACATATCGGGGGATCGTCCCCCTTTAAAAGATATGAGTGTGTAAGATGAGAGTGTCCAATACGACATCGTCGAAGGACACAAGCTTCCTGCCGGGTAAAAGATGATAGAGATTTGTAACCTAAATGAGGTTGAATAGTGTGAAGTTTGTTATGATGTTGTTGGTCCCATTGGGACTTCCAACGTTGTTTAATGTAAGATTTAATAGCAGGTTTAGAATCCGTATATGGCACTTTAGTGGGAGAAATATGTTTGAGGTTTAATGCTGATTTAACTACCGAGTCAGCTTTGTTATTACCTCTTATACCCATATGGCTAGGAGGCCAGCAGAAGACGATGTCGCATTGGAGACAAGAATTATGAAGTAATAAAATATCCCTGATAATTGGGTGATCACTCTTACAGTTTTGAATTGCTTGTAGGCAAGAAAGTGAATCAGAAAAAATAATGTAATTATTTGGAGTTGAGTTTTTAATGTGATGGACGGCCTTAAGGATGGCCTTAGCTTCTGCCATCATGCAGCCTTGAAGCATATGTTTTTGAAGGAGTCACAGTTGCTGCTGCAACTGTGGGTCCATCCTTAGAACCGTCTGTGTAAATTGGTTTATAATCTGCGAAAAAATCACGTAGTTCAAAAAATGCCTATTGAAATATTAATTGGTCTGTATTTGCTTTTTTATGAGTAGATAGAGAGAGGTTGACACGGGGCCTCACCAGCTGCCATGGCGGAGTGGCAAGCAAACCGTGCTCTGCTATTGTTGTTAAGACGATATCAGAATCTTCAACATGTTGTTGAAGTCGGATACCGAGTGGTACCGCCAGGGGCACGGCAACTTTGTCTGCAGTAGAGAACTGTTCTACACTCAGTAAGCTTAGGGTGCAATGCTACACTGAATTTCAGCGTAGTACCACCCATGGTTCGCTAGTTCCAGCCGATGCTCGCAGGTTTCACCGCAATACATAGCCACATGGTGTTGCAGGCTTTCCCACTGTAATAATTCTAGCAGCCGCGATTTAAGTGAAATACTCTTGAAAGCGGCGTTAAACCCCAACTCACCTCAAAATGAATGGCAGTTGAACGGGTATACATGATTAGATTTACCTCCTCTGACTAGTTATTAGCTCATGACGTTTCATCACCTGCACAAGTGAGACAATAATGGGCCACGTGTTAATTCCTTAATAATTGGAACATAACACGATCAATATAAAACTCGTTGCCACGTTTTATAATACATCATGTCTCCAAAATCCTGCTAAACTACTTTTTTTATTTTGTACTATTATCTGTTCGTGTTGCCGATCAACACGTGTTTAATTCATCGTTGTTTTTAAACTAGGTTAAATATATATTAGAGTGTAATAGGACTCTTTTGGCTAGCTTTATGTCATACAACAATGATAAATGAACGACATAAAGGCCAATACGATGAATTATAGAATAGAACAACATGCCATTTAGATAGTTAAAGCATGTTGTAATATTGATACATTCTGCAATAGTACGTATCTTCAAAACCACACCTTTGTTCACTATATAAATGATATGTTTTTTAATTGCATTTAGCCTTCGGAGCTGTGACACTTTCGTCTATCAAATAGGACTGGGATTGTCGAGGCGAAATGGTCGTGTGTTAAGCTGTTAATACAGTCAATGCTGGCAAAAATTGGGATTCGGCCCGAAAAAGTACAAGCATTTGTACTATTGAAGATAGTGTTATCCCAAATATAACGTTAACAATGTTATGGATTATAATGTTTAATAGCTCGTACAACCATCGTACATGTGAAAGGGACGTGTAGTTTCAGTTTTGGTATATGCATAAGACACTTTATCATAGTTTTGTCGATTGGAGATGAATATGCAAGTTTAGTGAACTTATTTGAACTGAAATCAGCACATATGGTATTTTACATCAAATATTATGAAAAACATTGGGTGTCCCTTTAACTTATAAATTTTAGACCTGTGGCTTACGTCTTGGTGACAAATTCAGATCTGTTGATGAGTCTCTTACATAAATAAATTTTTGTGTGTTTCAAGAGAGAAACAACCCTTAAATGAAGACACGCTCTTCTGAAGCCAGGTTTGTTTAGCCTTTCAGGGTATTTCAAGTCACGCACACACATTTGTTAGTTAACATTCATGAGACTTCAATGTCATTTAAACTGGGATCAAACAACCTTTACAAATTTCAATTTTACATTGCAAATAACGTTTACTGAATTCATGTTGAAGATTAAAAAATATTATGTGTGGTGAGCCTTAAATAAAATACAGATTAATTAAATGTTATAATCAGTTTCAAACATATATGTGTTTTCATTTCATTTTATGAGCATCATTGCTACAGTTATCAATAATACTTAAGGATCCCTGCTGAAGTAAAACGATGTGTTAGATTTGAAAGATGTTCATTTATCTATTCTATGTAACGCCATCGTGTGTTTATAGTGTTACAAATGGCAAAACTTCTGAAAAGGAAGCATCCTTGAAAGTAATAACATTAACTTGTCCAACAATGCCAGATGGATTTTATGTTTTCAGCTTTGTTAACCTTGCGAAGCCTCAACGACTCTTAGCAAATTATAGTAATCTTGAGACAAAAATCGATGTGAAAACGAAGACATTGAAAGGACAAAATTACGTCAGTGGGTTGCAAATGTGTTTCTTGGAATGAAATATTTTCCCTCATGATACGAACTTTTTTGTAAGCTGATTTATTACATTTTATCATTAACTTAGATTTATTCATAGAATTCCTTTTACCATTTCCAATGTGATTGTAATGACTGGTTTGCCAGTGTTTGAATTTTACAAGGAACCTCTTGATATCCCACATCACAATGCATTTGTTACAATGACTTTACAAGTGGGTTTATTTCGGCGTCGGATCAAGGGGTCCGTGGTTCGAATCCCGCCAGGGACATGGCAATTTAGTCTGTAGTAGAGAACTGTTCTACACGCAGTAAGGTTTGAGTGAATCAGTGCAGCATCTGTTTAATTCATCGTTGTTTTTAAACTAGGTTAAATATATATTAGCGTGAAATAGGACTCTTTTGGCTAGCTTTATGTCATACAACAATGATAAATGAACGACATAAAGGCCAATACGATAAATTATAGAATAGAATGATAATATAAAGAATATATGATAGCGCAGTGGTTAGAGCGTTCAGCTTCGGATAAAGGGTCCGGGTTTCGAATCCCGCCAGGGACAGCGCAACTTTATCTGCAGTAGAGAACTGTTCTATACGCAGTAAGGTTTGGGTACAATGCTGCTGTGAATTTCAGAGTAGGTTCACGCATGGTTCGCTAGTTCCAGCCAATGCTCGCAGGTTTCAAGGGCGGGATTTCGCAGTGGTTAGCGCGTTCGGCTTCGGAAATAAGAAGTCCGTGGTTCGAATCCCGCCAGGGGCACGGCAACTTCGTCTGCAGTAGAGAACTGTTCTACACGCAGTAAGGTTTGGGTGCAATGCTACACTGAATTTCAGCATAGTACCACCCATGGTTCGCTAGTTGCTCGCAGGTTTCACCGCAATGCATAGCCACATGGCGTTGCGAGCTTTCTCCCTGCCGTAATACTAGCAGCTGCGATATAAGTGAAATACTCTTGAAAGCGGCGTTAAACCCCAACTCACCTACTCACTCACTCCAATATATATTTGACGTTAGAAGGAGAAGAATGAACATTTCAAAAGAATTCACATTTGCTGTCGATAAAATAAAAAAAATGTGAACTTGTAAATTAAACAAAAATCTTTATCTATTGCTAATGAATTCCATGATACTTTTGAATGAAAGATCTAGAAATAGGAATATATGTATCGATTCACACTCGAAAACAAATCAAGCCTGCAGAATCTTGTATTGTTTTATAAATAAGTTCATACCAAAGTAACATTCATTAAAGGTAAGATGTATATTATTATAATCAGCTATCATATTTTGTATAAATTTAAAAAATATTTGCTACCTTTTTCATCTATCATTGGACATAAAATATTCACTGTTGTACCACTAACGTATTTTATAGAGATGGAAGAGTGATTGATTGATAGTTCACCATTACTTACCTGAAAATGAATTGTGTTCTACACGCTTATCATGTCATCATGAATCCATCAAGTCACATTTTCCCAGACGTGAAATGAGTTCTGCAAGTTGAACAATGCATTTATCAGAAAATATGGTTCCTTGTAGGTGACTAGTTAATTTGCTCGTCTTTCTATGAATACCAGTAATTTGACTGACTGATCCATTCACTCAGTCATAGATTGATTCTGTCTGTCTTCAGCTTGGGCTGTAGGATTGCGCTTACTGAATTCAATATATATCTGGAATTTCAACTTGATACAAAACATTGTTGAAAGTATTAAGCCAATTTGAACCTTTCACAATGACTGATTACATCTGTCTGCAAGGTTCCAATTGACGTGATGGATTTATGTTTTCCTGGTAGGACCTCGAAAGGAATCCAGAAAATAAAAAAATTTATCATGTTGTGAAAAAACAATATGTTATAACTGATTCAATTTCATGTATATATAGTCCGGTTGCCAAACCCCTGATTTTCGGACAACCTTGCATTGCGGTATGTACACAGTTGTTTTGCTGTTTCTATACCTCTGAGATGTGCTCTTCAAGAATCTGAATGATGCCACTCTGTCATCATTGGGCAATCCGCACAATATGCAAATTAAGGCCGCCATTACTGAAAATCTTGATTTCGTCATTATCTCAGTTACTATGCATGATATCAAATTAATTGTTATGTCTATCCCAACGTTTAGAGGTGTAATGAATGGGATTAAGCCTTTTCAGTAAAGATCACAACAATAATTTTTGCTGAATATGCAAATTAAGGCCGCCATTACTGAAAATCTTCATTTCGTCAATATATCAGTAACTATGCATGATATCAACTTAATTTTGGTGTCTATCCCAATATTTAGAAGGGTAATGAATCAGATTAAGCCTTTTCAGTAAAGATCACAACAATATTTTATGCTGAATATGGAAATTAAGGCCGCCATTACTGTACGCAATGCATTGGTAAGAGGGTATGTCCATACTGAAGACTTGTCTTGTTCAGCTCATCTCACAATTTCGATGTACATTTTTCATTACATAATCGACTTCTCTCAACACACTTTCTCGCAATGTTATTAACAGTTGTAGCATGGTAAAGATGCATGGTGTCAATGTCCAGACCTTTCGCTGCATAAGGAAAAACGAGATGACAGAACATAAATAAAGATATCCCCGTCTAGATACCTCGGTCCTAAAAAAGCCAGATCTGCCTTCAAGTGAAGTGAATCGTTCTGTTGAAGGAGGTGAGGTGAGATGGTGTTTAACGTCGCTTTCAAGAGTATTTCGCTTATATCGCGGCTGCTAGCATTACGGCAGGGAGAAAGCCCGCAACGCCATGTGGCTATGCATTTGCGGTGGTACTACGCTGACATTCAGTGTAGCATTGCACCCAAACCTTACTGCGTGCAGAACAGTTATCTACTGCAGACAAAGTTGCCGTGTCCCTGGCGGGATTCGAACCCCGGACCTCTTGATCCGAAGCCAAACGCGCTAACCACTGCGCTATCCCGCCCCCTATTTCATGTAGATCTAGTGATATTAATTCCTCAAACTCACACACTTTACTATTGAGCAGAATATATTGAATCGTTTCTACCAAATCAAACGATTGGATTGTAGAAGTATATTTCACTCAATAACATGTTGATTTATACCCGAAAATACCTCATCACAGAAAACCGGCTCTGGAGACAAATGTATGGTGGAAATACTTATTAAGACTTGTAAACTAGTGACGTTTCATTTCCAGCATTCTCTTATCACAACTGTAAAAATAAGTTTTGACCTCTTCCATAATGTAATGCGTCTAAGAAGCTTATAAACAAGCCAAGAGTTAGTCTACAGTACGATGTAAAGAAAGATCTTCCTGTTTGATGTCACTTTGGAAAAAAGAGAGATTTGTGTTAAAAACATGATACGATGGCATGTAAATGCATTGTAGTAGCACACCATGGTTTCTGCCTGCGTTCATGGTTCCCCATAATACTGTTTGCCACATTGACATAGTGAACTTTGAATGTAGTGTTAAACTATCAGTAACGCGCTCGTTCGGCTTCGGATCAAGAGGTCTGGGGTTCGAATCCCGCCAGGGGCACGGCAACTTTGTCTGCAGTTGAGAACTGTTCTACACGCAGTAAGGTTTGGGTGCAATGCTACACTGAATTTCAGCGTAGTACCAACCATGGTTCGCTAGTTCCAGCCGATACTCGCAGGTTTCACCGCAGTGCATAGCCACATGGCGTTGCGGGCTTTCTCCCTGCCGTAATACTAGTAGTCGTGATATAAGTGAAATAATCTTGAAAGCGGCGTTAAAAACCAACTCACCTCACCTCACCAACTCCTCTGTTTCCATTACGTACATGCAGGATGAATTCCATAGCATACGTCACACATTGTTTTAAATGAAGCAGGTCCAACTGAAATATTCGGGGTTATGTATCATTACACATTATGACGAAACGTTAGAGGACAACTTGCTGTAGATGATGAAATATTTGCCTTGCATATAAGATTATTTACCGTGCCAACATGACACAATCACTTTAAAGTCAATAATTATTTTAATCATATAAAGTAAACACTTTGTTGTCTTCATTGTCAGGCAAATGTATGTGAGAGTCAAATAACAACATGAATAATATGCGACTCTAAGAAGCTTAAAAGCAATCTCATGTGACAATCCTCAATGCTCTTCGATCTTGAAAGTGCTGTCCATATCGATTGTGACCCCACGAGATATTTGTAAATGTGAATATTTTTAGAAATCACCAATGACTCACGACTTTCCCAGAACCTATATTTTCATTCTCCACATAACCCATCTCTATGAACGAAAATTTAAAACAACATTTTAAACCTTAACAATATAGTACAGTAATTGACAATCAATGGAAGTGAAATGAATACTGACATTAATTACATCAGGTGTCGATACGTTGTTAACATGTATAATGTCCTACAAAATACGCCAATCACGCAATCTCTGTTTGAATAAATGTCTGAAAAAAGTCCTCCAAGAACAAGAGCTCATTTTGAATCCAATGAGTTGCTTTTTAAAAGCAGAATTTAGCTAATTTTGAATTCAATTTATACACACAAAAATGGTTTAAGAAAAAGTTATACATCGAACCATCCTGTTTCAACTTCCGCAAATCTGGTCTTGTTGGACCTTCACTTTGAAGAAATGAATGAAAAAAGAATTAGAATTTGTATTCAATGGATCACAAATAAGATTATACATATAGCATACTGCACTTTTCCCTGGTTGATAAGTTATCACTTTACCTTGAGAAGAACTATTGAATTGAACTCCTGACGAGAAAGTTTGAGGTTAAACCTGATGAATGAATCGATAATAGGTGAGGTGAGTTATATCGCGGCTGCTAGAAGGTGAGGTGAGGTGAGTTGGTGTTTAACACCGCTTTCAAGAGTATTTCACTTACATCGCGGCTGCTAGTATTATGACAGGGAGAAAGCCCGCAACGCCATGTGGCTATGCCTTATGGTGAAACCTGCGAGCAACGACTGGAACTAGCAAGTGAGTGAGTGAGTGAGTTGGTGTTTAACGCCGCTTTAAAGAGTATTTCACTTACATCGCGGCTGCTAGTATTATGACAGGGAGAAAGCCCGCAACGCCATGTGGCTATGCCTTGTGGTGAAACCTGCGAGCAACGACTGGAACTAGCGAACCATGGGTGGTACTACTCATTCACCCAAACCTTACTGCGTGTAGAACAGTTTTCTACTGCAGACAAAGTTGCCGTGCCCCTGCGCTATCTCGTCCCGGAATCGATAATAACATCGTCAAGATGCATACATATGTTTGCAGTAATGTAAGGGTCAATTATGAAAGACATGTACGAAATGACAAACTCACTTCTATTCCACTCATTTCACTCTGGCGCATTTACGAATATTTTTACTTAATTCAAGATAGAGGACTGAGCTGTAACGTCAAGTGAATGACACGAATATTGTGTACAGCACTGAGGAGATAGTCTTATGTCACATTGAGGTTATTGGCATTGCAAGTTGGATCTTAAAGGTATTGTAGCACGTTTTTTGCATATTATGTTTTTACAAATGTGCCATTTATCATTAACGTTTATACAATTTATTGGTATGTTAATGAGTAAAACATCTAATTTCACGACCATATTAGTCGTAACCATAGAAAATGGTTATCTGTATTCTAAGAAAATGGTGAGACATATAAAGCGACAGTGGCCTTTCCACCATTGTACCATATTAAGTTTTCCCTACATCAGTCAAATCTCTTGAACTCCCTTCGAGCGGTCATTTTAATGTGAACACATTAAAATGGCATGTATATTTATCTATTTTAGAACTCGTTTTATTCGATACAGGAGTAGTATTTATCAATTAGTTACACTTATTTTTGTTTTTGTGAGAGCACTTCATTTTGGTAAGAAAAACGTCCAACCGCGCCTTAATAGCCTAATGCTTTTATCAAGTTTTCAAAATACCCCTAACAACACAAAATTGGTAACACTAGTTTGTTCCCCAGGTTAACATTATTGGTCTTGAACATCAAATATCACATGGGATAAATTAAAGGGAAAATAATTATAACTGTCATTTGGAAAGAGATTGTTTTGAAATACTGGCAACTATTTTTCACAAAGCCCATTTGGTGTTCTCGAGTGTCAAGGACGTGCACAAATATGACAAATGTCGGAATGTGACAAGCGCCGACATTCGATTATAGGGGAGGAATCTTGATTGATAAAAAGAAAACATAAATTTATGGTTCCACTCGCCAAAATTCACGGAAATTATACTGAGATAAAGGGTTTGCTTTGGCATCTGACAACAAACGTCTCTTCGGGTATGTTATTTTTTGTAATAAAGTGTTTGCAACGGAATTGTCTCATGAATAAAAGTTGATTTGACAAATTTCTTTAAAATGAAGATAGTTACATTTCCAGAGACGGAAACAACTTCTGAAATAAATATCACTTGTGAAGTTTAAAACTGTGTAATATGGACATGTGTTGTAAATAAGTACACTCATGTTTAGAAATACAAAATATTAAGTTTTTAAGGTGCCATGCTTTTTTGTGTGAGGGCATGTTAACAAAGTAACCTAGATACTAAGTCTTATGATGTAGTGAAATAACCTGTTTTTGTGAGACATATAAATTGTATTTTTCAGATATTTTTGGCATTCCTTTAAACACAACATGTTTTTAAAAGAGGAAAATCACTTTTCAAAAGAACATATTCATCAACTGAAATACATAACATATGACAACTGAAAAAGTTATAACAGATACTGACAGAGAATTTATATTCTGGTCCAATCTTCAATAATTTCATGTTAATTTATTTTATATTTTCAGATATTTATTTCTTCTTGATACATGGACTACTGAGTTGTCTTGTGCAGATACAAACATCAATCCTCATTAATTTGATTTCACCACTGATAACATCTTCTGCATTGAACTTTAATTTAAGAACACCACTGATATATTTAACTTAACAGCTAAACAAATAATACAATCAACATGCCAACAGTCTCGTTGTCAAAATCAGATCCATCATTTAAACACATACAATGATGTGTGACATAAACACATTTCAGTTTATTCTAACATTAAAACCATTTAATATATACTTAACTTGCAAATCTTTGACATCAAAGGCTTATTTTAGAATGGTCTATCGTTGACAATGCATAGTTGTTTCATAGATCGTGTCCATGCGTTGTAACAAATGTCACTACAAAGTTGAAGTCTGTATTTATCTATAATGATCATCGTAGTACCACCCATGGTTCGCTAGTTCAAGCCGATGCTCGCAGGTTTCACAGCAATGCATAACGACATGTAGTTGCGAGCTTTCTCCCTGTCATAATACTAGCAGCCGCTAGTATACTCTTGAAATACCCTTGAAAGCGGCGTTAAAACCCAACTCACCTCACCTCACCTCTGTGTATTTTTGTGAAACACTCACTGTTACGGCATAAATTTTCACACATTAGGTTTAAAGATATCCCTTACGTCTGAAAACGTTTCATTGCTATTTACACACAATTTTATGATTAAAGGTCAAGAATCTGTGCATTGCTTTTAATGCTAAGCTAGCGGTGTATCTTAACGTTTTGAATCCACTTGGTGCCGAACGAATGACACGTCAGTAAAGAGGTTAGTTTACTTTTGTACTTACTGTTCCAAGTATAATTGTAATATGATTGCTTTTCAATTAAATAAAGTAAACTTTCAAGTAAACAAGGATAACAAGTTCTCATATACATAAATATAAACAACAACCTGTAATTTTTCTTGTATGACTATCGAACACAATAAAATTAGCTTTGATGACGATGTTTGTTGGCAATATAATCCACACTAAAACTTTAATCTTAAAGGTTGTGCTATTCTTGAGTAAACTAATGAAGCACCAACCACCAGGCATACTTGTATAACGAAAGGTCAAACATTTAAGATCGCCTGTCCTTACTCGACCAGTTGAGTTTTGTAACAAATGTCACTACAAAGTTGAAGTCTGTTGTTATCTGTGAAACTATCAATGCTCCGACATCAATTTTCACACAATAGGTTTGAATGTCTCCCGTTGCGTCTGAAAACGTCTGTATGCTTCATTGCTATTTACACACAATGTAATTAAATGAAGAAAAGTCATGGCTATGTGCCTTGATTTTAGTGCTAGGCTAGCTTTATATTAAATCTATAATCTAAAGGTTTTAAAACCACTTGGTGCCGAACGAACATGATAGTGATTGAGATTGGTGTATTTAAGACTTTCAAGTGTAATTGAAATATGATTGTTTCTTTTAAACATAGAAAAAGTTAACATTAACAAGAATAACACCTCCTCATCAACAGAAATATAAACAACGACAGCCTGTGATCTTTCATGACTATCTGACACAATAAAGTTAGCTTTGATGACGATGTTTTTGGGCAATATAACCTACACTAAACTAATGGACCAACAACCATCTGTAATTTTAAAACGAAATATCAAACATTTTGGGAAGGCCTGTCCTTACTCTAACATGGATGGATGTTACATTTCCGACTATGTCAAGCATTGTCTCGCTTGAAAGGAAACTGGTATTTTTATTTTTTTGATAATTTGACTGTCACTCAGCGTGCGAATTCTAGATCAGTTTATTGGTGTTCTGACAGGGATCTGTTAATATAACCGCCATTGATCATCAGTGTTACAAAATAAATTTGGAGTTTGTCGAATTTTTTTTTTATATAAAAGATGTTTTTTTTCAAAATAGAAGTGTTGTTTAAACAATCAGGGAACTGATTATATCAAGGTAGTTTATTCATTTCGTTTGTTTACACTGTTGAAAATGTGGTGACGTTTAGTTTGCGGTTGAGTGTATATACTCTTTATATACTATCAAATAGAATGCCGTAAAAACGATTTTTTTCTTCAGTACGAATAAGAAATCGAACATGGATGTGTTAATATTAATATATCCCTGTCGATCATCAGTGTAACAAAATGAATTTCGTTTTTGACTAACGGTTCAGGTGTCGACTATATCCACCGCCATGTGTGGAAAAGTTTAAATCATAGTGAACAATGATTATGGAGCTCTATTCCTCAATACATCTTAAATCACTCATTAGTTATAAATTCATATATGCTTCCCAAGATGTATTAATCTTGTCCGGAAACGAAATTTCCATGCAAACTGCTAAAAATACAATTCACAAAACGTCGAAACCCGAAAAAGCACATCTACACCTGATGACTGTTCTACATACCAAGTTTCATCGAGCTTGGCCTAACAGTTTTTGAGTTCTGGTCCGGAAACGAAATTATAAAGTATGCATCCTTGGAAACGGCTAAAACAATCCAAAATCTACACATGATGACTATTCTGACGGACGGACGGACGGACGGATCGATGGAGGTCCTTTTTATATCACTCGACAACTTCATTGCGGCGGGACATATAAACCTACATTCTGTCTATACTATTGATGGAATTCAGCACTGGTACCGATATTAAACAGATAAATGGTTTTCATTTTAGATTTCAGTAATAATTTAAGAGCAGCAGAATCGTGAACATGATCAACGAGCCCCGAAGGGACGAGTTGATTATCTTTCACGATTCCACTGGTCCTAATGCATTCTCATATTTAATTTATGATGCCACAAATATGCATGAGTGATTATGTTGCTTTTCAAAAAATAAATTTCAATTATGTAACACAAACATTAATCATTTTGCAATTGTGGCGCTCATTCATCGGATATGGTACACATAGCTACGGCTCTCATAAAATTGATTCACCCAAGCACTGGCAGCGTGAAGCACGTGATTGACAGCCAAAACCCGCCTTTCATGCACGATCCCCACACTGTTTCCATGCGCTTCACACGTTTGCCGTCTCGAACGCAGGGCTCTAACGGTCAAACAATCATAATCCTTTTGCTTGTAACCAAGAGCTGTCAAAATAAGTTTTGTTATTTTGCATGTATATATTCATAGACAGCGCAGTGGTTAGCGCACTTAGGGTCCGGGGTTCGAATCCAAACAGGGGCTTAACAACTGTTTCTGCTGTGGAGAACTGTTCTACATGTGGGTATAATGCTATACCCATGGTTCGCTAGTTCCAGCCGATGCTCACAGATTTCACCGAAATGCATAGCCATCATGGCGTTCCGGGCTTTCTTCCTGCAATAATACTAGCAGACGTGATATAAGTGAAATACTCTTGAAAGCAGCGTTCAAATCCTAAGTCACCTTACCTCATCTTATGGAATTGTTAGTCGATCAAAGATGGATGGACATACTTTGAATGGATATGCTTGTCTGTGTTCCAAGTGTTCCGTAAATATATATTTCCGGCCAGATAATGTTAAGTAGCCAACTGATTCAATATCTTAGTACATACATTCTAAGGATCAGGAGGTATTAGTGGATAATGACCTTTAGCTTTATTGACGAATACAGTAACTTGGGAATTAGCACATTGTACAAGCTAGTCATTTTTCAAGAACAAACTTTGAAGCGAACTCGGAGTAAGAAGGGTGTTTAGGATTATACACATAACAAGCTGGTATTATTTCTGAATCGTCTTGGCGCCGCAACAAAAACATGTTGGTCATTTAATAACAAGAAACACGAATGTAAATGATCCTTTTTGATATTAACTGTATCTTTGAAGAATAAATAACGGAGTATGGTATATATCAAAATGAATATCAAACCTCAGTTTTTTTTGGAGTCGTTTCCATTGGATTTCTTTTGTTTACAAACTTCAACGAGTAGATGCAGTGTGGATCGTGGAAAAACTTTAACGATATTGTTTTTTGGAATGACTGATGTTACATTTAAATTATGTGGCATATTTCGATGCTTTTTCATCGGATATGGTAGCTAAGACCCTCCCGACATGGATTCCTCCAAGCATGTGCAGCGCAAATCTTCCATTGCCTTCCTGCCTTCTCGTGTTATTAGTAGAACCCCACACCGTTTCACGCCCCATTACAAGCACATCGTTTCTAACAGTCCTACGTAGCCTTATGAAGTTAACAGACGGAAGGTTCGAATCCCGGATCATGCATTTTTAATATTGATCTGTAATATTTGAGATATTTTAAGATTATATTCAGATCTATCAAGACGAAATGCTCCATTCTTGAAAAATGTACTGATGTTATTGTATTACAATGAACTTTACTGAGGTGGAATTAAGCCGTTAAGTGATATGGAGTGTAACGCCGCTTTCAAGATTATTCACTTATATCACGGCTGCCAGTATTATTGCAGGGAGAAAGCACTCAACGCCATGTGGCTATGCAAATGTTTGTAAACTTCATAATTAAAGTGCACTTTGGAACCTCCTTCTAAACGTTCCGGGGGCGGGATAGCGCAGTGGTTAGCGAGTTCGGCTTCGGATCAAGAGGTCCGGGGTTCGAATCCCGCCAGGGGCACGGCAACTTTGTCTGCAGTAGAGAACTGTTCTACACGCAGTCAGGTTTGGGTGCAATGCTACACTGAATTTCAGTGCAGTACCACCCATGGTTCCTTGTTCCAGCCGTTGCTCGCAGGTTTCACCGCAATGCATAGCCACATGGCGTTGCGGGCTTTCTCCCTGCCGTAATACTAGCAGCCGCGATATAAGTGAAATACTCTTGAAAGCGGCATTAAACACCAACTCACCTCACCTCTAAACGTTCATGTTCACAGTTTACGTTCATTGAATATTAACGGTGTATGCATATAATGTATTACACGTTCTGGAAAGCTTGAATGGCAGTTAACACAAAACAAAAGAGTCACATGAAAACTGCACATTATATCTAGGAATCTCACACATCCAAACATCTTTTAAAATAGCATGTTAAAACATATCCATGAGGTAGCCTTGTCATCAGCCCAGTAATTCTCAAAACCATGAGTCCAAGAGACTTGACAGGTAATATAGCAAAAAAACATTACATTTGACTTGTTTTTTTTACATTATTTCAGCGTAGTAATACCCATGGTTTGCTAGGTTTCACTGCAGTGCCAAATGATGTTGCTGGCTTTCTCCCCGCAATAGTACTAGCAGCCGTAATATACGTCAAATACACTTGAAAGCGGCTTTAAACCTTAAATGACTTCACCTCACCTCTATTACATTAAAGGTGCATCCATTGTGTTTCATAAATTTCTATTTGCCTTTAATACATGCCAACATACACTATGTGATATCAACTCCAATAATTTCACTCAACTTGCATATTCATCCCCAATCGCCAAATATATAATAATTACTGGTTTCCAATTAAAATCTAGCAACATCATTATACTTGTGCAGAAACAGAAACTACACTTCCATTTACATGTACAGTAGTTATAAGACCTATTATACATGTTTGTAAATAAGTTTCCAAACCTACTAGTTCGTATCCCGGTAGATGCACTATTTTTCAACTTTTATTCCTCGGAAAACGGTCCTTTTTAATCAGACTGCTTTGATTGGCATTCTAAAAGTTGAAACCATGCCGAATGATAAAAATTGTTTTTGTGACTCAAAACGTTCCCTTTTCCGAGGAAGTGACGTTTCAATGGAAGATAATATACGAGAATGACTTGTTTAATATTTATAATGAACTCATTCACAATCAAAGCTTCAACATACTACATTGATTTTCTAACTTTATGAGTTTATGACCAATCACAAACATTGATTAATACAGGGTTAACATAACTTGATGAATTTGAATCTGCACATCCCTTTGTTAGAATGACAGCATTTAGTCTTCTGTACAGGCCCGAAATTATTTGGCAAGATGAACACTGCATTTATTCCAACATTAGGTCCACTGAAGGTGACTCATTAACTTGCTCGTCTTTCTATGAATGCCGGTCATTTGACTGTCTGGTGTTTTCACACAGCCAACCATTAATCTGTTTTTGTCTTCAGCATGTGCTTCAACATTGTGTGTATTTTATTTCATCTATATCCGGCATTTGTACAATATTAAGCCTGTCAGGTTGACTGATCACGTACGACCAACAATCTTAACATGCTCACTGGACTGCATATGAATATTATGATTATATCATGAATATGATTTCAATACAATTGATTCTCTTGTTTGCATAAGAATAAGTCACATGTTCTTCAATTCGTCTCTGTAAATATCTCTTCACAGTCAAAATGAAGAGCAGTTGAATGGGTATAACGTGATAAGATTTATCTCCTCTGACTAGTTATAAGCTCATGACATTTCATTACCTGCACCAGTGAGACAATAATGGGGCACGTGTTAATTCCTTAATAATTGGAACATAACACGATCAATATAAAACTCTTAGCCACGTTTTATAATACATCATGTCTCCAAAAACCTGCTAAACTACTTTTTTTATTTTGTACTATTATCTGTTCGTGTTGCCGATCAACACGTGTTTAATTCATCGTTGTTTTTAAACTAGGTTAAATATATAATAGAGTGTAATAGGACTCTTTTGGCTAGCTTTATGTCATACAACAATGATTAATGAACGACATAAAGGCCAATACGATAAATTATAGAATAGAAAAACATGCCATTTATATAGTTAAAGCATGTTGTAATATTGATACATTCTGGAATAGTACGTATCTTCGAAACCACACCTTTGTTCACTATCTAAATGATATGTTTTGTAATTGCATTCAGCGTTCGGAGCTGTGACACTTTATATCTATCAAATAGGACTGGGATTGTCGAGGCGAAATGGTCGTGTGTTAAGCTGTTAATACAGTCATTGCTGGCAAAAGTTGGGACTCGACCCGAAGAAGTACAAGCATTTGTACTATTGAAGATAGTGTTATCCCAAATATAACGTTAACAATGTTATGGATTGATAATGTTTAATAGCTCGTACAACCATCGTACATGTGAACGGGACGTGTAGTTTCAGTTTTGGTATATGCATAAGACACTTTATGTTAGTTTTGTCGATTGGAGATGAATATGCAAGTTTAGTGAACTTATTTGAACTGAAATCAGCACATATGGTATTTTACATAAAATATTATGAAAAAACATTGTGTGTCCCTTTAACTTATAAATTTTAGACCTGTGGCTTACGTCTTGGTGACAAATTCAGATCTGTCGATGAGTCTCTTACAAAAATAAAGGTTTGTGTGTTTCAAGAGAGAAAAAACCCTTAAATGAAGACACGCTCTTCTGAAGCCAGGTTTGTTTAGCCTTTCAGGGTATTTCAAGTCACGCACACACATTTGTTAGTTAACATTCATGAGACTTCAATGTCATTTAAACTGGGATCACACAACGTTTACAAATTGCAATTTTACATTACAAATAACGTTTACTGAATTCATGTTGAAGATTAAAAAATAGTATGTGTGGTGAGCCTTAAATAAAATACAGATTAATTAAATGTTGTAATCAGTTTCAAACATATATGTGTTCTAATTTCATTTTATGAGCATCATTGCTACAGTTATCAATAATACTTAAGGATCCCTGCTGAAGTAAAACGATGTGTTGGATTTGAAAGATGTTCATTTATCTATTCTATGTAACGCCATCGTGTGTTTATAGTGTTACAAATGGCAAAACTTCTGAAAAGGAAGCATCCTTGAAAGTAATAACATTAACTTGTCCAACAATGCCAGATGGATTTTATGTTTTCAGCTTTGTTAACCTTGCGATACCTCAACGACTCTAAGCAAATTATAGTAATCTTGAGACAAAAATCGATGTGAAAACGAAGACATTGAAAGGACAAAATTACGTCAGTGGGTTGCAAATGTGTTTCTTGGAATGAAATATTTTCCCTCATGATACGAACTTTTTTGTAAGCTGATTTATTACATTTTACCATTAACTTTATTCATTTATAAATTTATTCATAGAATTCCTTTTACCATTTCCAATGTGATTGTAATGACTGGTTTGCCATTGTTTGAATTATACAAGGAACCTGTTGATATATATCACATCACAATGCATTACTTACAATGACTTTACAAGAGGGTTTATTTCGGCGTCGGATCAAGGGGTCCGTGGTTCGAATCCCGCCAGGGACATGGCAACTTAGTCTGCAGTAGAGAACTATTCTACACGCAGTAAGGTTTGAGTGAATCAGTGCAGCATCTGGACAAAACCGGGTAGAATCTGTTTGTGGGATCCTTCTGGATTCTTCCGGATCCTCTCCAAATTAATCGTATCCGGCAAGGCGGATTCCTCCACGTTTTGTCCTATGATAGCGCAGTGGTTAGAGCGTTCACCTTCGGATCAAAGGGTCCGGGTTTCGAATCCCGCCAGGGACAGCGCAACTTAATCTGCAGTAGAGAACTGTTCTATACGCAGTAAGGTTTGGGTACAATGCTGCTGTGAATTTCAGAGTAGGTTCACGCATGGTTCGCTAGTTCCAGCCAATGCTCGCAGGTTTCAAGGGCGGGATTGCGCAGTGGTTAGCGCGTTCGGCTTCGGAAATAAGAAGTCCGTGGTTCGAATCCCGCCAGGGGCACGGCAACTTCGTCTGCAGTAGAGAACTGTTCTACACGCAGTAAGGTTTGGGTGCAATGCTACACTGAATTTCAGCATAGTACCACCCATGGTTCGCTAGTTGGTCGCAGGTTTCACCGCAATGCATAGCCACATGGCGTTGTGGACTTTCTCCCTGCCGTAATACTAGCAGCCGCGATATAAGTGAAATACCCTTGAAAGCGGCGTTAAACCCCAACTCACCTACTCACTCACTCCAATATATATTTGATGTTCGAAGGAGAAGAATGAACATTTCAAAAGAATTCACATTTGCTGTCGATCAAATAAAAAAATTTGAAATTGTAAATTAAACAAAAATCTGTATCTATTGCTAATGAATTCCACAATACTTTTGAATGAAAGATCTAGAAATAGGAATATATGTATCGATTCACACTCGAAAACAAATCAAGCCTGCATAATCTTGTATTGTTTTATAGATAAATTCATACCAAAGTAACATTTATTAAAGGTAAGATGTATATTTATTATAATCAGCTCTCATATTTTGTATAAATTTATACAATATTTGCTATCTTTTTCATTTATCATTGTACATAAAATATTCACTGTTGAACCACTTACGTATTTTATAGAGATGGAGAGTGATTGATTGATTCACAATTACTTACCTGAAAATGAATTGTGTTCTACACGCTTATCATGTCATCATGAATCCATCAAGTCACATTTTCCCAGACGTGAAATGAGTTCTGCAAGTTGAACAATGCATTTATCAGAAAATTTGGTTCCTTGTAGGTGACTAGTTAATTTGCTCATCTTTCTATGAATACCAGTAATTTGACTGACTGATCCATTCACTCAGTCATAGATCGATTCTGTCTGTCTTCAGCTTGGGCTGTAGGATTGCGCTTACTGAATTCAATATGTATCTGGAATTTCAACTTGATACAAAACATTGTTGAAAGTATTAAGCCAATTTGAAACTTTCACAATGACTGATTACATCTGTCTGCAAGGTTCCAATTGACGTGATGGATTGATGTTTTCCTGGAAGGACCTCGAAAGGAATTCAGAAAATACAAAATATTATCATGTTGTGAAAAAACAATATGTTATAACTGATTCCATTTCATGTATATACGCTATTTTTGTGATGTAATGTTTTTTTGATTAAAAGTCCCTTCATTAAAAGACTAGAATTTAATCTATGAAATTTTACACTTTCTCTTGCTTCACCCATGTGATTTAAATTCTTTCAGCTTTCAGTTTCATATGTGTGTTTGTCTAGACTTACTAAATGGGACATAGACTGTCTTTAAGGTTCTTATTTTCTAAAATCAAGTGGCAGGACTATTTCATGTAGAGGTGAGGTGAGGTGAGGTGAGTTGGTGTTTAACAAGAGTATTTCACTTATATCGCGGCTACTAGTATTATGGCAGGGAGAAAGACCGCAACGCCATGTGGCTATGCATTGCGGTGAAACCTGCGAGCATCGGCTGGAACTAGCGAACCATGGGTGGTACTATGCTGAGATTCAGTGTAGCATTGCACCCAAACCTTACTGCGTGCAGAACAGTTCTCTACTGCAGACAAAGTTGCCATGCCCCTGGCGGGATGCGAACCCCGGACCTCTTGATCCGAAGCCGAATCCAATGAGTTGCTTTTTAAAAGCAGAAATTTTGATTTCAATGTAAATACAAAATGTTGCTTAAAAAACAGAACCTTACTCATTTTAAATTCAATTTTTTTGTTAAATAGTTAAAAAAAGGGGTTATACATCGAACCATCCTGTTTCAACTTCCGCAAATCTGGTCTTGTTGGACCTTAACTTTGAAGAAATGAATGAAAATAGAATTAGAATGTGTATTCAATGAATCACAAATAAGATTATACATATAGCATACTGCACTTTTTCCTGGATGATAAGTTATCACTTTACCTTGAGAAGTACTATTGAATTGAATTCCTGACGCGAAAATTTGAGGCTAAACCTGATGAACGAATCAATAATAGGTGAGGTGAGTTATATCGCGGCTGCTAGAATTACGGCAGGGAGAAAGCCCACAACGCCATGTGTCTGTGCATTGCGGTGAAACCTGCGAGCATCGGCTGGAACTAGCGAACCATGGGTGATACTACGCTGAAATTCAGTGTAGCATTGCACCATAACTTTATTGCGTGTAGATCAGTTCTCTACTGCAGAAAAAGTTGCCGTGCCCCTGGCTGGATTCGAACCCCGGACCTCTTGATCCGAAGCCGAACGCTAACCCTTGCGCTATCCCGCCCCGAATCGATAATAACATCGTCAAGATGCATGTTTGCAGTAATGTAAGCATCAATTATGAAAGACATGTACGAAATGACTAGCTGACTTCTATTGCCATCATTTCACTCTGGCGCATTTACGAATATTTTTACTTAATTCAAGATAGAGGACTGAGCTGAAACGTCAAGCAAATGACACGAATATTGTGTACAACACTGAGGTCATAGTCTTATGTCGCATTGAGGTTAATGGCATTGCAAGTTATTAAAGGAATTGTAGCACGTTTTTTGCATATTATGTTTTTACAAATTTGCCATTTATCATTAAAGATTTTACAGTTTATTGGTACGTTAATGAGTAAAACATCTAATTTCACGACCATATAAGCGGTAACCATAGAAAATGAATATCTATTTTCTAAGAAAATGGTGAGTCATATAAAGCGACAGTGGCCATTCCACCATTGTACCATATTAAAAACTCTGAGTGTTAAGTTTTCGCTACATAAGTCAAATCTCTTGAACTTCCTTCGAGTGGTCATTTTAATGTGATCATATTAAAATGGCTTGTACATTTATTTGTTTCAGAAATCGTTTTATTTGATAGTAGTAGTATTTATCCATTGGTAACACTTATTTTTGTTTTTGTGAGAGCACTTCATTTTGGTAAGAAAAACGTCCAACCGCGCCTTAATAGCCTAATGCTTTTATCAAGTTTTCAAAATACCCCTAACAACACAAAATTGGTAACACTCGTTTGTTCCCCAGGTTAACATTATTGGTCTTGAACATCAAATATCACATGGGATAAATTAAAGGGAAAATAATTATAACTGTCATTTGGAAAGAGATTGTTTTGAAATACTGGCAACTATTTTTCACAAAGCCCATTTTGTGTTCTCAAGTGTCAAGGACGTGCACAAATATGACAAATGTCGGAACGTGACAAGCGCCGACATTCGATTATAGGGGAGGAATCTTGATTGATAAAAAGAAAACATAAATGGTTCCACTCGCCAAAATTCACGGAAATTATACCGAGATAAAGGGTTTGCTTTGGCATCTGACAATAAACGTCTCTTCGGGTATTTTATTTTTTGTAATAAAGTGTTTGCAACGGAATTGTCTCATGAATAAAAGATGATTTGACAAATTTCTTTAAAATGAAGATAGTTACATTTCCAGAGACGGATACAGCTTCTGAAATAAATATCACTTGTGAAGTTTTAAACTGTGTAATATGGACATGTGTTGTAAATAAGTACACTCGTGTTTAGAAATACAAAATATTAAGTTTTTAAGGTGCCATGCTTTTTTGTGTGAGGGCATGTTAACAAAGTAACCTAGATACTAAGTCTTATGATGTAGTGAAATAACCTGTTTTTGTGAGACACATAAATTGTATTTTCCAGATATTTTTGACATTCCTTTAACCACAACATGTTTTTAAAAGAGGAAAATCACTTTTCAAAAGAACATATTCATCAACTGAAATACATAACATATGACAACTGAAAAAGTTATAACAGATACTGACAGAGAATTTATATTCTGGTCCAATCTTCAATAATTTCAAGTTAATTTATTTTATATGTTCAGATATGTATTTCTTCTTGGTACATGGACTACTGAGTTGTCTTGTGCAGATACAAACATCAGTCCTCATTAATTTGATTTCACCACTGATAACATCTTCTGCATTGAACTTTAATTTAAGAACACCACTGATATATTTAACTTAACAGTTAAACAAATAATACCATCAACATGCCAACAGTCTCGTTGTCAAAATCAGATCCATCATTTAAACACATACAATGATGTGTGACATTAACACATTTCAGTTTAATCTAACATTAAAACCATTTAATATATACCTAACTTGCAAATCTTTGACATCAAAGGCTTATTTTAGAATGGTCTATCGTTGACAATGCATAGTTGTTTCATAGATCGTGTCCATGCGTTGTAACAAATGTCACTACAAAGTTGAAGTCTGTATTTATCTATAATGATCATCGTAGTACCAGCCATGGTTCGCTAGTTCCAGCCGATGCTCGCAGGTTTCACAGCAATGCATAACGACATGTAGTTGCGAGCTTTCTCCCTGTCATAATACTAGCAGCCGCTAGTATACTCTTGAAATACCCTTGAAAGCGGCGTTAAAACCCAACTCACCTCACCTCACCTCTGTGTACTTTTGTGAAACACACTGTTACGGCATCAATTTTCACACATTAGCTTTAAAGGTCTCCCTTACGTCTGAAAACGTTTCATTGCTATTTACACACAATTTTATAATTAAAGGTCAAGGTGAGGTGAGGTGAGTTAGGGTTTAAAGCCGCTTTCAAGATTATTTCACTTATATCGCGGCTGCTAGTATTACGGCAGGGAGAAAGCCCGCAACGCCATGTGGCTATGCTAAAGGTCGAGAATCTGTGCATTGCTTTTAATGCTAAGCTAGCGGTATATGAAAACGATAATCTAAACGTTTTGAATCCACTTGGTGCCGAACGAATGACACGTCAGTAAAGAGGTTAGTTTACTTTTGTACTTATTGTTCCAAGTATAATTGTAATATGATTGCTTTTCAATTAAATAAAGTAAAAGTTCAAGTAAACAAGGATAACAAGTTCTCATATACATAAATATAAACAACAACCTGTAATTTTTCTTGTATGACTATCGAACACAATAAAGTTAGCTTTGATTTGATTGTTTGTTGGCAATATAATCCACACTATAACTTTCATCTTAAAGGTTGTGCTATTCTTGAGTAAACTAATGAAGCACCAGCCACCAGGCATACTTGTATAACGAAAGGTCAAACATTTAAGATCGCCTGTCCTTACTCGACCAGTTGAGTTTTGTAACAAATGTCACTACAAAGTTGAAGTCTGTTGTTATCTGTGAAACTATCAATGCTCCGACATCAATTTTCACACAATAGGTTTGAATGTCTCCTGTTGCGTCTGAAAACGTCTGTATGCTTCATTGCTATTTACACACAATGTAATTAAATGAAGAAAAGTCATGGCTATGTGCCTTGATTTTAGTGCTAAGCTAGCGGTATATTAAATCTATAATCTAAAGGTTTTAAAACCACTCGGTGCCGAACGAACATGTCAGTGATTGAGATTGGTGTATTTAAGACTTTCAAGTGTAATTGAAATATGATTGTTTCTTTTAAACAAAGTAAAAGTTCACATTAACAAGAATAACACCTCCTCATCAACAGAAATATAAACAACGACAGCTTGTGATCTTCCATGACTATCTGAGACAATAAAGTTAGCTTTGATGACGATGGTTTTGGGCAATATAACCTACACTAAAACTTTAATTTTGAATGTCGTGCTTTTCTAGTAAACTAATGGACCAACAACCATCTGTAATTTCAAAACGAAATATCAAACATTTAGGGACCGCCTGTCCTTACTCTAACATGGATGGATGTTACATTTCCGACTATGTCAAGCATTGTCTCGCTTGAAAGGAAACTGGTATTTCTATTTCCCTGATAATTTGACTGTCACTCAGCGTGGGAATTCTAGATCAGTTTATTGGTGTTCTGACAGGGATCTGTTAATATAAACGCCATTGATCATCAGTGTTACAAAATAAATTTGGAGTTTGTCGAATTTTTTTTTTGTTATAAAATTATTTTTTTTTAAAAATACAAGTGTTGTTTAACAAATCAGGGAACTGTTTATATCAAGGTAGTTTATTCATTTCGATCATCAATGTAACAAAATAAATCAAGTTTTTGTCTTACAGTTCAGAATGATTTTATTTCAAATCTGCAAAGCTGCATAAAAAAAGTTAAATAATGCAATTCACCATGACACATCTTCAGGTTCTATTCTAAAGGAGTTCAACTTACCTGCTCATCTACAGGTTCTCAACATTCTCTGCTTATCGTCGTTCATAGACGAGTAATGATGTCTTCATTATCTCCGGTCTATCAAAAGAAAGCAAGTGTATATTAAGTCATCTTGGTCCAGGCTGATGTAAGTTTAGGAAAATATATATGATAAGAAAACTTGTCATTTGTTTTGTGAAGCTTGTTGTGGCTGTTTTGTCATTTCCATTATTTGCAGCATGGTTATGAATTTGGAACTGCACATTTCTTTGTCAACATGAATACATTAAGTCTTCTGTCCAGACATGAAATGAGTTCGGCAAGATGAACACTGCTTTTATCCGAACATTAGGTCCACTAAAGTGACTCATTAACTTGCTCGTCTTTCTGTGAATACCAGTAATTTGACTGTCTGATGTTTTCACACAGCCAGCCTTTGCTCCAGGTTGTGCCTCAAAATTGTGTGTATTTTATTTCATCTATAAGTGGTATTTGTCCTGCATCCAAAACATTAAATTATTAAGCCTGGTTAAACTTTTCAGAATAACTGATTACATTCAACAAACTTAAATTCCTGAATGGGTGAGGTGAGTTTGTGTTTAACACCGCTTGAGGAGTATTTCACTTATATCGCGGCTGCTAGTATTACGGCAGGGAGAAAGCCCGCAATGCCATGTGGCTATGCATTGCGGTGAAACCTGCGAGCAACGGCTGGAACTAGCGAACCATGGGTGGTACTACTCTGAAATTCAGTGTAGAATTGTACCCAAACCTTACTGCGTGTAGAACAGTTTTCTACTGCAGACAAAGTTGCCGTGCCCCTGGCGGGATTCGAACACGGGACCTCTTGATCCGAAGCCGACCACGTTAACCACTGCGCTATCCCGCCCCCCAGTCAACATGAAGAACAGGTGAAAGCTAAGATATGTGGATAAGACTTGTCCATGGGACTACTTATTAGCTGGTGACCTTTCATTACCTACACCAGTGGGAATAGATGAGTGAGTGAGTGAGTGAGTTGGGGTTTAACGCCGCTTTCAAGAGTATTTCACTTATATTGCGGCTGCTAGTATTATGGCAGGGAGAAAGCCCGCAACGCCATGTGGCTATGCATTGCGGTGAAACCTGCGAGCAACGGCTGGAACTAGCGAACCATGGGTGGTACTGCACTGAAATTCAGTGTAGCATTGCACCCAAACCTGACTGCGTGTAGAACAGTTCTCTACTGCAGACAAAGTTGCCGTGCCCCTGGCGGGATTCGAACCCCGGACCTCTTGATCCGAAGCCGAACGCGCTAACCACTGCGCTATCCCGCCCCCCGGGAATAGATGAACAGGCGACGTGTTATTTCCTAGATGATTGGAACATAACCTGATCAAGAGTATTCACAGGGTGTTAAGTTCATATTTGTTATCTCCATTCAATTATTTTCAAACGGGTCAAGGTCTTGAAGGAAGTGAAAACTACCCGTCCAAAGAAATGATACCTACATTCTTTAAACAAATCTCTTTTTTAAATCTCCTTAACTTTGGTTAGATAGGACCATGAATTAGGAATCTTTTAAAGCATCAACAATTATGGACAGGTGAATGCGTTCAATACCTGTTAATATGGACCAGAGAGAACAATATTAACCGGGGACTTCGTCCTTGGTCAATATTGTATTGTTGTACATAAAAAAACAGATATGTACCTCATCACTAGTGTATAATTGTATAGTATTTATGCTAAATACCAGTTAGATCAGTCTCTACTTATTCAGTCAAGGTGAGGTGAGGTGATGTGGGGTTTAACGCCGCTTTTAAGAGTATTTCATTTATATCGAGGCTGCTAGTATTATGACAGGGAGAAAGACCGCAACGCCATGTGGCTATGCTTTGCGGTGAAACCTGCGAGCATCGGCTGAAACTAGCGAACCATGGGTGGTACTACGCTGAAAATCAGTGTAGCATTGCACCCAAACCTAACTGCGTGTAGAACAGTTCTCTACTGCAGACAACGTTGCCGTGCCCCTGGCGGGATTCAAACCCCGGACCTCTTGATCCGAAGCCGAACGTGCTAACCAATGTGCTATCCCGCCCCTATTCATTCAAGGGAAACATGCTCTTCGACTTGGTAATGTAACAACATGAAACAGAAAGACATGATTTCTGATCGAAATCCTAACAATGCACTGTCAATTAGTCAAACGTAATGTTGGCAAGTTATCTACAATGGAAACAATGGCTTGGTGATGTTTAATAGGCCATATGACTATAGTGTGTGTAAATGGGACGTATAGTTTCGATATCTGCATCTTCGATATAAGACTATTGGTCGATTTTCACTGGAAACAAGTAATTATAAACATGTATTTGGCGATTGGTGACGAATGTGCAGGTAGAGAGAAATTGTTTAAGACTGACAAGATATAAATATTGCAAAATGCCCTAAAACATATTTTCCTCTAAAGCATGGTTTGTTAAGTCTTTCAAGATATATCAGGTGACACACTACCATTTGTTAGTTTGCAATTGTCATTTTAACTGCGATTAAACAAGTTTTAAGTATTTATATCCCTTCTCAGGTCAAAGGATTTGTTAGATTTGAAAGATTTTCTAAGTTACCCCGTCGCATGTGCATGATATCCCGAATGGCAAAACTTCTGACAAGTAATAAAGTGAGGTTGTCAAACAATGCCAAAGGGCTTTAATGTTTTCAGCTTTGCTGACCATGCAACTCCACAAACACTCCCAGGAAAGTATGGTAATCCTGTAACAAAATCGATGTTAACATAAAGACCTTAAAATGAGAAAAATACGTCATATAAAAATATATTACCTGGAAAGGAACGTTTGTCATCATGATAACTCATTTTTTTAACATCACAATTTATTTCAACAAATGTGAAGTGTTTAGAAACAAACATTCTTTCAAATTTTCAAATTGAGATTCGAAAGGATTGCACTAATGAAACATTCTGAGAATTCAATGATCTATGCTTATATCAATGTAGCGAATAATATAAAAAAGGATACAAAGGTCATTTTAAATTTGAAATTAATACATTAAGAAATTAACACATTCAGAAGCTAATTGGATAAATTTTACTATCTGCACGGCCATTAGAATATTTGTAATGTGATCAATATAGATCATATTTACAAGATCAAATTACTGTAACTGTTTCGTATTATGAGTGAGTTGTTGTTTAACGCCACATATGCAACAGTGCAACCATAAGCACCGGGTTTCGTATTATGAATATTTTTGTTGAGAGTTTCTGTTTACTTTCCTAGAAATGTTAAATTGTATTGCTCATCTGTTTAAAATCAGTGATGGTGACAAAACCAATTCATTAAGTTCTTAAAATGCGTGGTGATGTGGGAAAACAAAACGTTCACTGTATTATCAAATTCATATACTTGCAAACAAGTCCTCGCAATCATGTGAATATGCCATATTAATTTAATATAAGGACATATTTGTGATTGCCATAAGTAATTATCTCTTAACCCTACCTCATTCATGGAGTGTTTTTACTGGTTAAAATGTATACGTTTGTTATCAGCTTTGTTTTAAACTTGATCTTTTTCATTTATTATTGTACATAGAAATATTCAATGTTGCACTACCAACGTGTTTTTACAGAGATAGAGAAAGTGATTGATTGATAGTTCACCATTACTTACCTGAAATGGTGATGAATTGAGTTCTGCACGGTCATCTTGTCAGAATGAATCCATTAAGTCACATTTTCCCAGACGTGAAATGAGTTCTGCAAGCTGAACAAAGCATTATTCCGAAAATTTGGTTCATTGAGGTGATTAGTTAACTTGCTCGTCTTTCTATGAATACCAGTAATTTGACTGACTGATCCATTCACCCAGCCATAGATTGATTATGTCCGTCTACAGTTTGAGCTGCAGAATTGTGCTTACTAAATTCAATATATATCTGGAGCCTAAACTACATGCAAAACACTGATGAAAGTATTGAGCCATTTTCAACCTTTCAAACTGACTTATTACATATGTCTGTAAGGTTCCCATCGCAAGATGAATTGACGTTTTCATAGCAAAGCTTCGAAATGAATAAGTGCAAAATGTTATCATTTACGTCATAATTGATTTGGTGTCTTGGATATATAGAGAATCTCACCCAAGTGTCTTCTGATATCAAATATATCAACACGAGTTGATAAAAGTTACAAATATCCGAGGCTTGCCGAGGATATTTTGACTTTTATCAACGAGTGTTGATATATTTGATATCAGAAGACACGAGGGTGAGATTCTATTTATCATCCAAAATCATTCTTCATTAGTTTTTAATGAAAAATTAACATATCTGAACACAAAACTGCCATTTGGCTTCCAGTGCCGTGATGTCATGGCATTGTGACGTCATCATGATTATGACGTCAAAGCATTGTGATGTCATTACTTGATGATGTAAAACCATTGTGATGTCATGTACCTGACGCCAATAGGGCATTGTTCAAAATCTACTGTCAAAATGATATCTCCTAGGAGATATCGCTTGATCTCATACAAGCGATATCTCCTATGGAACCCAGTTTTGGATGATAAATGCTAATTTAACATCGTAATGTTTATTTGATTACAGGTTTGTATGCCCCTTTTATTTCGTTAAGCTTTCAGTTCCATATATGTGAATCAAGTCAGACTAAATAAGGACCTAGACTGGATTAAATTTCTCCTTTTGTACACATTCATGGGGCAGGACTATGTGCTATGCATAATTTAGAATAATTTAGCCCAAATGTACAAAACAAAACAACGCTTACCTATTTACGATTCGTTATCTATTATCCCCAGCAACGTATTGAGTGCGAATATCCAACATTTGCCCTTCTTGAAAGCACTGCAATTGATGATATACACATAATTTTCCTTAAATTTTTAGTCACTCATCACACTGAATATAACCCCAACATATGTGTCGTTTGCAGGTTATGTTAATTTTGACATTTATATACAACATTGACGTGCAATGTAATCTGTGCCATCACCAGAGTTATTATTTTTATAATATAATCATCGTGCAGCTTGCATTACATATGTTCTTAGATAACGTAATGAGGCTAAGAAGCTTATAAACAAAATCTGGATAGATTTATTCTAAAGTAACATACAGGGAAAGGATTAAATAATTTGATGTAACTTTTGACATGATGATAATCTAAAAAAGGAAAACCGAGAGATTTTTCTTAAGATCATTATAGCATGATATGTAAATTCATTGTAGTATCACAGTTCACACTGGCGCTTACATGTTTCAATGCACTACATGGGGAAAAAAGGCTTTTCATTATCACTCCACAATTATATTTGCCACAAGTAAACTTTAAATTAAAAATCTTAGTATCCCGCCACATCCATTCTATAATGCGAGATGAAATTACAAATGAACGAAGTATTGATACAAATATATGCTTTGAAATTAATATGTAATCTAACAAGTGTCTTGAAATAATTTTGCCACTACATTTCTTTCATTTGAAATGGTGCAAATATCATCAAACATGTATGTATGTGTCACTAAACTAGTCGAACATATTGGGAATCTGTGTTCATAATCACTTGAGCAATAACTGATATAATATGATAGCATCAAAGGCGTTTCCCGGTCGACAAACCTTTAATGCTGATATTGACACATGGAAAATGCGCCGTTAATTGTTGCGATTATTGAGTCTACAATCGTATTATCTGTTTTATCTTTCTTATGAAGTCTTAAAAAGCTGACATCTACTGTTTCTATGGCGAATTTGCAGGAGGAATTCCATGGCTTACGTCACACATTTTTCGAAATGACACAAGGAAGCAGATCCCAAAAAAGTTGATGGTACTGTTGTTTGTTCAATATTTGGTTTATGAAACATTATAAATTATAAAAAAATCGTTAAAGGACAAATTTTTGTGATGAAATATTTGCATGACATAAAAAGGTATTTGCCTTGACAAAATGACAAAATCACTATTGACACAATCACTAGTCAATCATTATTGATATTATATAATGTAAAAACATTGTAGTCTGCATTGTCAAGCAAACGAAGAGAGTCATATAACATCGTGGACAATAATGTGACTCTAAGAAGCTTAATAGCAATCTCAAGGGACAAGTCTTATCCTCAATGGTCTTCGATATTGAACCTGCTGTCCATATCGAATGTGACCCCACGAGACATTTGTTTACCGTTCAGGTTGAATTAGAATATTTTAGAAATGACCTAGGCCTTACCTCACGACTTGCTCAGAAAGTACATTTTCAAGAGATACATTTAATTTTATCACAAAACCCATCTTTGTGAACGAAAATTAAAAACATTACAACCGTTATTACATCGTTAAATACACAAGGGGTGAATGGATAACTGACAGCGAACATCGGAGTGAGTGCAAGTAAGGTATTAGCTAACGAGCATCATCAATTCCAAGTCATTTGTACATCTGTACCATGTAAAGGAATACTTCAATCACTTTTAACAGAAACAATTATTTGATGAGATCAAATTGCCTTTTCCTGTAAGGAAGCCCTCACATAGGTCTACAATAAATTATATGAAATATTACATATAATCAAACATGTTATAGTAAACTCGTTTTATATCAGAAACCTAGCACACCTTGCTAAAATTAAAGTAAATTAGAGTTATCTCCCTTTGATCATGTGACCCAAGTTTTAATAATGCATCGACAATCTTTTAACATAATATGTTTAAGGTATTAGCTAGAACACTTGGATCACACTCTCCCTTAAAATTGGATTTAAATGTCTAGTCTCTATCACCTTGTCACTTCTTATCGTATTATAATGGTCCCAAAACACGTTGATTTTACAGTACAAAGACATTATATAATGGCTGATGACAAGGAAGACAAAGAAGATTTTATAGAACATCGCAAATTTATATATATACTACTGACGACAAAGCTTAACGTATAATTAAATCATGAATCAATAATAATATCGTGAAGACGCATATGCATTTCTATAGAAACGAAAGGGTCACGAGAGAGGACAGAGCTATACAGCAAATTACATAACTATGGTGTACATCACAAGTACTGAAGTAATATTTTATTAAATATTTTGATGAATTGCAAACTAACTATAAAAAAAAGTGCCTGACCTTCTATCAAGTTTTCACAATATGTCTTACAATAAAAAGCTGGTAAAACTCCTTTGATCGATAGGTTATTGGTCCCATACATGTAAATCAAACACTACATAGGAGTAAATTAAAAGGGCTGTAGCACGTTTTTTGCATATCGTAAATTTTAAAATTCCCCAATCATAATGAAAGTGTATGTCTTTTATATTTTCTTTACACGGTAAAACATTTTATTACACAAACCAATTAACCGTTGTAGTAAAAACGGTGTTGCGTATAGAGAAAAAATTGCATGGTGGCCAATTTAACATATTATATTATTTCGAATTACAAAAACGATTCCCATGGCTTTACCGAACCATGTATACTCATTTGTTAACATGCTATTCCGGAGAGAGAAGGGTGTTTTACTATGTGTTACATTATTTTTCAAATATATTTTATCTACTTATTTGAGCAAAAAAAACGTGCTATCGCCCCTTTAAAGACAAAATCATAATTACTGTTCTTTGACAGAAAAGAAAAAATACTGCCCAGCTATTGATGTTCTCGGATGTAAAGGACGTGCAAAATAACACGTCAGAACGTGACTAGCAATGCCTTAAGAGTGTAGTGAAGGTTGTCATGGTTTGTTTTCATTTCCCATTAACTGAATACAATAAATAAAAAAAGAAACCATAAATGGTTCCACTCATCTCTTGGAGTAAGTTATATTATTTTTTGCAATAAGGTCTTCATAACTGAATTATCATGGGGTTAAAAGATGAGTTTACACATTTCTTCAAACTGAAGATAATTTCATTTTCACAGACGTAAACAAGTTTTGAAATAAATTATTCACATGAATTAAGAAGCTTCAAATGTTTACATGAAACTTAAAGCATTGAGTTTTTACCGGCTATGATTTTGTTTGAGGGCATGTTCACAAAATCAACTTGGTACTTAGTCTCCAATGTTATTTCGTATCGTGCAATAAACAGGGAGTTGACAAGTAGTTAGTGATATCGTTATACTGAACAAAAAAAGTTAAGAACCATTCAACATTTTTGTTTACTTAACATTATTTTTCGAAGTCGTAATTTTGCAATTGTAACCCCATTCTACCACCAATGCTTCAAGGTCTTCAAAATGTCACCAACAACCCTAAATGAGTCCGCTAACGCCCTTGTTCATGAATAGCATCAGATTCCATATCAACTGTTTCAGAACATTTCCTTAGGTTTCAATACGTTCTTAAGCAGTAATTAATGAACGAAGTTGGCAAAGAAGTTGATTTTAAAGTACAAGTATTTCCCTTGCAAGTCTTTGACCTCAAAGGCTTCTCTTAAAATGGTCCATTGTTGACAATTAATGAGTTAATGTTTAGCACCGCTTCGGCAGTATCGCAGCCATTAGCGGCCATTCATAGTTGCTTCAAATAACATATTTCATGGTTGTAACAAATGTCACTATAAAATTGAAGTCTGTCTTTATCTCTAAAACTATCACTGTTATAGCATCAATTTTCACACATTAGGGTTAAATGTCTCCAGTTGCATGTGATTTTGTATTGCTATTCAAACAAATGTAATGACGAAAAGTCATGGCTGCGTGCCTTGGTTTTAGTGCTAAGCTAGCGGTATATTAAAACGATAATCTACAGGTTTTGAATCCACTTGGCACGAAAAAGAACATGTCAGTGGTTAAGATTGGTTTATTTTAGACTTATTGTTCCAAGTATAATTGTCATATGATTGCTTTTCAATTAAACAAAGTAAAAGTTCACAAGAATAACACCTCCTCTTCAACAGAAATATAAACAACGTCAACCTGTAATCTTTCATGACCATCTAACACAAAGTTAGCTCTGATGACGGTGGTTTTGGGCAATATAATCTACACTTAAACTTTCATCTTAAAGGTCGTGCTATTCTTGAGTAAACTAATGGACCATCACCTACCAGGCATACTTACCAAAGATCAAACATTTAGGGATCGCCTCTCCTTACTCTAACATAAGGCTAATGATAATGTCAGAGACGGGTGTAACATTTGGCCTACGCCAAGTGTTGTCTCGCTTGAAAAGAAACCAATATTTTCATCTCTTTGATAATTTGGCTGTCATTCAACTATAGAATTCCAGATTGGTTTATTGGCTATCATTGTGTCCTGAGGTTAAAATAACAAGGATCTGCTAATATTAACAGTTTTCCCTGTCCTTCGTCAGTGTAACAACGATTTGGATTTAACAGTTCAGGTGTTTTTCTTTCAAATAGAAAATCAGGGAACTGTAAATATAAAGGTGTTTTCATTCCTGTCGTTGAAAGAGAGAGAGAGCCCTTGTCATAAAAAAAACTATTTAATATTATCTTGTAAAAGTACATGTATGTATCTCCTAATTAAGAGGCATGAGGTGAGGTGAGTTGGGGTTTAGCACGGCTTTCAAGAGTATTTCACATGTAGCGGCTGCAAGTATTATGGCAGGAAAAAACCAGCAACGCCATGTTGCTATGCATTGTGGTGAAACATCGATTGGAACTAGCGAACCACGGGTGGTACTGCAGACAAAGTTGCCGTGGCCCTGGTCGGATTCGAACCCCAGGCTTCTTGATCCGAAGCCGAACCAACTAACCATTGCGCTATCCTGACCCTTAGAGGTATGAACTTGTGTGGTTTGTTATGATGTTTTGTTTCTTTATATTGTTAAATTGTACGAACTACACGCAGTTTGTCATAACTTGACAATGTACCCCTGCAACACTAATATTTCATTTCCCATTCTGAGAAAAAAGGTTCATGTACATTTTCTTCAACAGACGACTGATCTGCGTGCAATGAACGCGTGTTCATTGATAGCTGGAAGTGTGCCACAGTCAGACAGCTTCGAAACCAGTCTCAATACAACCGCCCACAAGAAGATCAGTAGCTCCAAAGATGGCAATTTCTTTGCCATGACATGTACAAACCAAATACGATGGGGAGATTGGACCGACATGAAGTAGCGACTGTCAAGACCTTCCATTCAATGAAGAGTGAACTCTACAAGCAGAGACAATCACAGGCCAAAAATTAGTGGAATCTGCTTGCCGAATCCTTCCGGATTCATCAAGATCGGCCAAAATTTGGGAGAATCCGGAAGGATCCGACAAATGGTGAGGTGAGGTAATTGGGGGTTTAACGCCGCTTTCAAGAGTATTTCACATATCGCGGCTGCTAGTACTATGGCAGGGAGAAAGCCTGCAACACCATGTTGTTATGCATTGCGTTGAAACCTGCGAGCAATGACTGGAACTAGCGAACCATGGGTGGTACTGCACTGAAATCCAGTGTAGCATTGCACCCAAACCTTACTGCGTGTAGAACAGTTCTCTACATCCAAACCAACTGGATGGCAGCTGACCACGAGACCGGTAGGCCCAGAACCAACAACCATATAAAGGATGTCACGGGCGCATGAAGACGATCATTGGAAATGCGCACTCCAACGTATTGATTCGCTTCCTGGCAGAAGAACAAATGAAGACGGAATGTAACCTCGTGCAGTGGAGACATGACCATGAGTTTGCCGACACATTTTCTCACTAAAATGGTGCAATAAAGACTTTCGTTTCCTTATATGTACAGATGTTCGCATGATGTGGACACTTATTTCTGGACCTTGTCTTTAGATGACACAAGCTGTCCACGTCTCACGTCCCTATGTATTGCTGTGAGGTGAGGTGAGGTGAGTTGGGGTTTAACGCCGCTTTCAAGATTATTTCACTTATATCGCGGCTGCTTGTATTACGGCAGGGAGAAAGCCCGCAACGCCATGTGGCTATGCATTGCGGTGAAACCTGCGAGCATCGGCTGGGACTAGCAAACCATGGCTGGTACTGCGCTGAAAATCAGAGAAGTATTTTACCCTACTACTACTACTGCAGACAAAGTTGCCGTGCCCCTGGCCGGAATCGACCCCCGTCCTCTTGATCCAAAGCCAAACACGCCAACCACTGTGCTATCACGCCCCCTACCGAGACAGAAATACACCGTTGAATACTTTGGCGCTAATATACAAGCACGATTCAGACACAACCGCGTGATCAATTGAGAGATGATGTGGCACGATCTACATATCGTTCAAATGCTCGGTCTGTATCAAATCAAATGACAGGACTGCGATTTTATGCAATCAGGAGTTTATGCAGATGTACAAGATATGCCAAGAATGGCACTTTCAAGATGTCTCAGAATCATTGTGCAATAATTTATTTTCTAAAAACACAAGTTGGATGACAGAAAATGAAATATGTTTTTAACCATAGCGGATTTTCAAAATGTGCGTTTTGCTTTTTTTAAAGAGTGACGTGTCTGATATGTTTTTCTTACAATACGTTCTTTAGTTTTATTCTTGTTGAGAGTCGAATCATGTGGTTTATTGTACTCTTCCATTCCAAACAAGTAACACTGGAAATATGCTGTTGAAAGAACTGTAGGAATGTCGTTTTCATTTACATCTGTTCGACCTTGACTGCAACGTTGAATAGGGCCGCAAGTGACATTACCACTACTAGAAATATGTGCATGTGATGCACTGTGATGTCCCCCGCTCCAACTTTCAATCCAACCTAGTCATATTACCCTTATGTTTCACTTATGCTAAGCACTAAGTTCAATAATAACGAGAAATACAAAATTCAGAATAGCCAAAGTAACAAAAGGCACCACTCTATCACTAGGTCTAAGCAAATACAAAGTTTGGTGAAAAAATATTGAACGGTTTTTGAGATATGGCCCGGAAGAGAAAGCATTTCGGGAGGCGGAATAACGGACGGAGGCGAAAACATTATGTCTCCCGAAAAAAAATTCGGGGGACATAATAATGTACTGAATCAGACGATTTATTGGAAAGTGCAAAACTTGAATCTGCCGACGGCCTACGATCTACGATCAAGACCTTGGTACTCACAGGTAAATTATTTTTGTTCAATACTTCAAGTACTAGAATTTGTTAACACACAGGTAAATAACATGATTCAGAACATATTAACTGATGGAAATCGCAATTATATTACTTTTAAATAGTTTTTAAAATGGTAACAACCTTATTTTTTTTTTGAAGATTCGTCAAGAAGATCATGGGCTTACCTTTCCTTGATGCGGCAAAGATTACAGCCACTTTTGAAAAGATCAGACTTCAAACTTCAACCACTGTGTGACTACTACAAGTCGACTTGGATTTCCAAGATTTTATAGAACACCGAATTTTACAACAGGTACCAAGTCCTTGCTAGTTGCCAATCAGTAAATGTCAACATGAATAACATGTTAACTGTTCAATTATTGTATCACATTTTTAATAGACATTGCAGAATCCTACATGATCATTGTAACAGGATAATAAGGATTAATGATGAAAATGATATATTTTGAAAATTTTATTATATAAGTATTATTTATAAATTACAGCTGCTGACAACCGAATGCCCTGTGAAAAATCATCTACAATCCAAGACAAGGCTTCCATCCGACCTAATCCAACAACCTAGCTTACTCATTGTCTGCAACATCTACCTCCGAAACCTTCAAGGTAACAGATGGGTTTAACAATTTCATAGAGAATGCGGTCAAGGAAGTTCGTGACAATTATCATAACCATTCCCCTTCAGTTCCTTTGGTTCAAACATGATTGCAATCAGTAAAGATATTTTCGAGAATAAGAGGTGATATCTGAAGTAGGCAAGCAATTGTTTCCGGGATGTCATCAATAAATTTTATAATGTCTTATCTTTAGTAGTCAGTGTGATTGTGCATTTCATGAACATTTTCATTGTGTATGCTTGATGATCTTGTGAAAGTGGTCATCACCAGCTTCATAAAGAGCATTGAAAAGAAATCTGAGTGTAAGGAGACATTCACTGACCAGAATAAGTCCACCTTGTTCTACATCTCAGGGTTTCTGCCACAAAAAAAGAAGGCAAGAAGACAGGAAAAACCCATCATAAGAGGCGCCTTGACTAACCCCACTGCGAGCAGCACGGATACGCCTCGGTTCGTAACAAGTACAAAGGATGGACAGAAAAAAGTAAATCGCGGAGGACTCAAAGTCTGTTCAGACAATTTCTTTTTTTTTTATGATTCACAAAATTGAAAGCATTATTACGCAAAAGACAAAAAAACTAATTCTATTACTGTTCTACCCAAGATGGAAGTCAAGGATGAAGTACTTCGTGATTCTGTTGTGCTTTACTATTTGGACAAACTGCTCACGGATTTATCAAGTAATGTAAAGCTGTCATCTTAGAAAACATGACGGACTTGTTAATGTATGTGCTTTGACGTGCTATTGCAAGCCTTAGCCAGTGGCAACACCAGAAAAATCAAGCCATCTCTCAGGAGAAAAGAAAAACCAAAACACCTCAATCACTAGGGAGAAGTCTCAAGGAACAATCAAAGTGAAAGTGAAATATATGATACGTAAATGGAAGACTGGATAATATGTTATGTTCCATGTAAAGACGTTATGTAATGTGCCAACCAAATATATGAACAATGTCCACTACTCATATCTATGGAGAAGCCATATTTATTTTGTTTTTGAAGAAAACACAACAAAGTCACGATTATATATTATTATTATGTGATAAAAGTTTATGTTAAAATTACGTTATTTTTGTGTCAAATGTAATATAACTGTTAAAAAGTGCAAAGTAATGAATGTTTCAAGATGTACATGGATTGAGAAAGAGAATGCATGATATTTATAACCAACTCACTGTTTTTCATGCATTCGCCATTGATATCTTGATCGATACTGTGTGCATCTAGCCTGTCTTCAAGGAAACATCTTGAATGTTTATGATTTAAGGAAAATATACCTTTATGGTCTAGCTAGGACAATAATTCATTAGCATCAAATGTGAGCACGAACAATACACGTCTGTCATCAGGGTGTATCATGTTATGTCTGAAAGCTTTGATGGATGACATTTTGTCTCGAAATTCCCTTGACCATCGGTGATCAAGTATAGAATTGATATCGTTTGGCATTGATTGTAGACATAATGACCTTTTACTGAAGTATTTACATACAGTCAACCCGCGATAATCCGGCCACCGATAATCCGAGTCTCGCAGTTTCCGAACGTATATCAATATGTGTGATATACTGTGATATCATTACGTTGAGGCATAACTGAGAACAAATTAGCCATAGTGGTTCTCATAAATTTGCTAACAAGGCATTTGTCATGAGCTACAACAGTTAACCAATTCGCTTTGATAAAGAAGTCAGGTGATTTGGGGTTTAACGCCGCTTTCAAGAGTATTTCCCTTATATCATGGCTACTAGTGAGGTGAGGTGAGGTGAGTTAGGGTTTAATGCCGCTTTCAAGAGTATTTCACTAATATCGCGGCTGCTAGTATTATGGCAGGGAGAAAGCCCGCAACGCCATGTGGCTATGCATTGCGGTGAAACCTGCGAGAATCGGCTGGAACTAGCGAACCATGGGTGGTACTGCACTGAAATTCAGTGTAGCATTGCACCCAAACCTTACTGCGTGTAGAACAGTTCTCTACTGCAGACAAAGTTGCCGTGCCCCTGGCGGGATTCGAACCCCGGACCTCTTGATCCGAAGCCGAACGCGCTAACCACTAACCAAGACCGCAACGCCACGTAGTCATGCATTGCGGTGAAGTCTGCGAGCATCGACTGGAACTAGCTAACCATGGGTGGTACTACGCTTCAGTGAAGCATTGCAACCAAACCTTACTGCATGTAAAACAGTTCTCTAATGCTATTCCGCGCCCCTTTGATATTCATGTAGATGTACATGTCACCTTATATTAAACTAGACCACCATCCTCTACATACCTTTGAAAATACAGTTTCATTAAGTTCTTGAGGTGAGGTGAAATGATTCTACCAAATGAGTCTACCAACTCCACATTATTGCCCAAGTGGCGTTAAACAATACCTCATCCATGTCTGCTAAGAGCTAAAATTAGAATTATAATCATGAACGGAAATATCTGTATTGAGTTTATAATTATTTCAGTGGAAAATCGATTAATTGAAATTATTGTATGAATCCAAAGGTTTCTGAAATACGTTCCATGAACTTTTCAACATTCATTAATTCAACAATACATCTCTGTTTGTCTTCAATATCTCTGTTACATGTTTAGTACATGTTCAGGAAATCAAGATATAACTACCGTCAGTTAAGTGTAAAAATAGAAACAGGAATGTTTATCTAAAATCATTATTACCTTCTTCGTTAGTGAGAATGATCATTATATTGAGCAGTTCCACGAATGCTTTCTATTTAATCTATCGATGCGGTTGCACAGAACTATATCATTGTTAGCACAATCGGTATTACACTCTTCAGGGAGTGAAACGTAAACCTGTCCGGTCAGATAATCAACTGTTAAATCAGCCCCTTGAGTGACCCTCTCTTCAATCGTTATTTCCAGGGCCAGTTAGGATGTTGTTCTCTCTTCATTGTAACCAGAAATAGACAAGTTAGAGCCACACAATATCTTGGGCATGATCACGGAGGTCAGGTGAGGTGATTTGGTGTTTAACGCCGTTTTCAAGAGAATCTAACTTATACAACGGCCGCTAGTATTATTTCAGGGAGAAAGCCCGCAACACCATGTGGCTATGTATTGCGGTGAAAGCTGGAACTAGTGAACCATAGGTGGTACTGCACTGAAATTCAGTGAAGCATTGCACCCAAACTTTACTGCGTACAGAACAGTTTTGTACTGCAGATAAAGGTACAGTGCCCCTGTGGCGGGATTCGAACCCAGGACCTCTTTTTCCACAGCCGAAAGCGCAAACTACTGCGCTTTCCGTCAATCTTACAAATTTGTAATTCAATCTAAGTACGAACTATTTAACGGTAATTGCGCATAAGCTTAATCATTTAATTGTTTCTTTATAACTACTAACAAGTTTTCAAAGTAAATTGAGAGACAGCCGCCAAGTAAGGCGACTGCTCTCACCCAATCTCAAATTCTAAGTGAAGCAACCGCGTGCTTCTCAAAATGGTGTAAATTTCATGGTGTGTTTTGGCGGCTGTTTTTGTCCAAGTAAGGGAGGCGTTTTGGTAAAGCCGTCTTTTCGGCGGTATTGGGAGGACTTCATGCCGTAATCAGTAGTATATTGATGGAATACTTGATAAACTGTTTTTTTATAGCATTATTTTAGTCTTTACAAACATAGTCATCGATGTGAACAGATATCGCGTAGGAGAAGAAACTATAAGACTGAACAAAATTATATTTACCGTCGTATTTAATACACATATGACCAGAACAACAGTTTAAACGTCGTAACCAACTCTTCTAATCTAAAAGATTCATTTACATAATTTTTAAATACTCTAATACATGTATGTCATGCATCTCATAACATATTATTTTATGATTAAATATTCAATTTGGTCTGTTACCTTTTCAACGTAAACATAACATAACTAGAATTTTCTGATAATTTCGCTGACGTTCCTCTGTATAGAAACTATTGTGTGATTATAGAGAAAAGAAATCGACTTTCCTTTGGTACCATATTTGTTTAAGTGTTTATTCATCATTCAATGTGTCAAATTAAAAACACACGTTCTCCTGGTGGCTGATGAAACAATATTTTAAAGTGACTGAAGCACGTTTTTTGCAAAATTTAATTTTTCATATTTATACATAGTGCCTTGAAGTTAATTGTTTCTATTTATTTCATATTAATAATACATATCTTTATTAACAAGCACTGGTTGACTAAATACACTTTTTATCTTGAGAAATATGTTTTTATTGTCGTAATGCTTCCAACACCCAGTGTCCACAAGGGGTACCAGTTGATGTCGGGAGTTGCAGATTAGATTGAGGGAACATTTTTCTATAAAATAATACCATAAATACAGATTAAGACAGTTGTAATCATAACAAAGAGTCTTTTATGATTGGCACTATTCAACACTATATAATCAATCACAAGCTTTTATTCAATCAGAATAATGCCATATTTCAACAATGTTGGAAATGGCCAATTTTATTCCCAAATGAATAGCGAAATGTTATGATGTGAAAATTGATCCTGAAGTTAAGTGATAGGTGCGTGAATCGCATTTGTAATATATGTTTACAGTGATTATGTTCGAGCAGGCTTGTCATTATTCAATAATAAGAAAATGGACGCAGATAACATGTGTTTGGACATTAAGATATTTCTTGTACAAATCATTGTTGAATGGAGCCTGAAACAATGACAACTGCCGACCTTCTTCACAGAATCCGTCAAGTTATGAGTAATATTAGTTTGCAAGACAACCATGTGAAACACAAGACCTCCGTGCTGTCTATCAATTTGATGATTAAACAACAGGCCATTGATGGAAAATGGAATTACATGTAAGAACCTTTATTTTGTTTAGAAAAGTATTTCATGAATTTATTTTATAAACTGTCTTGTTCATTTCTTATGTTTAAATACCAAACTTCTACTGTTACTACTTATACTCTATTTATAATAATAAAAATCATCATCATTATTATCATTAGTACATGTAGTAGTATTATAAAAATAATAATAATAACACATAATCGTATATACATATCATTATAACACATGCCTATTACATTGATATTTCACCATCATTTGGTGTGCTTATATTGATATATTTTTCGTGAAAAACCAATTTGTTTTAATAATTCCCTCTTTACTATTTTTAATATTCCCTAAAACCAAGGATCAATCATTCGAAGACAAGATGTCAGATGCCTAATGATAATGTCATATTTTGAACGTAACATTTCCCCTCCCGTCAAGTGTTGTTTCACAAGATGGAGAATTGACGTAGTTTTTATGGTTTCCATAATTTGACTGTCAGTCAGAGGCTTTCTGATTTGGTATACTTGATATTTGAACATTTCTTGTGATCCGATGAGAGAAATGTTCAGTTCAATAGTTTTCTTGTCTTCGATTAACCAAACCATTAACAGTTCATCAAAGAAAGAAAGAAAGACACATGCACACATATCGCCTTTTCCTGGAAACCGTTGTGACTATTGTTATTGACATCATTTAAACAGGCAATCACCCAAGCAGTTATCCATTTTCTGGCTGTTGTAAAGCTCTGCATTTCCCTTGAAGAAACTTTAATGTTAGCTATTAAAAAGTTAAAGTCAAAGTTTTAAGGCATACATCTACACATGCATAGACATACAAAATCGAATATTTAAAAATGAAAGACAGAATAAAAAAATATACAATATAAATGATAGATTGGAACGAATTTAATACATTTATAGTTCAGTTGTTAGTCTCATTCTATGTTTGATAAACAAAATGACAAATTAAGAATAATATTTTCAATTTGCTGAAAACTACAAAGCTTCACTGAGACCTTTAAAATGTCAAGGTCGAGATTGACCTACCATATACTTTTCAAATCACAAACATTATGTTGATGATGTGGAAGCCCGCGTCATTTCATCCAAAACACGCTCGTTTTGAGAGTTCTGTTGAATTTGCACTCCAGCAGTTACATGCCAGGGTGACTTTGTCGAATCTCATATTGGCATAACCGATTCCTTTTTGATTCGACAGTGTTGGATGGACCAGTGCTGTCCTGGAATGGTCTGGGATGAGTCCAGGATGTGTATCAGTGTTGAGCTACGCGAATCAGTCTGTCCTGTCTTGTATTATCCATGTTATCGTGTGTGACCAGATGGAGTAGCGACAATAAAGCCTGACCAATGCATATGTCCTGTTACAGTGTAAATGGAATTGTGTTGTCAACTGTTGTTGATTTATTTCCCGCTAGAACCATTTCAAAGGCTTCCTGTAGTTGAGCAGTTGATTGTGGCATGCTTCTCGGTTGAACTTGTGAACTTGGGAAAGAGCAAATATTAAGCATTACAGAGTGACAGTAATTTCTGAGTGTCATTTCTTGTGATTCTTGGGTTCATTTGGAGTAACATAATACAAGTCCATACAGCGTCATCAGAGGTCAAATTGCCTGGCACGTGTTAGGGTAGTTCTCCAAAACGCATTGTGTTAAAGCCGGTATTTAATATGTTTAATATTGCTAAATCAAATGTAATATATTCCAGTTAACTGTTGTCTTTAAAATATTTAGATTATACTAAAGGTAACTGAAATTGGTGTTTAGAATGAAAACATTGATCGTGAATTACTCACCTGTGCAGTCTTTGATAAAATTTATATATTTCCTTGAATTAAAACCGGTTAACAATGAGTAAACGATGTCAAAAATAATTTTGTCTCTTCTTATTATCTTTTTCAAGAGACTATTAACAGTGAATATCAATTTATACACGAGATAAACCATAAATGAATTGATATACATGTAATTTCTTCCTCCGGCGTTTGTCAATCTGAATGTCGGGAAGTAACACAAACATAATTAACTTTGTCTCAGTTCCTAAACAGTATCATGTTAGTAAAATAGCCCTTTGTTGTACATGTCAATATGAACATTGATCATTGATCTAAATTCAGTACAAAACCAGGCATGAAGTGTACATAACAAGGACAATTGGTTCACTTGTACAAGGTAAATTTACGATGATTGATCTTTCTGACAACGATTTCCATGACCGAAGTTCCGTGATCTGGTTGTACTTTCTTCAGAGAATGTACTGATTGCCATAGCCCCGTCAATCACGTGCGTGCAAAAACACCGACAGCACGACTTAGTAGGATACTGATATCAGGAAACTGTTCTGTATCTCAAGGATCAAGCTTACTAACGAAGAAGATCACATTGTTTTTAGATGAAGAGGAATTTCTCGTTAACCTTCAAGTTTCCTCATATCGTTCTCAGCCTATTAAGGACGAGTGACGGGTAATGATGTCTTAATTTCCTGAAAGTGCGCTCTAAATGTGAAAGAAATTGCTTAAGTTATCTGGGTTTTAGTCTGCACGGAACTCCGGGGATACCACTTGATGTCCTATTGTTGATTTCATTATATGCAAAACGGTGAGAGACTTGGTTTTCTCATACTGAGATAAATTTTTTAAACACTGTCGCTTAATATCAATTTCCTACACAGAAAAATAGCACAGAGGGGTCAGGTCGTATGAACAATGGCAAGACATCACGTCGAAAATCAACGAAATCAACCTTAATGAACGCAAAGTCATTGCCGTTGCTAAGTGAGAGTGCAACAATGGAATGTTGTTGCAAGAACTCGCTCAATTGAAGCAGCTTTCGACCTAAAAAGCATATTTCCGACAGTAGAAGCATATTATAAACAGAATAAATAGTGATATCACACAAATCACAATTTAATTTCAAATCATACAAAAAATAAACTCAAAAATATATGAGACATCTGTTCCATCTCATTCTTGAGCATACATCCCTGATTTGCTACCTGCAACCTGTTTTGGGGTGGGACCTATATATTGAGTAAAAACCTTTTTTTTCAGTTTCCACAGAAGCACGACTTAGTGAAATATATCACTTAGTTAGTCATTTGTTTCCAGTTTGAAATAAATATATCTAAATTTGTAAACTATTCTTTCCTCGAACTTAACAATTCATTTATCAAATATGTAAAGCACTCATTGCTGCATGAATTTTGAATGAATTGAATTTGAACTAATTAAGGGTATTTCTCAAAATCGAATCATTGTCATTATTTAACACCAGAGCCCTACACTGAAAACATAAACGTGAACTTATATAATTTTGTGTCTGATCTCAACCATTTGCACTCATTAACTGTTCATGTCATAAACCATGAAATCAATCACTGAAATCAATACGTGCCTCCTTGGGTTGTCTGATAAGTTTACATACCCACATCACGTCTAGTGAGTGAGTGAGTGAGTTGGGGTTTAACGCAGCTTTCAAGAGTATTTCACTTATATCGCGGCTGCTAGTATTACGGCAGGGAGAAAGCCCGCAACGCCATGTGGCTATGCACTGCGGTGAAACCTGCGAGCAGCGGCTGGAACTAGCGAACCATGGGTGGTACTACGCTGAAATTCAGTGTAGCATTGCACCCAAACCTTACTGCGTGTAAAACAGTTCTCTACTGCAGACAAAGTTGCCGTGCCCCTGGCGGGATTCGAACCCCGGACCTCTTGATCCGAAGCCGAACGCGCTAACCACTGCGCTATCCCGCCCCCATCACGTCTACATCTGACTTCACTAGGTCAACCAGTATGAAGCGCCAACTGTCACTAATGATTATTGGGCAGAGAAAGATGTGAACAAACCCGCCATTCAACACGGAAGTTCTCTAAAAGATTCGAGTTCTATATGACCATCGCCATTAGTAACTTTGATCTATGATAAATTGAACAGTGCCCTAGGTGCATCGCGATCTCTCAAACATTCCCTAGTTACTATTCACTCAGGAACGTGTCTTTAATCTTTACAGCTCATTTCCTATACTTCCACTACTCGTGGGGGGCGGGATAGCGCAGTGGTTAGCGCGTTCGGCTTCGGATCAAGAGGTCCGGGGTTCGAATCCCGCCAGGGGCACGGCAACTTTGTCTGCAGTAGAGAACTGTACTACACGCAGTAAGGTTTGGGTGCAAAGCTACACTGAATTTCAACGTATTACCACCCATGGTTCGCTAGTTCAAGCCGATGCTCGCAGGTTTCACCACAGTGCATAGCCACATGGCGTTGCGGGCTTTCTCCCTGCCATAATACTAGCAGCCGCTATATAAGTGAAATACTCTTGAAAGCGGCATTAAACCCCAACTCACTCACTCACTCACTCACTCACTCCACTACTCGTAGACATAATTTGTGGAGGAATTGATGAAGTACAGTGAGGCAATTTCATTTTGCTATATGTAGATGGAAATCTCACATTAGCAAATTCTGATTTATTTCGAAATGAAATATAGATTGCATATGTATAGAATACATTTTGTTTTGATCATATTGGTGGTTGTCTTTTTCAGTAATTATATTAAAATAATATACTCTTTACTCTTTGCAAGGGTAACAGAGCATGGGAACATGAAAATGTAACAGATTTTGCATCAATTAACACATGTTACAGTTGCATATGGAAAATGGAATGACCTGGTTGGAAATAATTTTTTACTTATTTATAAATAATGTGAATGTTATTGAAAAAAACTTGTATTTTGCTATTTGTCGAAGTGATTTTTTTCACATAGTTTATTGCTTTGACCTTTAGATATTTATATGTACCCATGTTTGTCCAACATCAAATATATGTTTTTCAAATGTTACCTGCATTGGTATAATAGTTGTCAATACGTTTTTGTAAGATTATATAATTTTTTAGTGAAAGGTTCGATACTATGTGGTTTCTGGAAAAATGTATCATACTACTTACAATTGCAAATAAATGAAATTATTCGAATATGATGTATTTTGAAATTATGTATGTGGTGAAAGCACTAGTTGTACAGATCACTTTGTAAAAATATAATGTATACAGACTCAGTGATTTATTTGCATAACATGATTCAAAATCTTTTAATCACACACACATACAGTTTAATGCAGTATATCCAGGGAAAAATATCAATGAGTTAAGTTGCGAATATTTGATATGTTTTCAGCTGTTCTTCATGTAAATAAAGGTTATAGAGAATGCGACTGGTATATTTAACACATTGAAGGCAATCCTGTTTGTATGTTAAACATTATCTTCGATAGATTATTAGTACAACACGAAACTCATAAATTAACCATGGAAATATTGTGTGCTGATATTGTTCATTACATTTTCAAAAGCATTATAGTAAGCATGAAAAGAAAGCGTCATCACAACGCCAAATTAAAACAAAATCTCCTAGTGTTTAAATTTTACAAATAATAAAAATAAAAATCCAGTTAACAAGAATTGATGTTTTTAATTTCCCTTTACTGCCATTTTAACCCTGCTAATGTTAACGTGGCACCTGCACATAGACACTTATACAGTTGAATATCAATCGCATTGTGTAATCGCTTTAGGGCTTAATTCAATGAAGCAAATATCTACTTTGTGTGTGAAACAGAGACATTACCCTTAATGTGTGAACATGGAAATAAACCTGTTTCATTGATTTATATATACCAATTCAAAGTGACATTTTTAAACGCATCGCCTGACATTAACGTTTTTGAAGCAGCTGTGAAAAGTAAACAATAGGTCATTTGAAGTACAAAGCCCCAGTGACAAATGTTCTTCATGAATGCTGAACTGTATAATTTCACACATCATTACCATAACTGTAAATAATGTATTTGTCCTTAGTCAGAATAACAGAAGATGATCTCTACATCGAAAGTGTTATCCTTTATCTAATTTTTAAGAGATGATTTAAACAATACATCATTTGTTAATAGGAACATTTTATTTCAAAGTTACATTATAGAACTTATTATTTATTTATCACTCATCACAAAGAAGCCAGAAAACGGCTAAATTCCCCTGTGACGGCAAGTTACAGTAACAATTGTTTTATGACATCACAATCGATGAAATACGAGAACTCACGCTGTAACAACGGTTGCCAATCAAAAGTCATTTGTGCACATGTGATCCTATAAAAAAAATATCAACTCAGTTATTTTCCACCTTATGGATAATAAACTAAGGACACTGTTACAAGTAGGGGGCGGGATAGCGCAGTGGTTAGCGCGTTCGGCTTCGGATCAAGAGGTCCGTGGTTCGAATCCCGCCAGGGGCACGGCAACTTTGTCTGCAGTAGAGAACTGTTCTACACGCAGTAAGGTTTGGGTGCAATGCTACACTGAATTTCAGTGCAGTACCACCCATGGTTCGCTAGTTCCAGCCGATGCTCGCAGGTTTCACCGCAATGCATAGCCATGGTGTTGCGGGCTTTCTCCCTGCCATAATACTAGCAGCCGCGATATAAGTGAAATACTCTTGAAAGCGGCATTAAACTCCAACTCACCTCACCTCACCTGTTACAAGTACAGGTACCGCTGTATATAGCGTCTGGATGTACATAAATCACGATCCATTTGATGATTTGTCTTGCCTCCTGTGATACTTTTGATAGCTACAGAAACAATAAGAGACTATTCCTTAGTTTCAGACGAGAGAAATCACCAAAAGACTTAATATACATTTACTCAAAACTTGTATTCTCATTGTCGTTAGATTTCAACAGTTTATGCACAAGGCTTAGGGCATAAACTAACTTAGAATTCAGTGAAAATGTTTATTTCAAAGTGTTATTGAAAAGTTGAATTAATTAATATGACGCATGAAATTCATGAAAAAAACTCACAGTACATTATTGTCAAATTGTTGACATCTGCATATATAATGCTGACTTTAACCATGTAGTTTTGTCAGTTACTCTTTAATCTGTAGCTAACTGACAGATCTGATTGAAGTAACCTGATCTTTAAAAGGTTGATCCAATTTAACACCTACATTCAATATGGAAATTATAATAAAGTGGAGAAGATGCAGTAAGTTAGTGGATATCATGGTATGAGAAATTGCTCCAAAGCCACAAATATTTTTTCGAAGAAAATAATAATAATTTAAATACTTTTTCTCTCGGTGCAGGTGATCCTTTAAAGTCACTAACCTTTAAACGTGTGGTTATAAACATCACTCCAACTCATATCGTAAATTTATAAGAATGCTTATACATCAATACACAAATAAAACAAAATCTACAAAGATGCCACAATGAAATTAATGTTTTCCACATGAAACATAAGAATAATCATATCATCACAGAAAGGTCATTGAATATTAATGAGTATATCTCCTTCTTAAAAAAAGCTGTTAAATTTAATATCCCGTGGTATTCGTCATGCAAATATAAACATATATATATTATAATTTATACATACAGGTCGATCACAATACTTCCTTTTTAACGGGGATATATATGTTCGAACTTTTTAATATACATCCCTTATCTTGAGGAAAATCCCTTTGACTTGGACTAATTTTGTTTCCGTAAATCTCATTATTTGCCCGATACATTAATACATCATGGTGGATCGCCTGGCTACAAAAAATACTATCTTGTTTTGTTGATGTGTCTTTCTCGTGCCTATTGCAGACAGGAACCTATATCTAATAACGTTTTCAAGCGAGTTTATATGTTGACGGATTATTCAGATTCTTGGCAGTCAATGATACATTTTGCCTAAAGTTCCCGAAAACATGTGTAGGTTTATGACAACATAGATGTATTATGTTAAGCTTCTTCAACTGTATGTTCACGAATACAAAGTCATGGATAAATTATTGTATTTCAGCACTTCCTAATTATTATAACATTAGGCCACAATGTGTAACAAAATAATACCTTTTTAGAAACACTTTTCCCAAACGATTTGTTTTAAAAAGTAACCAGTATTGATTAGGTTTTTGGGCCATCAGTCTTGTTCCCACACCAATTAATCAATCAAGTGGCTAAAAAAATCAACATAAAATACCTGTTAGTAATTAATTATGCTCTCAAATATTTTATTCATTGATCGATCCTCATGTTTTCAACAATTAAAGTTCATAACCTGTAATTTTGTAAGTGAATGTGGTATGCATACTACAAAGACATTGTATATGCCACGAAACGGTAAATGGTTGTTGTACTGAGATATCATGATAATGATAAACCAATTTAAAATGTTTGACAACAAATAGTAATCAATATTTCAAAGATAGTTTGTGTCATGCGTGTTATTTAATTTCAAGTGATCTAGTGTACATAATTTGCAGAGAGAAAGCCAGCTAAGTCATATTCCATCAATCATTTAGTGATAAATGATATACGAATAGATGTGTTAAAGGAACAGACTTATTCATGGTTAAGTATACGACAGTGGTTAATTTGCCTGGCTGTGAATATAGTTTTACTTTTTTCTAACTGTTGTGAATGTTTATGAAAAACTCTTGTAATTTCGTATCTGTCGATAGCATTCTTTTTCATGTAGTTTAAATCACTGACCAATATACAGTATTAGTTTCGTGTGTATAGGGAATTAATATCGAGAAGTATATGCAACCATAAAGTGATTAAAAGCTTTCTTAGTAATATGCAGAAACTAGATAAAGCTTAACAATTGGTGACAATAATAACCATTTGAAATTATGATGGATACATGTTACGTTTGCCAGGGGTAAACAATTTGGGTTTACTCATAACACCTTAATCTCTTATTTTTTCATTTTAGATATATCCTGATGGATTTGGTATTTGGCTGAAAATCAGACTATTTGAAAAAACAGATACAAAACTTGGAACACTTGCATGCATGACATGGAATAATGTAAATTTGACAGTTATTGATTGTCCTCTTTTTGAGCTAGGTTTCATAATTGACATTTACTTTTTTTTAATCTATTCTCAGTTAACATTCTAAAGTAGAAATTACTCTAACATGCATTTGTCACTACTGTCCTATAGTCGTTCAACTTTTAACAGTGAACATCTAGTTTGTCAAATCTCTGTTTAGCTAAATTGCTTAGGAAGCAATTACGTTTTGTAACATGAGTGTAAAACAAACAATAGTCCAAAATCAACAATAGGTTTGCGTTCAAGTGGTATTCCTTGATTCCTCTCCGTAGGTAAAACCAAGAGATTTTATACAATTACTTTGACATTTAGAGCGCACTTTTAGGAAATTAAGACATCATTACCTGTCACTCGTCATCAATAGGCAGAGAAAAGCAGGGGGAAACTTGAAGCTTAACGAGAAATTCCTCTTCATCTAAAATCAATGTGATCCTCTTCGTTAGTAAGCTTGATCCTTGAGATACAGAACAGTTTCCTGATACCAGTATCCTACTCAGTCGTGCTGTCGGTGTCTTTGCACGCATGTGATTGACGGGGCTATGGAGAAAGTACAACCATATCATGGAATTTCGGTCATGGAAATCGTTGTCTGAAAGATCATTCACTGTAAATTTGCCTTGTACAAGTGAACCCGTTGTCCTTGTTATATACACTTAATGCCTGGTTTGTCCTGAATTTAGATCAATGATCAGTGTTCATTTTCAAATATACACCAAGGGACTTTTACAAAAGTGATTGTATACATATACCAACATTCAGATTAAACCTCTGGAGGAAGCATCTAATTAAATCTTGTTTGTTGTAATGTTTGTAATAGTAACTTGTTCCTTACTTTTCATATCATCAATTTCCATTTACATTTCTTAGCTTGCCATTCCAATCCATTTAACAGTGTATGAATAAGAGGCTGAGTGCATTAGCTTATGATATATTCATGCCATACCTCTCATTATATACTTAGGTGGTGGCAGTTGTTAATAAGAAGGAAGAATACCTGTGATAAAATGAACTTTGGAGAGAATTCAACTTGTAGTTTATGTAAGAATATCATATGCTAAAGATTTATCTCGTGTATAAATTGATATTCACTGTGTCAATAATCCCTGGATAAAGCTGGAAAATAACAAGAGAAAAACTCATTTGTTAACAGCGTTTACCCATTGAAAATTGCAAGTAATAAAATCAAATTTAACCATAGAATGTACTGGTGAGTTACTCAAGCCAATATATCATATCGCCAATTTCAGTTAGCTTAAATATTATCTAAACTTCACCTTAAAGACAAAGGTTAATTGCAATATATTACTGTTGATTTAGCAAATATTAAAAACATTAAATACCGATTTTAACTCAAGTATAAGAGAAATGCCCGTGCACCTGTGACATGCGATTTGACCTCTGATGACGGTGTATTGACTTAGAACATGTTACTCCAAATGAACCCAAGAATCACAAGAAATGACACTCAGAAATCACTGTTACTCTGTAATGCTTAATATTTGCTCATTCCTAATTTCATAACTACACCTGCAAAACCACTTGTACATCATGCCACGATGAACAACTGCTCAACGTCAGGAAGCCTTTTAAATGGTTCTAGTGGAAAATGAATCAACAACAGGACGGTGACAGCACACTTCAATTTCCACCATAACAGATATCTGCATTGGTCTGTCTTCAAAGTCAATCACACCGAATAACGGCAACAATACAACACAGGACAGACTGGTTCGAGTAACTCAACACTGATGCACGTGTACATGTACGTTAAGCTATAACGTTTGATTTTCAGCAACAATACAGAAACTTAACTGGATTATGTTACTATTGACATCTGTTACTTATCATCAAGTGTGATTTTTACTTTGTTTTTCTGTAAGTTCGAAGTGCGGTGGGTGATACTGTCACTTTAGTGACAATTGTTATTTTGACTTGTGACTTTTTCGTGTGACCCCTAACTCAATTTGGAACTTCTGATGTCATCATTACGGATATTCATGCTCTTGTTCTTGTCCGATAATTCATTGTATAACGTGTACCCATCTTTTTGTCTTTGCTTAATTCTTTTCCAACTCAGATTTAATTTCCCGTGCACATAGTTATTATGACTAGTATATAAATTTTAAAAAGCTGCTGTCAATAAACTCTAATGCAGATTATTACCCATGTGTGTCATATGATGACATTCGTAAAATCATGTTACGACATTTCGAGTGTAATAGCTTTGTCATTCATCCTATGATATCTAAATGGTGTAAAAACGGCTTCTCTTGCGATGGCCTGCTTATATGACGTGAAGAACAATTGTTTTATGACGTCACAGATTACGAAAAAATAGGTGTTGCGCTGAAACAACTGTTTCCAGGAAATAATGGTCATGTTAATCGAAGACTGTTGAACTGAATATCTCTCATGAGATCATCAAATATCAAGTAGAACAAATCAGAAAGCCTCTGACTGACTGACAGTCAAATTATGCAAACCATAAAAACTACGTCAGTGGTCCATCTTGTGAAACAACACTTGACGGGAGGGGAAATGTTACGTTCAAAATATGACATTATCATTAGGCATTTGACATCTTGTCGTTTATGATTGATCTTTGGTTTTAGGGAATATTTCTTTTGCAAAGAAGAAATAGTAGAGAGGGGATGATTATAACATAAATTGGTATTTCACATTATTACATCGGTTAAAAATATAAAATATAGATAAAAATCAATACAAGACCACTAACGCTGTTTCCAAGAGTATTTCACTTGTATCCTGGCTACTAGTATTACAGCAGGGAGAACGCCCGCAACGCCACGTGAAACCTGCGAGCATCGGCTCGAACTAGCGAACCATGGATGGTACTGTGCTGGAACTCAGTGTAGCATTGCACCCAAACCTTACTGCGTGTAGAACAGTTCTCTACTGCAGACAAAGTTGCCGTGCTCCTGACGGGATTCGAACTCAGAACCTCTTGATCCGAAGCAGAACGCGCTAACCACTATGCTATCACGCCCTCTCAAGGAAATGTAAAAACGTTTATGAAAAAATCGTATTACATAAGTGTCATTAAGAGGTCATTTGATGTTTTTCTTCAAACAAAAATTATAACTATGGGATCACTTTAGTACTTTTTTTTAAAGTAGTATGTGTCGTCCATTTGATCAGTCCCTTCATAATTGATCAAACGATTTCAGAGAGGAGGTGATCACCTTCAAGCTATTATTACAGTCACCTTAGCGTATAGATCACTGCGTCACAGTGTACTTTTTCAAATGTTACAGTTATTGCTTTGACGTTTAGATCTTTATATCGAAGTGTTATGTACCCCTGTTTGTCCAACATCAAATATATTCTTTTCAATTGTTTCCAACATCTGCATAGGTATAATATTTGTCAATAAAGTTTTGTAAGATTATATAATTTTTTACGTAAAGGTTCGATAATATGTGGTTTCAAAAAAAATATATCATACTACTTACAATAGCAAATACATGATATAAATTATTCGAATATGATGTATTTTGAAATAGTGCATGTGGTAAAAGCATATATATATATATTAGTTAAGGTGCGAAAATTTGATATGTTTTCAGCTGCTCTGTATGTAAATCAAGTTTAGACTGGTATAATTGAACGTGACCCTGTTAAACATTATCGTAGATAGACCACGATCCGTGATTATTACTGACGGGCAAAAGAAAGTATATCACACACTTGTTTTCGATTAATTCGATATTTTATAGAATTGAAATGCATTTGATTATGGCACGATACAATAACACCTTTGGGCAGTAGTTTGAATAACTTAATTGGTGACTGTTTTATTTTTTAACCAAAATATCATTATTTAAAGGGGCAGTAGCAAGTTATTTTTAAATTTTATCTTTTTAAATTTCCCATTTATAATGAAAGTTTATGTTATTTATATTTACTTTAGAGGATTAAACATCTTATTAAAAAACGTGCTAATGCTCCTTTAAAGTAGACAGGGGTAAGAAATGAAAGTTACACCAATATGACCCCTACCATGTTCAAAATGTTGTAAATGTGTGCAGGACGAAGCATATTTTTTTATTTTCACACAGAGTGTGTGTTATATGTCGATGAACATGTGTGTTTTATCAAAATTAATTTGGGGGCATTTCAAAATTTTAATTTTGAATTTTGATATAAAAAAAATCACACCGCGTAGAGGTATTCTTCGACTGATTTAATGTTTTGGACTAATTTCACATAAAAGTCCGTTTTTCTATACAACGTCGAAAACTCGAGATATTTGACTTTGAAAATTATACATATGATAAATACAACTGAGCCATAAACCTTTTTTTGCCCGTACCTTTAGTACAACACAAAACTCATAAATTTACCCAAAAAAAATGACGTCTGTTGAACTTTCATTGTTTATTCCATTTTCAAAAGCATCATAAAAAGCACCATCAAATGTCATCACAACGCCAAATTAAGATAAAATCTCCTGGTGTTTCAATTTTACAAATAATGAAATTAAAAGTTTGCAAGAATTTATGTTTTCAATTTCCTTTACTGCCGTATTCACACTATTAACCCGACCAAATTCAACGTGGCACCTGCACATAGCCACTTACAGAGGTGAATATCAATCGCATTGTGTTATCGTTATTGGATTAAATTCAGTGAAGCAAATAGCTACTTTGTGTGGGAAACAGAGACATTACCCTTAATGTGTGAACATGGAAATAAACTCGTTTCATTGATTTCTATATGCCAATTCAAAGTGACATTTTTAAACGCATCGCCTGACATTAACGTTTTTGAAGCAGCTGTGAAAAGTAAACAATAGGTCATTTGAAGTACAATGCTCCAGTGACAAATGTTCGAAAATAAAAATAAATGTTTAACTATATCATTTCACACATCACTACAATTACTGTAATGAAAGTATTCGTTGTAAGTCAGATTAAAACGATAACAGCAGATGATCTCTACATAAAAATGTTATACTTTATCTATTTTTTAAGAATTGTTTTAAACAATACATCATTTGTTAACATTTTCATTCCAAAGTTACATTGTATACTTTATTAGTTATTTATTACTCATGTATTATTATCATTCATCACAAAATAGCCCACTTCAAATGCGACAGAAAGTTACATGAACAATTGTTTTATGACATCATAATCGATGAAATACAGGAAGTCAAGCTGAAACAATCGCTGCCAGGCAAACGTCATTTGTGCACATATCATTCTATCGAAAATATCAACTCGGTTATGTATAATGTATAATAGTATGTACAATAAAGTAAGTACACTGTAACAAGTACGGGCATATAGCGTCTGGATATACATATATAACGATATGATAATTTGTATTGCCTCCTGTGAAATTGTCTCCATGTGTTTGAGCATTCAAATTATGATAATCTCTACCCAAAATTTTCGATTTGCATAAGTTAATTGCAAACAGGCAATTGTTCAAATGTCATCGATGACACAAATTTTGATATCAGAAGGCTATCTAGGCGTTGATGTTCTTTTAGCATTTTTTGTTCTCAAGAACTTTATCATTAAAGGCATAGATGAACACTTTCTGATGTAAAATTTTGTTTGATAGCTATCGAAGTAATAAAAGACTATTACTTACAGGTTTCAGAAGGTAGAAATCACCAAAAGACTTCAAATACAATGACTCAAAACTCATTCATATTCAAACTCGAGAAATATAGCTACTTAAATATGAAACAAATATCTGAAAACATAGGTCATAGGTAGTTGTGGTTGTAAGTCTATGGATATCAGAGGTCATGCAAATCTATTGTACTCCATATCAGCCTTTCATTTGTTTTCTTTATTCAACATCCGACAATGGTTTAGAAACAAATGACATGGTAATTTCATTGATCGTTGTTTGTGATCATGTATGATTAAATTATGGCTTTTAAATTTCAGTTGATACACAAGCGAGGTCAAAGTAGAGCTGTATATTTTGAAATATTCTTCACTTAGCCGTCATCTGTGATCTTATGTCAATAGATTAAGCATGCAATGTTCAGCTGATCAAATCTAGGGTCTTCTGAGGGTGTAACATGAATATAAATTCACCCAAGTGATGATTGAACATGAACAGAAATCAAAATGTAGGGCAAGCAGGCTCAGTAACACCGTCAGGATGCAAATTAATCTCTCAGGACTGACTTATTATAAGAACGTGACACGATGCGTATCCTTGTTTAACACTCCCGGTCACGTTCATCTGATGACTTAGGAGACGTATTGTAACATTCACATTTGGCGTTAGATTTTAATATTTTATGCACAATTCTTAGGGCATAAACGAATTTTGAATTTAGTGAAAATGTTTATATCAAAGTGTTATTGCAAAGTACAATTATTTAATGTTGCACATGAATATCATGAGTAGAATCAACAGTAGAATTATTGTCAAAGTGCTGACATTTGCATATATATTGCTGACTTTAACCATGCATGTAGTTTTCAGTAACACTTTTGTCTGTAACTAACTGACAGATAGTCTGATTGAAGTAACCTGGTCTTTAAAGGACTGGTAAAATTTAACACCTACGTTCAATATGGGAATTATAATAAACTGGAGAAGATGCAGTAAGTTATTGGATATCATGGTATGAGAAATTGCTCCAAAGCCACAAATATTTTTTCGAAGAAAATAATAATAATTTAAATACTTTTTTTCTCGGTGCAGGAGATCCTTTAAAGTCACTAACCTTTATCGTTAATAAAATGTGTGGTAATAAACATTACTCCAACTCATATCGTAAATTTATAAGAATGCTAAGACATCAAATAAGCATATAAACCAAAATCTACACAGATACCATAATGAAATTATTAGTTTCCACATGAGATATACATGTTAGAATATTCATAACCTTATAGAAAGGTCCTCGAATATTAACATGTATATCTCCTTATTAAAAAAACACGTTAATTTTAATGTCCTATGGCATTCATCATGTCAAAACAGAATATGGCACGAAGCATAAATATAATCAATAAATAAATTTAATATCAAATGGTATTCGTCTTGTCAAATATGAACATAAATATAATCCAATTTTTACATACAGGTACTTCCTTCTGAACAGGGAAACATATGTTCGAACTTTTTAATATACATCCCTTATCTTGAGGAAAATTCCTTTGACTATTCGGACTAGTTTTGTTAGTTATGTAAATCTCATTATTTGCCCGTGACCTTAATACATTATGTGGACTGCTTGGCTTCAAGAACTACTGTCTTGTTTTGTTAATGTAAGTTTTTCGTTCCTATTGCAGACAGGAACCTAATTACTATTCTTTCCTTAAAATAATTAAATAATTCACGTGAGTTAATTTATTGAAGGATTACTCAATACGTTTGTCTTTCACCTTGGCACTTCTTGATACATTGTTTGGCTTCAACAGTGACTGTTCGTTTTGGCCGAACACATGTTTTTGTTTTCGAACACATGTGTATATTCATAACAACATAAATATATTATGTTGATCTTCTTCAACTGTATTTTCACGGGTACCAAGTAAGTAATCTGCTGAATTATTGTATTTCAGCACTTCCCTTTTATTATAACATTGGACCACAATGTGTAACAACATCATATTTTTAATAAACACTTTCAACTCAATTATATTCTTCATCAGTTTTGATTAGGTTATTGGGCCATCAGTCTTGTTCTCACGCCAATTCATCAATCAAGCAGCTCAAATAAAATACTTGTTAGGAGTTATTTTTACTCTCATAAATTGATTTACTGATCGATCTTCTTCATCATGTTTTCAATAAATGACATTTTTAAGAATTTATCTTTATTACCTCAAATTTTACCATTGAATGTGCTATGCATAAAACAACAACAACCTGTCAGTTGATATTGTAATGAGGGATCATGGTTATGATAACTTTTACAAATTCTAAAATGTATCACAAATTATACAGTTATACTTTCTACATGGTTTGTGTCATGTCCTTGTCCATGAGCGCAAAGAGCACCTTGTATGAAGTCCTACGCTATATAAATTAATGTATTATTATTATGTATGTTATTTTATTTCAAATGACATAGTGTCCATATTTTGCAGGGAGAAAGCCAGATTCTATAATGAAATTTTAGTGATAAATAAATACGACTGCATGCTTTGAACAGATGGAATTGTTCATGGTGCAGTATGGACAGTGGTTAATTGACCTGCATTGATATATATTTTTACTATTTTAAAACTTATGTGAATTTTAATGAAGAATGCTTGTATTTTCGAATCAGTCGAAGTGGTTATTTTTCAACTAGTTTAAATCGTAAAGCATAATTACGTATTCATCTCATTGTATGAAATTAAACTTTGAGACGTGTATGCAACCATAAAATGATTAAAACAGTGTGGAGCTGTATGCAGAATATGAAATAGTTGCTATCATCCACAGACGTGTGTTGTACTTTAGTTACAATGAATATATAATCAACAAAATTATTAATTGATAATAAAAATAATAATATTTGACATAATAGATAAAACCAGGGGCACACACTTTGTTTTACTCTATGACACTTTAATCTTGTAATTTGTCTTATTTTTCATTTCAAATCTATCCTGATGCATGTCTGTTTTGGCTGAAATTCAGACTATTTGAAAAGACATATACAAAATGAGTTAAGACAACACTTTGCATGACAGGAAATAATGATAATTGCACAAATAATGTCATTTAGACAGTTAAAGATTATCGCCTGTTCGCGCTATGTCATCTTATCTAACATTAACTCTTTGCTCAGCTAAAATGGTAAAGTAGCAATTACTCCAACTTATATTTGTAACATGAATGTAAACAATCAATATTCCACAATCAACAATAGGTTTGCGTTCTAGTGGTATTCCTTGATTGCTCTCCAGAGCTAAGTCCAAAAGATTTTATACAATTACTTTGACATTTAGAGGCACTTTCAGGAAATTAAGACATCATTACCTGTCACTCGTCATCAATAGGCAGAGAACGATAGGAGGAAACTTGAAGCTTAACGAGAAATTCTTCTTCAATGCGATCTTCTTCATTAGTGACCTTGATCCTCGAAATGTAGAAGAGTTCCCTGATGGTTGTTTCCTGCTTAGTCAAATTAGTAATGGCAGTACACGCTGGGTCTGCTGCAACTGTGGCAATTCTTGAGAAAGTAAAACTAGATGGGTCAACGTTGTAATGTCAGTCATTTGTATCAGGAAGCAATATATTTATGTGAAAATGCAAGTTATCTACACAACGAATCGTGGTCTATCAACGATAATGTTTAAGATCCTGCATGCTAGAGGCCACATTTGTGACCCAAAGGATATTCATATATTGATACGTCACTGTCGTTTGACCCTTTGACATACATACGACATACGTGTGTGAAAAAGTGCTGTGATTCATGAAAAAGTTCACATTTTCCGAATCAGAAATCAATGTACTTTCACGTGATGTAATTAGTATCTCTGTAAAATTTTGTTTTATTGAGAAATGACGAATTAAAAATCTTGAACGTATTTTCAATCACAAAATTGCCTGCAGGTGCGTGTTTGACGTCGTTATGAAATTGTTACCTAATCGATTCAAAAGGTTGAAATTCTATATAGTAAGTAATAAGTAATAAGTGGGATTATGAAGGACCCAGTGTTACACATATTCACGATGGTCATTTCTCTTTGACATCAGGCTTTCACATTTACTATTTCACAGTGTTCGGTGCAGGTTGTTGGATTATACATGGATTGTTTTAAAGGACTCACAAAGATTATTCGTTCGTCAATAACAGGTGTGTTAAATTGAATCGTGATATATCCAAAGTAATTAACATTAACGTTTTCAAGAGTAACAAAAAATGCCTAAAATGAATAACTTTGAGGGGGAAACATTGTATCTGCCATACCCCTTTACCATAATTTATATCTTTATATCATAGATACAACCACTTATCTTTAGATAACAATACCTTTTTTATGTCGAAATAGTATTAACAAAATATATGTATTAAAAAAGTAATTGTGTTAAAATCAGTATGTATCTTGAAATGAATAACTGTGGAACAATAAATCGTATATGTCATTTGATTTGATTTTACCCCTTTTCACTCCATTTATAAAGTTTCATCATAAATATAACGACTGTGAAATATCTAAATAGCGATGGCATTTTAAATTTTTATAAAGTTGTTTGGAAACTGTATTTATTTCTCCCATTATATGTGCTTAAATCATTGTTTTGACCAACGTATGATATATTCATTGACTCCCCGAGGAGGACAGATGAATCCTAGTCAATAAGTCAATTAAATAAAGATCAAAGTGAATTTTCATTGCAGGTTCTTAAAGGTTTTACCTAAATGATCTACATGTATATAGCTATAAAAACACGTTATTACCAAACTTCGTATTTAAATAAAAATAATACTTTCATATTTCATTACACCCCGTCCCATCTTAAGATTGAATCCCAAGTTGGGACAAGTCCCATCTTAAGATTGGACGGATCCGCAGTTGGGATGATACATATATATATATATATATATATATATATATATATATATATATTTTGTCTCTGGATATACTGCATCAAAACGCATTTGTGTGTGATAAGAGTTTGAACCATGTTTTCCTACTAAATCATTAAATCTGTATACATTTTTTTTTACAAAGCGATCTTAACAACTAGTGCTTTCACCACAAAAACTATTTCAAAATACATCATATTCGAATTTGTTCATCATTTATTTGCGATTGTATGTAGTATGATATCTTTTCTAGAAACCCAAATTATCGAACCTTTACGTAAAAAATTATATAATCTTACATAAACGTAATGACAAATATTATACCAATGCAGATGTTGGAAACATTTGAAACACATTTTTTTGTTGGACAAACGGGGGTACATAACAGCTTAAACATAAAGTTCTAAAGGTCACAGCAATAACTGTAACATTTGAAAAAGTACACTGTGATGCAGTGATCTAGACGCTAAGGTGGCTGTAATGATAGCTTGAAGGTGATCACATCCTCTCTGAAATCGTTTGATCAATTATGAAGGGACTGATCAAATGGACGACACCATACTACTTTTAAAAAAGTATTAAAGTGATCCCATAGCTATGATTTTTGTTTGAAGTAAAACATCAAATGCCCTGAATGCATTAACCCTTTTTGAAAATCCATCCCTTCGAATTGAACATAAAAATATGCTTGAAAACTTGCAAAACTATTCAAGTGAGATTTGGAAGGCTTTTCAGATTTTAAATTTTATGGGAAAAAAAGCCGTTTTTTTAAGTTTCAATCAAAAGCATATACGGTTTAAATGTCTTTTAATGGATTAAACGCGGGTTAAACTATATAAACATGTGTAGACAGTGGCTAATTAAGAAATATACATGCACTGAATACAAGGTATACAATTTTGTTTGGGATATCCATCTTCATAATATTTATTCAGTAAGGATAGTGCGGATCAGTGTTAGCAATTGAAAATATTAACATTTGATATTTCTAAAATTATCAATATCATAAATATTATTGAAATTGATGAAATGTCCATGTGCCATCTCACGAATAATCGAGACACTTTTATTATCTATGTCTTTGATACAAAATGATATAAAAGTGTTGATGACTGATAAACAAATAAATAAAACAAAATTTTTTATCGATTGGAACATTCACTTGTGTTCCAGGCTCAATTAAATAAAGTGCTGAATTAAAATACTGTAGAACTGTAAAACTGAACATAAAAAATTACAAATTATGAAGTGAGACAGGGTGAACTCTCGTTGTAGATTGACAGGAAACTAACAATTACTATATAAATAACTTTAGAAATCTAACCGCAAATTCTTTGAGATCAGTCCGGAGAAGTTTAAAACCGGTTTATTTTAAATGAAGCATAAAATAATCTATCCATCTTCGAATGTGTTCTCCAGCTCACATCAAGGATCGAAATGAGGTGACACTGGGTGTAAAGTCGCTTTAAAGAGTAGTTTCCTTATATTTTTATTATTCTACGCTTTATTTATTGTAAGGATTTCCATTTCACATCGACTTTCCTTACAACACATGTTTTTAAGAAGTGTTAAAGATGTCCTACACGAAATCATAATTGTTGTAATTAACTTGTGAATAATGTTCACCTCAATCAAAATTCATTTCCAATGCTCATAATTGTCCATATTTTTGTATCATAGTTATTATCTTTTCATGTCCTCCCGGGGGCTTAATGATTATGATATCAATGTTTGGAATGCAAAGAAAATCTTGAGGACAGCGAATCATATTTCAACGTATTGTTGCCGAAGTGATGATTTGTCATTATTTTCATATTTTGATGTTACATCGTTCAATCATCTACTTTTACTTTCTCCAGAGATTGACGCACATAGCCCCTTCAATCACATGCGTGCAAAGACACCGAGAGCAAGAGCAGGACTGAGTAGGATACTGGTATCAGGAAACTGTTCTGTATCTCAAGGATGAAGCTTACTAACGAAGAAGATCACATTGATTTTAGAGGAAGAGGAATTTCTCGTTAAGCTTCAAGTTTCCTCCTATCATTCTCAGCCTATTGGTGACGAGTGACAGGTAATGATGTCTTAATTTCCTGAAAGTGCGCTCAAAATGTCAATGTAATTGTATAAAATCTCTTGAACTTAGCTCTGGAACGGAATCAAGGAATACAATTTGAACCCATACTTATTGTTAATTTTGGAATAGTGATTGTTTATTTGACATGTACATTCATGTTACAAAAAGCATTTGCTTCCTTAGCAATTTAGCTAAACGGCGATTAAACAAAGTAGATATTAAATGATAAAATAGCATAGGACTATATGGCTATAGGACATTCACCATCTTAAGTTGTCTAATTGACGTAATATTCTGTCATGCATAGTGTTGTTTTAACTCATTTTGCATCTGTCAGTTTAACATTTTGAATTTTCGGTAAATATAAAACCCACACGGATAGATTTAAAATAAAAACCAAGACAACTTACTAGATGAAGGTCTCATATAGTAAACCCAAAGCCAAACCGAAAAGGTTATTATTATTATAAATTACCATTCTTGTGAGTTATGGAATCTTTATGCTCTCAACTCAAATATTCGTCTGTGGCTGGTAGCAAATGTCAAAAAATTCTTATATTCTGCATACTGCTTCACAGTGGTTTAATCACTTTATGGTTGCATATAATTCTCAATATTCCATTTCATATATATGTGAAACACATATGTTATTGTGCTCAACTATGTGAAAAAGAATCATTCGACAGATACAAAAATGCAAGCTTTTTTTAATAACATTCACATTGTTTTGAAATAATAACTTTTTATTATTTCCAACCCACTCATTACATTTCCCATATGCAACTATGACACGTGTTTTATGAGGCAAAATGTTTTACTTTCCCATGGTCTGTTACAGATTCATTTAACATTTTCAAAACTTAAAGAATTTTTTGAAATATAATTACTGAAAAAGACAATCGCCAATATGATCAAAACAAAATGTATTCTATACATATACATCTTTCAGAGATAAGTCAGAATTTGCTGATGTGGGAGTTCCATCTACATTTAGCAAGATGAAAATGCCAGACATTTGATCAGTCCGAGCTTATAAAAAGGAAATTAAAAAATTTCAAGAAATCCTCCACAATTATGCCTTCTAATACTGGAAGTATTGGAGGTGAGCTATAAGTCATAATAAGCTATTAGTAAATGTTTGAGTGATCGGGAAGCACCCGGGACACTGTACAATATATCAAAGATCAAAGTTACTAATGGCGATGATCATATAGAACTCAACTCCTTAGAGAATTTCCGTGTTAAGTGGTGGGTTTATCTTCAGCTTTCTCTTCCAAATAATCATCAATGACAGTTGACGCTTCTTGCTGGTTGACCTAGTGAAGTCAGATACAGACGTGATGTGGGTATGTACATTTGTTAGATAACCCTAGGTGACAGGTATTGATTTCAATCTTGACATGATTTATGATACATACAGTTAATGAGTGCAAATGGTTAAGATCAGACCTGACTTCTTATGAGTTCACGTTTATGTTATCAGTGGACAACTTTTGTGTTCTTAATGACCAAAGACTTAATTTTGAGAAGTAGCCTTAACTATTTCCAATTCAATTAACTCAAAGCATGTAGCAACTAGTACTTTACATATTTTGTAAACAAAGTGTGAATTTAGAGGAAATTATAGTTTATAGATTCAAATATATATTTCAAACTGGACGAACTGGCAACCTAAGTGATATACTGCACTAAGTCGCGTTTCTATGGAAACTGCAAAAAAACCTTTTACTCAATATATAGATCCAAACCCAAAAACAGATTAAAGGTAGCACATTAAGGATGTACTCGTGTGCTCTAGAATTAGATAGCATAGTGGGTCATACATTTAGGAGATAACCCTATTGTGTTTTTATTTTTGTGTGTGATTTGAACGTAGATTGTGATTTGTGACTATTTATTTTATGCTTCTGCTGTCGGAAATGTGTTATTTTAGGTCGAAAGATGCTTCAACTGAGCGGGTTCTTGCAACAACATTCAATTCTTGCATTCTCACTGCGATGACACTGCGTTCATTGGCGTTGATTTCTTCTTACCATTGTGCATACGACCTCACCCGTTTGTTCTGTACTGTGTAGGAAAGTAATATCAAGCTGAAGTGGTCAAAACAAATTATCTCTAAGGTTTGCATATAATGAAATCAACAATTATAAGATAAATAGTTGCGTTTGTAAAATTTCCGGGATTCATTGCTATTCAACACCCGCAAATTTAGTTTAAAACCGACGGCGTTATTGTAACATTACCGTTAGTTATCAGGCGTTTTGAAACGAACTCTCTTCTTGCGTACCTATCTCTGAGTGGAAAGGACTTTGCGACTGTTCCATTTTTGTTAGAGGTGTGTTCAGGTCAAAACAAATGTAAATACTCGGCGTAATATGTACATTAGCAACACTTTACACATAAGCTCAAACAGTGTCACTCAACAATGTTCACTTCATAATATTCACGTATCCTTTTAGATGGCGATAAACATTTATCTACGACATCAACACAGTAAAAGACCTAGGAACAAAAATCTTAAACTTGCCCTAATCCATTGTGACAATGACGCTAGCATTGTGACGTCAAAACGGTTGATCACTATGACGTCATGTCATGGCAACGGCATTCGGTAAACACAGCCGCATGGAAGAAGGCGTCAAACTTGGACAAATGTTACTTGTTATAAAACATTTTAGTTACTTGAAACTAATTAATTTTGAGAGTTATTTGTGACCTATACTGCTATACACAAGTAAGAAAATGACAATGCCACCTGTCAAACGTGAGTAAGGAGCACATATTAAGAGAAATAGAAAAAATAAATTTTGAGTTGAGCCGAATCTTGTGAACACGATGTATATGTTCGCGGTTATTCGCCCCAAGTAATTTGCGGGTATTCATTGTAATTCAACATAGGCAAATCAACCAATCAGAATCAAGGATACACCGAAATCATGTTACAATAGGACATCAAGTGGTACCCCGGAGTTCCATGCAGACTAAAACTAAGATAACTTAAACAATTAATTTCACATTTAGACCACACTTTCAGGAAATTAAGACATCATTACCTGCCACTCGTCATCAATAGGCAGAGAACGATAGGAGGAAACTTGAAGCTTAACGAGAAATTCCTCTTCATCTAAAATCAATGCGATTTTCTTCATCAGTGACCTTGATCCTAGAATTTTAGAACAGTTCCCTGCTGGTTGTTTCCTGCTCAGTCAAATAAGTCACGGCAGTACAAACTGAGTCTTATCAACTGTGCTAAAACTAGATGGTTTAAAGCGACCTTGATCCTCGAAATGTAGAAGAGTTCCCTGATGATTGTTTCCTGCTCCGTCAAATTAGTCATGGCAGTACACGCTGGGTCTTTATGCAACTGTGGCAATCGTTACTTGTGAAAGTAAAACTAGATGGGTCAAAGTTGTAAAGTAAGTCATTCCTTTAAGTCATTTCTACGGGTAGCAATATCTTTATGTGAAAATGCAAGATATATACATCAAAATAAACCTTTTGTACATTGTCGAACATTGTCGATTTCTTTATTTCATCATTCGATACTATCATCCTGTCCTCCCATATTTGAAAAATGATAACTCATTCCAGTATAATTACTTCATCAACACAATATGAGTGTTATTCGCCCTCCTGTTATTGAAGCTTCACCTATTCTTTGCATTTTTAAACAGGAATAATATAATCATTCAGCCCCAAGAAATACACAATGAAATTTTTGATAAATGAGGTGAATATTAATCCCAAGTTAATTACAACAATAATGATTTCGTGAAGGATGTGTGAACACTTCTTTGATTTATTTATGTGGTAAGAAAAATCTATGTGAAATGGAAATCTTTACCGTCACAAAAGCGGAGAAGAATAGAGAAGCAATTACCATGTCATCGGTAATAATGTTTAATGTTATTTGTGAAATGAGACTCTCCATGATATCAAATTTAAATTTTGATTTTAAAAAGGTAATTCATTTGTACTTGAAAGAACGAATTAAATCAAAACAATGATAACAGCACACATTCAATTATATGGGATGAAACACAATAATTTACATTTTTAACTCACGATTAAAGCATTTTACATTCCTCATTGCCATACACATACATGTACAATCTATTACTGTTATTTCGTTCTGTCATTTGCATAACTAGAACTAGGATATCTTTAGAACCCACGAATTGGGAATAGGTTATCCAACTTAGGATAACAAGAAAGAAGGTGCATGAGTGTAAATATGGGTCCTTATCGATTGTGAACTTCTTGTGACTGAATTCCTATACGTAAGCTTGCTTTAAGTGGCAGTAAAACTTTCCCAATAGATAATCGATGTCACATAAAACGCCAGTGAACTGTTTACAACACAGTTAGACAAAATTAGGTGTTATGCGAATACATTTATCTTTATCACTTTAAAGACATAAGCTATTTGGAAATTAAAGACATGACGAGGTATCGGTTGCTGAAAGTAAGCATTTGCAATATTGATGATGGTGCCTGGTCCTAAGGATGTGTGTTAGAATCAAGGTATTGGTTCGTCTTAAAACAGAAAGAATTTGCACAATTTCAAATTTTCCAACATGGTTAACCATAACTGACAGTCAAATGTGTGATAACCTGTTGCAAACCTGAAAAGTCGCCTTCATTGAAATCAATATGCATGTCAATTTTCTTTAATAGTAAGTTTGATCAGTGTGATATTTTCCGTTCCTTGGACTATTGTTGCTCATTTACTTATTCCATAGTATATTCCCTTACGGTAGTTTTTCTTATTTTTTGAATGTAACTCGTTGGTTTCGTGCTACGCAGAAGGTACAACATACTAAGAGAAGCATAAACGCCCCTCCACTCGGGTGTCGTGTTTCACCTAATTACGGTGTTCATTCTCGGTGCTAGTGTTTTAACCTTTTAGTGACACTTTATGATTAATTGTCTTCACAACACTTTACTTAATTAGATTTATGGATGATGCATATGTATATTTGTATCGATCTTCTTTCATATCCATCCATAAGTTAATTTTTTCAATTTAATCAATATGTTGCACGTTAAACAGATTGAAGTGTGTTGATTTAGGACCTTCAAGAGTAGTTCACTTTCACCACAACGGTTAGCATCATTGCAAGAAGAAAACCAGCTACAGCAGTGAAACATGTAAGTATCACCTGGTACCAGCGAACCATGGTTGTAGTAAATTAGTAATACATTTGGGAAACACTATCTTCAGTTAAAGACAAAGGATAAAGTGTTTCTATGTTTCAATGTTTACACTGAAGTTACAATTTGCAACAGTTTTTACAACTAGCGATATTTTTTAGAGTTCAGACTCAACACACGCATTGCCGTTGGTCAAGTATGGAAGAGTAACATGGCCATTGTCAGTGAGAGGGCAGCCCGGAGAGCCGGAGAGCGGTACAAGACGCGAGTGAGATTATTTTATGCTTCATTCGGGACGAATTTCTTCGATCGTTAATTTCTCCCGTTTGATCGCAATGAATTTCTGGTAAGGGTACTCTTTGACAGAAACCGAACTTAGGTACTGTAGGCTTTTAAATGTATTCAAAAAGTAATTGTTGGTTCACTTCCAGAACAGATTTTTAAGAAACATTTTGATTATTCGGGCGATAACACAAATACATGGACATTTTATAAACTTTAGAAATATTTATGATAATTTTAGAAATATATATCAAATGGTAGTGATTTTATCTATCAAATGTCCTCTTTGAATAAATATTACGAACATGAACATTCCATCGATAATTCTATACCTGAAATGATCAATGTTTATTTATGTACATTTCTCAATAAGCAACTACCTACACTACGTGTATATGGAACAAATCGTCTACATAAAATATCAATTTCCAAAATTGTTCAAAGATGTGAAGGCTTAATGTTGTCATTAATAGCAATCATGTGAAGCCAATTTCCAAAATTGTTCAAAGATGTGAAGGCTTAATGTTGTCATTAATAGCAATCATGTGAAGCCTTAAGAAAGGCTAATATTCTAGTTACGTCACAAGCTGTGACGATCCATCCTTGCTCTGCATAGTCTTTATTATTATCACCAAATGTGTACCTGTTGGCTAGTTGTTGACCCACCAGGAAAATTTACCTGAAGACTGACGTAATGGAACGTGAAAAGGAGTACTGTGATGTCGTGTTCCTAATTGTTGGTTCAAAATAACTTAATATTTGTTCTGGGTCTTTACTTTGACATTGGTAATGTGGTAAACTGTAATGTAAGGGGTTTTATAAAGTGCAAAGCTAAAATCTTCTCAATTTCTCTTTAATATCTTTAATAGACTTAGTATCTTTGATTGGTGTATTTGAATAATTTGACACGTAGATAATAATGATAATGATAATGAGGATACTTATATCGCGCTGAACTCCACAACACAAAGGGCCATGCTCAAAGCGCTACACACATTATTACCCTGATGTAAGGACCAATATCGTTCCTTTTTCATTCTCAATTCCCTTTGGAGTATGCAACCTGGGCTACCAATTAAGGCGCTAGAAGGTTATCTGTCACATTGCCTGCACTTCCAAACCAGGTACTCAATTGTACTGCTGAGTGAACAGAGGCACATTTCGAATAAAAGTCCCTTGCCGAAGGTGACACCATGAGCCTCTCAACTCTATCTCAATGTGGGGCAGGGAATCCCCCTTCAAACTCAGTGCCATAGGAGTTGAGAAATGTTCGAAACTATTTATCGCGCCTCCCTTTTAATAATCTAAACCTGATATTATTTTGATTGAAAACATTTTTTCTATTTAAATATCTGAAAACCCTTCTAAATCTCACATTGTTTTGAAAGTTATCAAGCATGTTTTTATGCTTAATGGGTGGGAATTGAATTTCAAAAAGGGGTTAATGCTTTGAGGTCATTTGATTTTTTCTTCAAAAAAATGTCATAGCTATGGGAGTACTTTGTTACTTTTTTAAAGTAGTATGTGTCGTCCATTTGATCAGTCACTTCATAATTGATCAAACGATTTCAGACAGGATACGATCACCTTCAAGCTATCATTACAGTTACCAAAGTGTCTAGATCACTGCATTCTGAACACAGTATACTTTTTCCAATGTTGCATTGATTGCTTTGACCTTTATAATTTTATATACTGCGTTGCGCTGTTATTTATCCATGTACATGTACAACTTCAAATACAGATGTTCAAAATGTTTCCATCATCAAATATGTAAAAAAATGTTTTCAACATCTGCATAGGTATAACATTTGTCAATAACTTTGTTTAAGATTATATGATTTTGTATAGGTTTGATAACATGTGGTTTACAACAACATATGTTGAAGTACTTTCAATCGCAATAATATTAATGATTCATTGTAATTAGTACAACACAAAACTCATAAATAAAGATAGGAAATTTACCATTATTCCATTTTCAAAAGCTTTATAGAAAGCGTCAATAGTGCCATCACGAGGGAAGAATAACAATGAAATCTCCTGGTCTTTTTTTACAAACACATTTTATAAACAAGAAATTTCAGTTTCCTTTAACTGTCATGTCCACACTATTAACCCCGCGAACTTTAATGTGATGTTGCCTTCACATTGGCACTAATACCTTTGCATACGATATCACATTGAGTTATTGTATTGTGGTTAAATTCAGTTATGTTAATATCTATGTTTAGTGGTAACCGCAGATATATATTAACCTTAAAATGTCATATGGATATCAAACCCAGTTGCATTGATTCATATGTGCCAAAGAGTTGGAGATTCATTGTGGCATTTTCTAAAAGCATGGCATGACATTAACTGTTCGAAGAAGCTGAGAAATGTAAACAATAAATCATTTGATGTCCAATGCTTAATGTTACATTAAAGAGCCATCAAGGATGTTAGTGTTTCAAATACAAAATTATTTGTGGAACATATACTTATAACGGTAATCGCTAGAGAAATATTTTATCTACAACATGACATGTGATAAATAATTTTCATATTACGACAATATAATGAAATTTGGTTTCAAAGAGATGTACGCCCTTCGACTAGTGTGCGCTAAGGGTATCTGACGTCGTATAAACAGAATTTCTTTTTTGCATAAAACGTAGTACACACATTCGTTTCCGAAGCGTGAAGGCTCGTCTTTATAGCGCATGTCGCCATAGCAACGTACGTGAAGCACGTGGTGCACATGCTTCTCTTGCAAGTTAAGTTACCCTTGTCATACATTATTGAATGTGATGACTGCTTTGTAAACAATGTTTCTAAATGTCCTAAGTCTGAGAATATACCAATTATTACCTCTTTAATGTACTTTTTATTGAGATAAGTTGGTTAAAACATTTATTAATATCTGTAGAAAATACATAATTAAATGAAATGTGGATAAATAATCGCCAATAGTTATATATTTCGGTTGCTTTCATTGCTCATAAACTTCGTTATTCTTTCGTGTCTGTGTATACAGTGTGTGAGCTAGACCATAATGTTTTGCGCTTGAAAATAATAGACTTGATCTATATTTAGACTTGAAAACACCTTTACTAATTAGTGCAAGTTCTCGCCTTATTGTGGATCGGAAAAATCGGTGAAAAATTAAGTGTATATATTTCACGGAGACAGATTTTTGGCAATGTTCCTATATGTTCATCAACATCCTTGATGGCTCTTTAATGTAATTCATGTGCTCGTCCTTAGTCAAAATTGAATGATAACAGCAGATGATTTCACCATCGAAAACTTTATATTTTATCATTTGTTTCATTTTGAAAATTCTGAAGAATACATCATTTGGAAATAGGAACTTTTCCATTCCAAAGTAACATTATATAATTTGAATATATACCTCATTTTACCATCAAATTAAGCCAATACTATACACTGAAAAGTGGCTTCATAACATCACTTTACTTTCAGCCCCAGTAACCTTTACATCATATATCACAATTTACAGGATATGTTGAAATGTAAGTAACATTGTTAAGAATGCCTTACCTATAAAATCAATCAAAGTTGAAATGAAACACGTAGAATATATTTTTAAAACCGATTTCAAATGGGAAATTAAACACAACAGGATCAAGTAACTCAAATTCCTCATTCATTCACAAAGTCGTGTGTCCGTGGAAACCTGAAAATAAAATTCACACATACACTTGTAAAACGAACCCATAAACGAAATACCTCCGGGCATCATGTTTGAGATGTTCATCAAACTTGTGAAGTTGAGTTTGTGTTGTTTCCCTGGAAATGACTTTCTCGTACAGACGCAATTCAAATTATGTTTCTTATGTTACTGCAAAAACTTAAAGTTTCAAAAAAACATTATAGCAAGAGGCACTTTTTGTGATTGACTTGATACTGATATTGTTAACTAATGCATGGTAATTTGAAAAAAACGATCATGCATAGATTAGGATATCAAGACAAAGTATCAGGATGGAAGTACGGACGGAAGGACAGTTTTATAGGTTATTACCCGAGGGCGTATTGTTTACAATATTTACGAAACAATTGTGAATTTGTTAATTGCTCGAACGAGAGCGAGGGTTTTTGATTATCGGAGTTTTTCAAAGTTACACGAGTTTTGTGAAAGCCAATTGACTCATTCTCGACTGTAATAGTTTTTGCATTACTTATTTGAATCGCGTAAAACTAGCCAGAAAATGACCCATTTCTCTAGCGACGACAATTTACAATGACGTCACAATCGACGGAAAACAGAAACTTGCGCTGAAACAATGGATACCTGGAAATACTTGCCATTTAGATAGTGAAGAAATATAACATGGTTATATTTGGGATAACACTACATTGAATAGTACAAATTCTTGTACTTTTTCGGGCCGAGCCCCATGCGGGGTTCGAACCCACGCCTTCAGAGTAAGGCAACTATCGCAAGCATTGACTGTACCAACAGCTTACCACACGACCATTTCGCCTCGATAAAAATCGAGGTCCAACAATCGATAGTTAAGCTCATTTTACATTTTATACTCCTTTGATAGACGTAAATTTGACACAGCTCCCTAGGCTGAACGCATTAGAAATACTTGCCATTTAGATAGTGAAGAAATATAACATGGTTATATTTGGGATAACACTACCTTGAAAAGTACAAATTCTTGTACTTTTTCGGGCCGAGTCCCATGCGGGATTCGAACCCACGCCTTCAGAGTAAGGCAACTATCGCCAGCATTTATTCAAGGTAGTGTTATCCCAAATATAACCATGTTAATGGATACCTTGCTATGTTATATGTGCATATGTGATAGTATTGAAAATATCAATTTAGTTATTTTCCACCATACGGATAATAAAGTGTGGATAGGGATTAAAAGATATATAGAGTTTAGTTATAACAATCCATATGATAATTTTCATTGCCGCCTGTCAAATTTTCTAGTGTTCATTCATATATAAACGTTTTGCTACTAAATTTTCGATTTGCAAAAGTCATTTCCAAACATTATTTTTCGCTGCTTCTAGCACCTGTTCACATGTCCATGATTGTTGTGATGAACATGTCAATGACACAAATATTGATATCAGAAGACTATCTATCTATATGTTCATGTTCTCTTAACTTTCCTTTTAAAGAAATGGTATTATGAGATGAACACTTTCTAATGTAAAAAATTATATATCGGGGTATATATAACTACATTGATAGCTACGGAGGCTACAACAGACTAGTCCTTATTTATTGAAGACAGAAGACATCCTTGAAACACCTCATAAGTATCGAATCATCGAATCATCGCTAAATTCATTGATATTCAAACTCGGAAAAAATTAATAATGAAACATTTAACTGAAGACATAGATAAAACTAAAAACATAGATATAACTGAAAATGTGATGTAAGTGCACAGGCATTGCCGTGGTTGCTGTGACTATCTGTCTCTGGATTGCGTTGCGAAAATTTGATTTTATGATATCGGAGTTCGTGCAAAATTAAAGATGCATGATCAGTTTTGCATGATTTGTTTAATTGGTTCTAAAATATACCAAATTACAATAGGTGTTGGTTTAGGTAAATAGTCTTACTCGACTTACTGATATTCACCACCAAATGCTTAATATATTAAATATTTATATGATTCAATGAAAACAAATGTACGGTCTCATACAGTAGTAGCCGATAATTATCGCTCGCGTTTGTACTCGTTATGAAACCTTTTAAACGCTATTGAAGCAAATCTGTCTTCCTAACTTTTTATTAAAGTTTCCAAATTTGACGTAATGGCTGCAGCAAGCAAAGGTCCATTGTCCTGCTTTCGAAAATGATACGACTTTGAATGGTTGTATTTTCATTATACTTAACTATTTGACCTTAAACTGTTTTTTTTCGGTTAAAGTTGATTATTTTCAATTAACACAAATAACATTGGACATAAAATTATGTGACCGCACCAACATGATTATGTCCCTTTATTGAAACTCGTACCATCCTTTGATTTCATTCCATTTTCATTATCCGAGCATACCTTTAGAAACACATGGTAACTTCCCTAATCAGTGTTGATGATCATGTATGATTGAATTTACGGCTTTAAAGGAGCAGTAGCATGTTTTTTCGCTCAAATAAGTCGATGAAATGTTTTGAAAAATAATGTCACCAATGATAAAACATCCTTATTACTTCGGAAAATCAAGTTAAAAAATTAGTGTACATGGTTCCGTAAAGCCATGGGAATCGTTTTTGTCATTCAAAATAATAAAATGTGTTCACAATAAAATGGCCGCCATGCAATTTTTGCTTTAAACGCAACACCGTTATTACAACTACGGAAATTGGTGTGTGTAATAGGATGTTTTACCCTCTTAATTAAATCTAAATGGCGCAAACTGTCATTATAAATAGGAAATTTGAAAAAATAAATTTTGCAAAAAACGTGCCCCTTTAATATTTCAGTTGGTAAACAAACAAGGTCAATGTAGTGCTGAACATTCTGACATGTTCTTCCCTCAGTACAGTCCTCTATGGTCTAAGGTCAATACATTACGTATGCAATGTACATCTATTGGAATTGAAGGTCTTCTGGGGGTTTAAAATGAAAATAAATTCACCAAAGTGATGATTAAACATGAACAGAAATCGAATGTAGGGCATCAAGAATTAGTAACACAATTAGGATGCAAATCGATCTCTCAGGACTGACTTGTTATAAAGATCAGAACGTGATATGATGTGTATCCTTTGTTAACGCCTCCTGTCACGTTCATCAGGTATCTTGGGAACATTCCAAATTCGTCGTTAGAGTTCAACATTATCTGCACAACTCTCAGAACATAACACCATTTTTAATAATGGAATACAGTGAAAATGTTTAGTTTTAAGTGTTATTGCAAAGTGTTGAATTATCTAAAGTGTCCCGTGAATATAGCAGAATTATTGCCACACTGCTGACTTTAACCATGTACTTTCAGGTATGTGATATTCCTCCAACGCCACAAATATATTTTTGAAAAAATACTAATATGTTAAAACTTTTTTCGGTGCAAGAGACCAAATAAGGTACTATAGTGACACTAACCTTTTTCGTTACTAAAATGACTGGTGATTAACGTACTCGTATGACAAATGATCAAGAATAAGAAGAAATGACCTAGTATACTACAAGTTCATGTAGCGAGCCAACTTACACCGATATAACATAGTGAAATTATTATTAACATAACATAAAACACGAGAATATTCATATTTTTATTGAATAATCCATATCATTCGAAAATTTGAATATGGCTTGACATAAGAACAGAGTCTCCACTAAATCATTGTATTAAACTCCTAATTGTTATAACATACTGCCACAATGTGTAACAGTGTCATACTTTATTTAAACAAGTTTCCCTCAATATTTGATTTAAAAAGTTACCAGTATTGATTAGGTTCTTGGGCCATCAGTCTTCTTCCCACACTAATTAATGTATCACGCTGTTCAAAAACCAACATAAAATACCTGTTGGAAAATTGATTATACTGTTACAAAAGTAGTTAACTGATCGATCTGAATGTTTTCAACAAATTGATATTTTGGGCTAGTGTTATAATCTGTAATTTTGTAAATGAATGTACCATGCATAAAACAATTGTATATGTCAACAACCTGTCAGTTGATGTTTTCATGAGGCATTATGATTGTAATAAACAGGTTTTGCAAATTCTAAAATGTATCAGAAACGAAGTATTACCTACGAGGGCACCTATTTTGGGGTTCGTATTTGATGCCCTTGGGCAAAATATCACTTTGTTATGGTGAAGTGACGTCATAAAAAATGTTATGACTTCAGGCTTCGTCTATGTCCCGTCTATGTTTTCAAAATGCGACAACGACTTCGGTAATAAACTGAATATTATTGAAAAGTTATTGGCGAATGGAAACATTGAATGCTTTTTCTCCAAAGATGATATTCAAACAGAAAAGTATAGTAAATGTTTGAGATAGTCAAATGTTTCTCTAATGATGCATTTATGTTCGATGTTTAAGATACAAGGATGTATTTCCCGTTCAGAATATCAAAGGTCAAAGTAATAGACATAACAGACAAGAAAGTTCAGTGTTCTTATTGCAGCGATTAAGAACCTTTGATGGCAATACAGATAGCTTGAAGGTGATCATCACATCCGCTTTTACATCATTTGATCTCTCATGAAGTAACTGGTCATATGGGAGAAACTATAAGGATTTTCTTTGAAATAGATATTGAAGAAGTGGTTTCGTGGGCTGAAACCCGTCAATAAATATCATATGATATCGAAGAAATACAATTCCATAGACACCAGTTTAATTTCGTAAATGCGTTTGGCAACTTCAAACATATTCAAGTGTGATTTGAAAGGGTCTCGTGGTTATAAAATGTCTACAAATGGGTTGGTAAAATCGGTTTGCTTTCAAAAACAAAACCGTGTAAAATCTATAAGTGTATTTGAGAGTAAACTTTGTAGAACATTTACCGAGCTCTTCGCACTGTTAAATCTATATGTCAAAGTGTCCAGTTGCATCATTTTATACAACGTCAGGGTATTAATGTTTTGTATTTATGTAAACTCAAAAGTAATATAAATAAACAGAAATTAGCTTTATTTTCACTTTTGTTTTGAAACTATCTACGATCGACGGACATCAATAAAAACTGTGTGTTATCTGAATATTAAATTACACTTGTGACGTCATCCTATTGTTCTTTTACTCCATTATTTTTCAGTCGTGGACAGTTACACATCACATCAACTATTTCAAGTAGAACTTTAGAACGTTTTAAAGTGATTTTTTATAAAAGAGCAATAATTTGAGTGCAATTTAAGTAGATAAGTGACCTTGAAACTCTCCATTCCTTAAAAATAATGGGCCTTGGCTCCATTATTTTTAAGGAATGGAGAGTTACTCGGACATTAACCTATACCTAATTTAATGGTGAAAGTTACATCACCACGTGTAATGCCTTGTGGGGCGGCAGTTGTCACTGAGCTAACTCGTAATAGCCCAAAAAAACAAGTCAATATCATGCACCAAAATCTTAGATCCGCCATGTCCAGGAGGTCAAGTCGCCGACGTAGTTGGTACAGCATGTCAATAGTCATAGGCTGCTTGTAGTTGGGAGTAGCCCCTTTGACCCTCTTGATTCCTTGCAGGAGGGAAGTAAGTGCAAAGTTCTCTGACACAGGGTTGGCAAAACGTAAAGCCATGTGTAACAACCGTACTGTGGGATAGAGTTGTAAGATTTGTCCCTAGCCAGGAAAGCAGCATATCTACAGATAACATTAGGTGCTGCTGGGACTGGCGTACAATCATTTGCAGAACAAAATCGCAGATAACACAACACCTGTGAACGATAAGTGCGCTTAGTAGAGTCAGCAAAGCACTGTTTCAGCCAAGTCACAATTTCCCTGTCCAGGTGACCAGCCAACGACGAATCTGTGGGTAAAGAAACTGTATGGCATTAGCTGACATATGGTTGAGTAACCACACGGGGCATCATAGGGGCCATACCACACTCTGATTCCTTGCATCAATCTGACAAACATAGAAGGCTCTGATAATCATGAAATAACATCAGCGATGACATTTTGCACACCTGGTATATACACTGCGCTAATGCTAAAATCAGAACACATGCACACATAACTTAATTCCCTGAGAATGCACAAGCCTTCCGTCGATGTGGTGGTGCCTTTATTCAGTGCTGCAACAGTCATCTGATTATCTGAGACAATCACAACACGAGGATGACTAAATAGATGACGCCACCTTCGTACTGCTAGCCTTACTGCAGCTAGCTCTTTGACGTTGATGTGACTGGAGGAAAAATCTGGCTGGTCTAGTTCCCAGTTCACATATGACCAGTCACCCTCGTGAAAGGCTCCACCTGCAGTAGCGCTGGCATCTGTGAAAACTGTAGAACAGGGGCGGTTGTCCCATATCAACTTCCAGTTCTTGTCACACTTGATAAAGTTCAACCACCATTTTATATCATTAATCAAGTGTGCAATGCGGCATTTATGATGTGGTTGACGCAATGTAGCTATTGTGTCAAACCCAAATCTGGTATGCAGGCGACCCCAAGGAACAACACAGGACGCCAATGATAACCTGCCTGCGAGGCGTTCCAGCTGGCGTCGAGAAGCCCTAGTTTTGGTGCAGAAGTTTTCGAGGAAAAGAATCAGCTGCTTTGCTTTCCTACGATCAAGAGAGAGTAAACCAGCCACTGAATTAATCTGAACTCCAAGAAACGTCAAACATGTTGTAGGCCCTTCAACTTTAGACCAATTGATGTTAAAGCCTAAATTCCGTTACAGACGAATGAGTAACAACAATGCCTGATTGCAATCTCAATGCCTGATTGCAATCTTCTCTTGACTTAGCAGATATCCAAAAGTCGTCTAAATAAGTCACAACTGCTCATATCCCTTGTCTCTCGATGTACCTGGTGATTGACAGTAATTTTGTTGAAAACGTAAGGTGAACGGCTTGCACCCATTGGCAGTTTGGTGTCTATCATGTAAGTAGGTTGATCATGACCTGAGAAAGTCCACTTCAAACCAGTACAAGGGTAATTAGAGGGGTGAATAGGCACACTACGATATGCCGCTTTGAGGTCTACTTTTGCCATAAAATGTCCTCTCTGTAAAACAGACACTGCATCATTCACTGTTTGATAAGAGAAGCAATCTGTAACAGCATAAGAGTTAACTGATTTACCAGTAGGACGACTGAAATCATGTATGAGGCGTATGTCATTGTCGTCTTTAGGGACAACACTAAGAGCACTGATAATTTTGGGCTTTGCAATCACAATACGGTAGTTACTGAGTTTTAACTCTTCTTTAATACGAGCCTCTAAGAGTTCTGCATTTTCCCCCTGAAAACAAACAGCATTGTTAGCTACCTCTACATTAACTGAAACTTTATCAGCATCAACAATGTCAAAGCCATATTTTAAGCCATCCATGACCCAGTCCTTGTCCGAGTCACCTTCCAACATGTGTTCCCAATAGTGAAGCTTTGCAGAGAGATCACTGATAGATTCTGAAGAATCGGGCGGCCCTCCTGAAAATTCTGGTAAGGTGTCGGAGGAGGTGCGACGTGCAAAGCTTGCTGCGGTTGAGTGAAACCTGTGGGTGGCTGCATGTTTCCCTGGAAGAGGGGGCCATGGTACTGAGGCACTGAGGGTGTCGGCCGGGGGCCTGGTGACGTGCTATGTGACCACTGGTTGTGATTTGGAGAGAGGCAGGTGCGACACACATGACCATACTTGCATTGTGGATAGTTGCAACCCCCCCTCGAGTTCCACTTAAGACAAACAGGGTGAGGCCGCTGAGTGTTAGGGTGCATCCTTTGAACTGGAGGTTGTCTGGGCGAGTTAAAAGATTGAGGCCTTGTCAGGAGTAGCTGCATGACATATGCGTTATCAGCTCCCCACACAAAGTCAAGTTCATTTTGCTTCTGTCGATACTGCCTGTCATAAGACAAGAAAAGCCTTTAAAAAGGCAAGCTTGGGGCACCTGGGTAGATGTAGTGTATGGAACGTGAGGCGGTGATTTGTTAGTGGGAGGTGATTCCAGGTGAATATGGGTGCTGGATATGGATTGGATGGATGTCCGACAATGTATGATGAAAGCGTTGAGGAAGAACATACAATTAAGGAAGGAAGTATTGCGTGAGGAAAAGCTGAAGGAGTAATTCTATATTCTATTCTATATTTCGGTTTAGCTAGTTTTGTATCGGAACCTTCAACAACTGTATGAAACCTCATCTTAATAATTTCACTTCAAGTAACATATGCAAATTTAATTTCATATTGTCATTAATAAGAGTTCCTCGCATAACTATATCGTTACATTTTGAGTTATTTTTGACATTACAAAGGTTGGCGTAAGACCTACTCGTGTAACATCTAACAAGTGACGTAAGCTTGCATACACATGTATTACCTGAGATAAGTTTTACTCACTCATCTTCAATGAAAGTCAGTGCACAAGTAAATATATCCATTTTACAAAATTCGAAAGTCTGCATGAGAAGTCCTGATTGGTGTTGTCCGATAGTCCTCTACAAACATCATAACATGTCAATATATCTTATTTTGAAGAATTTTCTGTAACAAATTAGAGCCTAATTAAATATTAACATAGGATTTGAATGTTATATATATTTGTCTTAATGTCTAGATCAAGTGTTATTTGTTAGAAATTTATAGACTGGCATTTTAATTGTTTTAAAACTTTTTAAAAATTGTTTCATGATTTATTTTCTCTCCTTAGAATTGCCCTTTGTATCCTACGCTTTGTATAAATAATGCAATATCACATGTTTACAGTCAATTATCACAAAGACCTCGAACGGATGTATTATTCCAAAAAAGTATCACCGAAAGGATTCGGACTTGTTCTAACCCTAAGGACAAAATGTAACGGGAGTTCCAAGACAGCAACCAACGCACAACACAACACAACACCGTGTGTTATCATATCAATGTAAAGCTCTCAAACAAATATGTCAATTTACCGTGTGGCGAATATACTTTTAATTTTTAGATTTTAATAAATGGAGACCAACTCTATTACATTGCCTTCGCTAACTCGACGTCAGCAAAAATTAGGAAAAGTAGGTCAGTGGCTATGTTTGATTCGTTTCATCGGCATATACACCGACCAAGTGACCGGAGTACATGCACCGTTCTGAAGCCAGGCTTAAAGTTAACAAGTGTATCAGCGTACAAACAGAAAGACGTCATCATCCCTCAAACTAGCTTAAATTAACATGTCATTTAAATGAGAAAACTTTTTAAAAAAAATTACTTCCAAACATGAATTGACATTTTATTAGCGTGTTAGGCATTGTTTTAAAAAACCAGTATTATTCTTAAATAAGTCACTTCGTCAAAGTATCTAGTTGTCAAATGCAAAGTCAAAGAAAATATAGTTATTAAATGTCGCATGGATAGCATTTGTAAGCCATTATACTCCACCTTCGCCTGTCATTTCAAACCGAAGCATTCGGATTACGCCTTAGGCGTACGCCGGTTTCACCATTTTCGGCGGCGTATGCCGGGTGTTGCGCCGGGTTCCGAATCAATCATAACCAGTAAAACTGTTAACCAAACGGATCTAGTTTCCGATTCTGGAATGCCAAATAATGTACTTAACTTATAGAAAAGCGCTTTGTTACTTGTGATATTGATTTGAATTGCAGATTACAAGTTTATCATTGATTCTAATGAAACATTGAAGATCAATTCTATCTATATGACAAATATTGATAATCAAAATCCACATTTGTTTGTGCCAATTATTTCGGATTACCCACAATGTCACGTGGTTCATAATTTGCTTCAGCTTTGGTCATTGGTCAATAGAATTTCAAAGATACTAAGACAACACATATCATTGGCTGAAGGTTCTATTTGAAAATTCAAACAGTATATAGGGAGAAATTCACCTTATTACTGCTTGGGGCGTATGCGCCCCAAGCAATAAGACACTCTGCCACTAGAGGGCCTGTCCTAGCGTGGCCATTTTGACACAATAGCCCACATACTGTAATATTTCTGCAGTAGCTACACGATCCGTGAGGATCATATCCCTAAGGATCTTGTAGGAGGCCTCCATATACTGTAGAGGTGATATTTTGTCATGGTCTGGCTTATCGTCGGGGCCCTTGTCAGACTGATGCAAGTAGTTTATCAGCTCGGGGCATGGCCCCCTCGAATGCGCCGGCGGGGCATCAAAGGGGTCAACAACTTTACCTTTGTCCAACGTATTCTTCTCTTCAAAGTTGGGGATGTCCAACATCTCAGCCAGATCGTTCACCGAGACTTTGTTATTGTTATTATCGGAAGTCCCCGCATTGCGCATGTGTGTGGGTAGACCCGCTCGACTGCTCGTGTCGTGACTGGATAAACGGGGTTTATCTTCTTTGAGGTCAGCTACAAACTTTTTCAGCAAAAGGAGTGGCGCCAGCGGTAAGTTAGGCTTAAAATGTTCATCGATTATGTTGTCGTCGAGCAATTTAACTGCTTCAGTCGAGTTGAAGCCTTTGTCAGTCAGTGCGGCTACCGTGCCAATGCTGAGGCCGCCATTGACGACATTGTTACACCAGTCTGTGAAGCAATCTGACTGGGACTGCGATTCTTCGTCGCTGCCAGAAGCAAGGTCGAGCAAGTTTTTCTTTTTTAACTTCTTCTGATCTTTCTTGCGTCCCACGATTATTTACATGTAGCAGAACGTATATTCAAAAGGGGGAACCCAGATCCCCGGCCGATAAAAAATCAAAATCAGCAAAATCGTCTGCTCACAACTGCCCAGATGTACTAACACGCATGCGCTGAACCCAAGGCCTGACCTGTGTTAAATATAGATTACCCTATATACAATCCGTAATCCATCACTAAAAGGATCTTGACATACTACATTGTATACATTAGCAGTTAGTATACATTAGTCCAGTAGCACGTCTTTTTGCAAATTTTGTTTCTCACATTTTGCTTTTATTATTAAAGTTTTTACAACATAGTGTTGTTAGAGGGTAAAACATCTCATTACCCTAGCCGATAACATATCCATAAACAATTGTTTTCCGTACTGGGAGAAAATTGTGCGACATGTAAAGCAACAGTGGTTTGGAACTCAAGATAAATGACCATTTCATCATGGTGTCATAATTAAAATTTTACATCAGTCATATCACTTGCAGTTCCTTCGAGCTGCCATTTTAATGTGACTCCCATGGCTTAACCTAACCATGTATATTCATTTTCGACCTCTCTTTATTGATTGAGAAGTATTATCTAGCTATTTATAACACTTGTTTACCTTTTTGGAAGATCAATTTATTCCAGTAAGAACGCGTGCTAAAGCGCCTTTAAGATTGGAAGTGAATCAGAGCTGCGAATTCTTGAAAAAGGATGCCTAAATGTAAGTCCATTCTTACTGACAATGCAATGAACATTCTGCTGCATTTTCCGATTTTCAGTGTAGAAATTGACATATAATTTGTTGACCAATATCATAGAGCAATAATACATATAACAGTATGTTTTAAGTAACATGGGAATGACCGGCTATTTATATATATATATATATATAAGGGGCGTTCAATAAATATATCCGGTGATTTGATATACGTGAATAATTATGGTTTTTATTTCTGGAGAATGTATCCCTATTATTTTAGCTGTCTTCAACAAACTTGATACGCATGTCTACCATCATCCCCAGGTAAACCATTTTTGGGTTGGACCTATATCATCTTATGAGTTCAAACGTTTATATTTTTGGTATTGGTATAGGTCAATTTAGTGTAATATGACTTAGGTTCTCATCTTGTGCAGTTTGAAATGTATCTCTGAACCTATGAAACGAACTTTCATCCTAAATGCTAGTATTTGTACAACGCAGGGTGTATTTACATCAGACGCAAACACATGCTATGAGCAAACGTCATTGGCGATTGAAAACATTATAATAATATGTCTGCATTATTTAACACAGAACATTTTTCCTCCCCAAAGGTTTTATTCAAACAGAAAACCATAGGTAAATGTTTGGGGAATGCAAATGTTTGTAAAGTGATTAATTTTTGTTTTATGTTTAAGTTGCAAGTGTAGATGTTCAGCTCATAGCAAAGTATTGCGAGTGTGGAAGGTCAAAGTAATCAACATTACAGATGAGAAAGTTTAGTATTCAGATTGCAACTACTAAGAACCTTTGATGGCAATACAGATAGCTTGAAGGTGATCATGATATTCGTTTTGATGCCCTATGAAGTAACTGATCGAGTGGAAGAAATTATAAGGATTTTCTGTAAAATACATATTGCAGAAGTGGTTTCATCGATTGCGTCTGAAGAAAACTATCAAAAGATACCATCATATGACCTAAATCCGTAGACAATCCAAAGACACAAGTTAAACTTCAAAACCGCTCTTGACAACTTCAAAGATATTTCAGTATGATATGCAAGTGTCTTACCGATTGTAGAATGTTTACAAATCCGTTGGTAAAATATGTTTACTTTGAAAATAAAAATGTGTAAAAGCAATAACTGTATTTGAGGGCAACGCAACGCATATACCGAAAACTTCGGACTGTAACCTAAATCTACATGTCAAAGTGTCCACTGGCATCATTCTATACCAGGTTTTTCAAAGCATCAATGGTTTGTGTTCATGCCTTAAATAAACTCAAAAGTAATATTAATAAACAGGAATGTTCTTTATTTTCATTTCTCCTTGGAAATTACTCAATACCTACTGACATCGATAGGACCTGTGTAGTATCTGAATCTGATTAATTGTGATATTCAACCAAATTGTCATTGATGAAGGTATTCGATAGAGATGACATGAACGTAAGCTTTAACGTAAAAAGTCCCCCTTGAAAAAACTTTTTTGCATCGTTATAGAGAAACTTTTGTATGATATTTTACATTCGTCATTTAGATTAATTTACACCCAGACTTATGATTCGATTTCATCTTGATGCATGCCAAGCACATGTGAATCTCTGTGTCGGATACAAAAAAGCAAGATAGAGACGTGAAATAACTTACTTTTGAAACAACAGGTATAACACATATTGCCAAACAATCATTCCATCATTTCATGTATTGCAATTTGATACAGAATGCCGTTCCCTCGGTCGCATTCCCTTTACTATCTTTGTGTAATTTAGGAGAGGAGCGGTTATTCTGCAAGCAGTATTGATATTTATAGAGAGATTTATAAGAGAGTGATGGAGAGAAGATATTTCAACACTGGGAGTCTATATGTGTATTATGTACACATGGTAACGTGTAGTGTTTGGTAACACATGAAATCACTCATATCATAGAGAGCAATGTTTGAATAAACTATGTAGCATCAACATGCAATATCTATTCAGCAATATCTATTCAGAAATATATCCTGTAGAATATTTTCTTTGTTAAATCAATCTTATGAAAGAATTGAAAATCGTTATTAACATTAAACCATTATCTTCCATACAAAATATGTTACCCTCGACTAAATCATATTCATGTAATGAAGTCACACCATTATCATTCATATATGTCCTCTTCTATACTTAATCATATTCTTGTTATGAAGTCACACCATTATCATTCATGTATGTCTTGACCTATACTTAATCATATTCTTGTAATGAAGTCACACCATTATCTTTCATATATGTATTGACCACGACTAAATCATATTCATGTAATGAAGTCACACCATTATCTTTCATATATGTATTGACCACGACTAAATCATATTCATGTAATGAAGTCACACCGTTATCATTCATATATGTCTTGACCTATACTTAATCATATTCCTATAATGAAGTTTGGTTAACTAAATTGTTGTGTCATTATTGGTCAGGAGAATGGGATATTGGTTCCAAGACCTGAAATGAAGTCACTCACTGTGAAATTGTTACTTTAGTTAGCAAATTGTGAAATGACGTACAATCATAAATATGGTTTGATTTTATATAAGCCAATGCCCCTTTTGTCACACTGTCATACTTTAATTAACCTACATGTATGTAAAATGTTAATTGACATTAAATAACTATCGCTCTGTTCAAGGGCGGTTTTGGACCACATCTTGCATATGTGTAAAACAACAAAACTAACACTCACATTTGTTTAAAAGACATGCAATAGACTTTTTGACATATCAACACAGTTTAGATTATTTTGCGAATAGGTGTTACTGCATGTGTCACGATGTGTTGACCTCAATCATATTCGTGTATCGTAGTCACACGATTATCATTCATATATGTATTGATCTTTTCTTAATCATATTCGTGTAATGAAGTTTGGCTAACTAAATTGCCGTTAATGGAGAATGGGATATTGGCATTAGGACATAACATGAACTCATTCACTGTGAAATTGTTACTTTTAGTTAGAAAATTGTGAAATCAAGTAGGACCATACACTACTCCGCAAAGAAACGTCACCACATTTTTTATCAGTGTAATAATTATCAGCTCTTACTCAACTTGTGATAATATGTTAATGTTTTCACGGCCTTCGTGCCGTGGACTTTTTTTCAAAGTCTTTTTAAATTAGGCAAAGAAATTACACATCACGACCTGGTCATCATTGGAGTATTTTGGCATCTGTATTTTATTCCTTATATCATAACTTAAAATTAAAACAATTTGTTTTTGTTTTATGAAATATAAATGGCTTCTTGTAACAAGTTGTCTGAAAAGATCCAATATTTCCTTTAAAAACGTTTAAGGAGAGATGGGACGATTAAATGAAATATTTTAGAATTCGCTTATTTTTTCAAAATAGCAAGTTTATCATGTCTTTTGTAAAAATAATGTAATAAAATTTGGGGGTCACCGAATGATTTAAAGAGTTATCGGTATTAATAGTAACACCCCTGTCACCAAATTACTCTAATTTTTTTTACCGATTTCACCTACTTAAATGAAGCGCGCACTTTCAATGACTAAGCTGAGAATCCTTTCAGATACAATTTTATAACATACTGGGACTCATAGCAAGTTTATATTTTGAAAATTAATTTAAGAGTGCTTAATGGAAGGACAACTATCAGTTAATTATACAAGGCGATTTATGTTCATCACTCACTGGAGATATGTATGTAATTGGAATAACACACATGATCACATATTTACCGCGAATAAGGTGACGATAACGACATGCGGCATGTCGTAAAATGTCCTTTAAAAAATATTTGCGGTAGAGTTAAGCGCTTTCCGTTAGTTTATTGATAAATCTATGCTTAAAAAAATGTAATGCATATATTTTGAGATTTATAAATTATTTATATAATTGTAATTATAATTATATATTTTTATAATTTGTTGTCGCAAAATATTATCGTAAGTGAATTCAATTTCTTCGTCACATATCTCCTAAATTGACTATACAGATTAAATAGTTGTATTTGACCAAATTGGCTTAGATTTGTGTTTAGCTTAGGATATTTTTCACAAATCTTGAAAGATCAATGACAAAAAGACTTATTGGTGACACATATGACATGTATCTGTATATATATATACATGTCATATGTGTCACCAATAAGTTAAATATAAGTTACCAAAACCATGCTTAACCTAGATAAATATTTACAATATTTACAATTATATCGAATGTCGTCTGGTTGATAAGGGTGAATTTGTTAATGTGATTAATTGTCTTCACTTGTATAACTTTTTTAACTGCCATATTTATTTGACCTTTCTTTATGAATCCCACTAAATATCAAGAGTATTAGTATGTCAATGTACGTATAGATATATTGGGTTTTTCATTATTCATAATTTGCTTCGATTATATTACTATATTATTTGTTGTATGTGTAGTAAGAATATTAAAAACTGATGAAAAATACTTAAACTTCCAAAATGCAATCACTTGCAAAAGTATTTTGTTGGATTGTGGATTAGAGGGCCAATATAAATGTCAAGTGGAAAACCTTCACAAGACCGTCGAGTACCTTTAATGCAGAGACAAAAATATATGATTTTCTTTTTGACATTGCAACAACATATTCACTTTTGATGGAAAGTGTTTTCGACTGTAAAAACATACTCTGTTCAAATAAGAAACTTTTTTCTTGCAAAAATTACATATATGAATGAATGGCAGGGAGAGTTATTACCCTGAGGGAGAAGAACAATTTTACACATGATGAGGTTGAGATGCGAAATTAAAGTCATGTTTTTTTTCAAAATCTCTTATTGACAGCACAAAGATTCAGACAACAGCCTTTTACTTTAAAGGTGCATCCATTGTGTTTCATAAAAATTTATTTGACTTTAATACGTTCCAACTCACCACATTTGCTGTCTACAATACAAATAAATTCACTCAACTTGCATATTTATCCCCAATCGCCAAATATATCATAATTACTAGTTTCCAATTAAAATAGAGTAACATCATTATGCATGTGTATAAACCGAAACTGCACGTCCTATTTTCATGCACAGTAGTTATCTGAACAAAGAAACATTATCGACTCAAATTTGTCTTTTTGTCTGTTATAAATACGATTCCAAAATTACGTTTGACTCATTGACGCGCGCCACACACTGTGCATTGTCCGGTTTTCGATCTTGACGATGACTACTTTTACCTTCATATTGTCAATATGCTAAGTCTACTATCATCAAAATGGTAGTTTTCGGTAACAGTCGATACTTCTCGATAAAGTAAGACCATTTATAACGTTTGGCAATATGTGACTCCCAACAACACAATGGTGTACCTTTAAAGATAACAGCATTTACATCATATACATTTTTGTAATGTAAAGTGAGGCTAAAATATTGAATGTCTGGGTATGAAATTTCTTAAGATGTATAATCTTATCGTGAAAAGTAAAAAAATTGCCTTTTGAAAAAGTAACTGGGTTTATCTGCTGTAATGAAAACGTGGGCGTTTTTATTGTTATAGAGAAGTATACAAAAACTAACAGACACCTTATGACAATGGCTACTGGTATTAATCATTTTGGTTTTTATGATTGCTTTAGGCAATAACATTTATAAATGTCACAAAATGCTTTTTAAGTATCGATGTCAATGAGCGCAGTATAGCTTTGAATGAAGTGTCTCTTTTATGACTTACACACACTTGCAAAAGAAACACTCCCAAATTTAAAAATTAAAATAATTCTGTTGGATAAGGTTGATTCTATATGTCTTTGCTAATACTTGGTTTTATAAGAAGTACTCACAATTTCATTCATCAGGGTATAATGAAACTGTGTTTTATGTCTGCTCAAACAAACATGATTGATGAAACATGGATCAACATGGAATTTGGCCAGAATGTTTGGCAATTACTTTTTAAACTAATATGAAAAGTAGAACTGAATTAATAATATATGTTGACGACCTAATTTGCCCCTTTGGACTTTAATCCATCGAAGCATCATCACTGTAGGAGATCATGAGACAGGCCACGGCCAGGTCACAGTTGACTCTTCTTTCTAAGATAGTTTTAGGATATTCAAAAACAATCTTTTTAGAAGACGCGTTTTTTTTTCAGAAACATGAACAGATAATGCTTCAAAAGCTCAAATTAAATTCATTTGACTTGTGGACTCCCTGTTCAGTCATTTGTTTTTCTCGTGGATTTAAATATCATGTAGCAACTTCCGCTTATAGATTTTCACCAAGTTGGCCTAAAAGACAATTACAATAACTATTTAGGTTTAAAAGTATTAGGTTATGTGTTCTTACTGAAGATGGACAACTTATTTTTATTGTGCCTAAATAGGTTGGTTTAAAGTCAAAATGTTAATTAAAAATTGATATCGTCAGTATAGTGGGTAAAACTTAAAATGTGTACATACTAATGTGTGCTGGAAATGTTTTATTGAATACTGAGTACATGAGACGACATTTTGTCTCCATCTTCAAAATGTAAAGGTTATCTTTGAATAATTAACCAGTGGATATAATACATATATAATTTGTTTTGATAAATTGACTTTTCAGATAAGAGTGCGTGCCTCTAAAACCATCCCATTTCTTTTCATTAAAGGGGTGATACTATGTATTGAAAACGTTACATATTTCTCACTATGACATAATCTACATTAGATAATGTTATCAATATTCAGCAATAAGTGCTGAACAGAATGAACTGACAATTGCCAAATCTGTTTTGGCATCATGTCTCAAAGATGATCAAAGGAATCACATGGTGCTGCATATACTAACTATTGTAAGCTGACACATCACAAACTGTGTACTGACAAATAAAATATTCAGCTTGATATGACTATATTAGTTAACATTATTAAATCAAAATGTTCTAAAATTACCTACAAGGTATAAAATTATTGGTTATCATTTTTTATGTTATCTTAATGTCAGTGATTATGTAATTTTATGAAAGATTATATAGCCCAAGTTTAAAGACGTAATTACATCAAGTTCACATTCACTGTCATGGAAACTGATATTCCTCATAATGACACCATCAGTAATATTTCAGTTTCACGTCAACGGGTAGCTGTGTGTTGATGTCATTGTGGACCTAACATAGAAAGTTAACTAATTTAATAAAGAGACTCAGAATCTAATATTTTAAATAATTTCCATCGTTTCAAAATGAATAATTTGTTGAATATGTTGAAGAAAAATAGCTATTGAATTATTAACATGATGTCAAACTAATATTGGCATGGAATGTAACCATTGCAAAGTATCCGAAGTGCAATGAATGTATACTCAAGCATGTATGATAAATCGTGCATAAATGCGTGGATTTATCAACTTGACAATACAGTGGTCAATGTTCCGTGTGAATAAACGATTTCATAGTTGATAAGTTTCTCATTTCATGTACCAAAACGGCAATATACTCATTAGAACCACTTTGAGGCAACCGTGGTTGAGTTCGCTTCCTTTGAATTGCAATGTTCTGTTATGTTTTTTTACCGGTAAACTTAACTGTACATAATGTACATCCTAATGATTAAAAATCAGGCTTCTATATTTTTCAAACACCATATTCGTTTATTCGAGGCAGGTTTCTAAACGACATGTATGTTCACAATAAAGAAGTTTTTTATCTACATGTATGTAATCATGTTTTCATAAACATAAACTATAGTGTTTTGTAAAGAAGTTACTCACTATTCTATACATAATAGATTCATAATTTTATTTTCATGTCCCTTCCAATTCACCGGGTGCTTAAATAGATGTTTTGAAAAAGCGTTTTTTGGCAAGAATTTATGACATTTGAGTGAACAATTTATCAAATGTAGAAATTTAATTAACGAAACGACGTTGAGGACATATATAACCTTAAAAAATATGTATCATTACTGTAGATCATGATTTTAAAAAAAGCCAATGGACCCTACTTTTTCGTCCAGTTGTGGTGATTTAAAAATGCGATTTCTTAAACGTGTATTTTTCAGAAACTTGAACAGATAAGATAGCAAAGTTAGCCTCTAAGAAATGATGCAACTCTGATTCAGTTGTATTAATCAACGGTGGATTGAACTATCTTGTGTTGTGTTTCTTGTGTTTTATATGAAACATTAATGCTCTTGACAGGGTAAAGTATTCCATTTCACATTGATTTTCTCACCAGACAAATATTCAAAATTATTAAAAACATCCTTCAGTCATTATTACCGTTGACAGGGACATTGATATATTTTCATTAACTGCTACGGACTGATTGATTAATATATACATGTTTTGAAAAGGTTTGATGTAGATAACTCGCATTTTTACATGAATATGTTGCCTTCTGATACAAATGAATTCGATTACGGCTGCCGTTACAACATTAAAGGTACATCCATTTTGTTGTTAGGGGTCAAATATTCCAAATGTTACAAAATGTGTTACTTTATCATTATTACCGTTGACAGGGACATTGATATCTTTTCATTAACTGCTACGGACTGAATGATTAATATATACATGTTTTGAAAAGGTTTGATGTAGATAACTCGCATTTTTACATGAATATGTTGCCTTCTGATACAAATGAATTCGATAACGGCTGCCGTTACAACATTAAAGGTACATCCATTTTGTTGTTAGGGGTCAAATATTCCAAATGTTACAAAATGTGTTACTTTATCATTATTACCGTTGACAGGGACATTGATATCTTTTCATTAACTGCTACGGACTGAATGATTAATATATACATGTTTTGAAAAGGTTTGATGTAGATAACTCGCATTTTTACATGAATATGTTGCCTTCTGATACAAATGAATTCGATAACGGCTGCCGTTACAACATTAAAGGTACATCCATTTTGTTGTTAGGGGTCAAATATTCCAAATGTTACAAAATGTGTTACTTTATCGGGAAGTACCGACTGTTACCGAAAACTATTGATGATAGTCGACTAAGTATATTGACGATATGAAGGTAAAAGTAGTGATTACTGACGCGCGCTAATGAGTCAAACGTAATTTTAGAATCTTATTTACAACAGAGAAAATGACAAATTTGGTTTGATAATGATAAATGGGTCATATAACTACTTTGCATGTAAATTGAACGTGCAGTTTCGGTTTCTATACATGCATAATGATGTTACTCGATTTTAATTTGAAACTAGTAATTATGATATATTTGGAGATTGGTGATGATTATGCAAGCTGAGTGAAATTATTTGTGCTGTAAACAGCACATTTGGTTAGTTGGGATGTATTAAAGACAAATACAATTGTATTAAACACTATGGGTGTACCTTTAAACCACCTAGTTTTAGCACAGAATTGTACCGATTGCCACAGTTGCAGCAGACACAGCGTGTACTGACATGACTAATTTAACTGAACAGGAAACAACCATCAGGGAACTGTTCTACAATTCTAGGATCAAGGTCACTAATGAAGAAGATCGCATCGATTTTAGATGAAGAGGAATTTCTCGTTAAGCTTCAAATTTCCTCATATCATTCTCTGCCTATTGATGACGAGTGACAGGTAATGGTGTCTTAATTCCTGTAAGTGCGCTCTTAATGTGAAAGTAATTATTTACGTTATCATGGTTTAAGTCTGCATTAGGGGGAATACCAGTTGAACACATTGTTGATTTTAAATATATATCATATAAATATCAATTTCCTCAACGAAGTTAATCTCTATGTTTATCTAACGTCCTGCAGCTATATGTAATGACATATTAATGTTACAAATATACGTTAAAAATCATTTTCAGTAATCTTGCTAAGCTTTGTTAATGATTGATCGAATCAGTTGCTGAAATATGAAACACGCTAGAAAACGACAGTCACAATCTTTAACTGTCCAATTTACATCATGGTGTTGTAAGATTAACAAAGCTCTATTTCCTGTCACGTCAAGTGACAACTCATTTAGTGCTTTTTGTTTGAAAAGTGAAAATGCCAGCCCAGCACTGACAAAAGATGATGACACCACTCTATCGTGTTAAAAGTGTCCGTGTAACAAGGAAACTATTTGTCAAGGATTTACCAGTCATTAAACTTGATACTCACGTCAACCATAATCCATTGGTCTTCCTGCTTTTGGTTTAGACTGTTATAATGAGCTAAAAACATTAATTTTTGCAGTCTCCTTAGAAACTCGCATATAGCTTGGATTGTGATCATTTCCAGTTTGAAATATATATCTGAACTTATAAACTGCACTCTCATCTAACTTGACATTTCATGTAGTACTGTTTGCTACTGTATTTTGGAGTTTATTTAATTAGAAATAGATAAAATCATTTCTCAAAATCGATTCATTGTTCATTGTATAATGACAGAGTTCTCCACTGTTAACATAAAGGTGAACTCATAAGACGGTGTGTCTGATCTAAATCATTTGCACTCATTAATTGTATGTGGTATAAATCATGCCAAGACTGATATCAATACCTGTCATCTTTGGGTGTCTTAAACAATTACATACTGTCATCACTTCACAAGCTTCTCCACAAGCAAGAAGCATCAACTGTCACTGATCATTATTTGGCAAAGAACGATCAGAGCAAACCCGCCACTTAACAAGGAAGTTCTCTGAAGGATTTGAGTTTCTCGTCATTAGGAACTTTGATCTTTGATATATTGAACATTGTCAAGGCTGCTTTCTGATCAATCCAACATTCACCAGTAAATTTTACTCAGAAAAGTTAACCTGTATAATTCACTTCTACTCGTAGGCATAATTTGTGGAGGAATTCGTGAACGTTTATAACATCCTTCTTACAAACTCTTACGGATACAATACATGGACTTGGTGAAGAACTGGGAGGCATATTCATCTGGTAAGATGTAGATGTAACTCCCACATCAGCAAATTGTGACTACTATCGAAATGAAATATAGATTACATATGTATAAAATTTATTTTGAAACCAATTTGTAACTTTGTAATGCCCAATATGCTCTTTAAAATTTATTTAACGTCCAAAGCTGTGTTTGTGTTGGATTAGTTGGATTAGATCTTGTTTGCTATATAGCCGGTTGTCTTTTTCAGCAATTATGAAAAAGGTACTATTTACCTTTCACAAGTGAGTGAGTGTAATGGAATATGGGAAGTTATTACTCAACCGTGGTGAGAACACTCATTAGATGACAATGAGTTGGTTCCACACATGTGTGATACCACCTCGTGCTGCTGTAATGTCATAATCGGCGTGTGACGTCATAGTCGTTTTTGGTTGACGTCACAATGTTAGCCGCACGACTGCAATAGCGTTACAGTACCAAACAATTCACTCGTTTCATAAACATGTTATCAAACGGGACATCGTTTAGTATTCTATATATAACAGATGTGAAATCCATTACCACATCCTGCAGTTACACACAGGAAATTTAACTTTTTTGACATCCATTAACACAATGTCTTTCTTTGAAACAAAACCATCTATTTGCATCCATGTCCTTTAACAATTTGATAACATCATAACATAGCCATACACCTCTCGCACTGCCAATGTACAGGGCTTTTTTTTATCAAAACCCTTTCTCCAATTGTTATATTCAAACAGAAAATCATACGTAAATGTTTGAGATATTCAAATGTTTGTGAACTTCATTTTTATTTGATGTCGAATGCGAATATTAAAGGTCTAAGTAATCAACGTAACAGACAAGAAAGTTCAGTGTTCAGATTGCAGCGATTAAGAACCTTTGATGGCAATACAGTTAGCTTGAAGGTGATCATCACATCCGCTTTTACATCATTTGATCACTCATGAAGTAACTGGTCAAACGGGAGAAACTATAAGAATTTTCTTTGAAATACACATTGAAGAAGCGGTTTCATGGATTGCATCTGGAAAAAAAACATCAATAGATATCATCATTCAACGAACACGTAATAAAACAAATTTAAATTCCAATAAAACAAATTTAACTTCATAAACGTCCTTGAACACCTCAAACATATTCAAAAGTGATCTGAAAGGAACTCGCGGTTACCAAATGTTTACAAATCGGTTTACTTTAAAACCTAATCGGTGCAAAATCTATAACTGTACTTGAAGGTACACTTTGTAAAACATATACCAATCTCTTCCCAGTGTAAGTTAAATCTTAATGTCAAAGTGTCCACTTGTATCATTCTGTATAACGTTTTTTTAACGTTGTGTTCATGTCTTAAATAAACTCAAACGTAATATAAATATAGATATTCATTCATTCAAGTCAGTGTTCATACTAAGACATCACACTTTCTTTTTGGCATCCAAACTCACACTAAATTTGTTCAAACATGATTGGAACATGCAGTTAATAGTGTTAAGTATTAACTCAAATTTAACTTAACTTAAAACGATAATCAATAATGTGTTACTTCATCTCTAAATTGATATGGTTTCCCTTTGAAAACATTTCACAATCCCTTGAATATCCGTAAAATGTTAGTTAAAGTTTTGGACTCACAGCAGTTACCAGTGTCTGAACTATTTGAATATGTCTTAAAATGTAAATTTGGTTTACAAGGGGTCTAGAGATCTTACAAAAAAGAAAAGAAGTGTAACATACTGCAAAAAACTGTTTTTCAATACATAGATTTCTATAACGAATTGTTATGATTTGGTTCCATTGTCCATCCTTGAATTATTAAAAAGTGTTAACACTAAAATGGCCACTGGCAGGTTTCATATGTGACAACGTGGTGAACTATAGTGGATAACCCGGTGTTGTATTGTGGTGTTTTTCTCTCCCAAGTGAAGGTATACTGATAATTTGTTATCATAAATGGCAAATTTGAACAAAAAAATGCAAGGTAGAGCCTTTAAAGTCATTTTAACCATTAAGCTCTATTCAAATAACACAATTTGTGTATCGATGTCATGCAGTAGGTATTAGACAGTTTAAAAACAAAACTTAAAATAAAGTGAATTCCTGTTTATATACATGTATACAATGTCATGTAAAATGACAACATTCTCATCTCTGAATTCATATGTATATTATATCTTATATAGTTATGTAACTATTTGGCAAATTGTTTTTAGAATTAAACTATACAATAGTTATGATTCATAATATAATTAGCCACAGAAACAACTAAAGATAATAGTAGTTTAAGGGTTAAAAGCAGATATCCATATCCATGAACTAAAACATATTTTAAAATTGTTTTATTTGAAAGCTGCTTTATGATACTGTAATCTTGTGAAAACAATTACAAATGCCTAGTTCGAATCAACCATGGACTGTTTATAGACCGTCATCATTGGACAGTCACATGTCTGTAATCTGTATTCGGGTGACTCAATCATTCGAGTTTTAACCAAACATCATCCTCTTACACGTATTATATCCCTGTATCAGTTCATAATCTTATCACTGTAAGAGATTAACGAAGTCTCTGGTATCGTTCGATTACATTTACATGATACAATATCGCAGAGATACTTTCCTCCAGGTGCATCTCTGGGAGCGGCTGGATAGCGCAGTGGTTAGCGCGTTCGGCTTCGGATCAAGGGGTCCGCGGTTCGAATCCAGGGGCACGTCAACTTCGTTCGCAGTAGAGAACTGTTCTACACGCAGTAAGTTTTGGGTGCAATGCTACACTGAATTTCAGCGTAGTACCACCCATGGTTCGCTAGTTCCAGCCGATGCTCGCAGGTTTCACCGTAATACATAGCCACATGGCGTTGCGGGCGTTCTCCCTGCCATAATACTAGCAGCCGCGATTTAAGTGAAATAATCTTGAAAGCGGCGTTAAACCCCAACTCACCTCACCTCACCTCTCTGTGAGCATTTTGATAGAGTAAATGTGATGTTGAAACATTTGCCATCAGATTTCAGTCCTCAGAGACCCATTGACATATTTTCATTTCATTTTCATGTTGTAACTCTTCCATATAATAATTTCGTACAATACAATTTAACGTTTTCTTGTAACACATTCATGCTCCAGTTCTTCAGTTTGTTAGAGCATTTGAAATTATGAATAATCCGATTAAAATTACATGTAGCAGATGTAATGGAATATGGACCTTGAAATGTGTCCATGTGGCCTAAGATAACGTGACCTAGCATGGTTGTTATCCAGTGAATATGACGAGCCACGTAACCTTTAACGTAACAATTTCCCGTGTGAGTTCTTTTGTATCATATCGCAACAATCATTCCATCGTTTAATGCACTACAATTTGATAACTTATTTATGAAACTCGTGAATGGTATCGATATCTAACTCGCTTTCGCTCGTCAAATACCAAATCATTCACTCGTTTCATAAATGTTATTAAACGGGACGTTTAGTATTCTCTCTCTATATATAATGCAGTTACACCCTCATCTTGAACACAAAATGTGTTATACTCTGACTAAATCATATTCGTGTAATGAAGTTAGGCTAACTAAATAATCATGTCCTTACTCGTTATGAGAATGGGATATTGGTACTGAGACATGAAATGAAGTCAATCACTGTGAAATTGTCACTTTAGGTATAAAATTGTTCAGGTAGCAAATTGTGAACTTACATATTAACATAACCTTGATTGCTTATTCGCAGAGTTCATTGCCCGTATTCTCTTAAAATTTGATTGCAAGTAGTTTAACATTTAACATTATTATGTGAGCATATTTTTTCCAGCGATCTGATTGGTCGAGAGGCCATCACGTGACCGTCGACAGAAAAGCATATTGACTCAAGCCCGAGTCCGACCAAAAGCAATATTGACTTGAGTGACGTCAAACGATTGTTGCATGACGTCAAACGATTGTTGCATTACTTCATGCTATTGTAACCATGACGTCATCTGACCGTAGTTCCAGCTGTTCAAACCAAATTACATTTTGGACTGTATTTCATTGTTTTCTTTTCGTTCCTGTGTCAAATACATAATAAAACAATTATGGACTGGTGAATCGGTCAATACCTGTTTTTATGGACCCGAGAAAACAATATTGACCGTTTTTATGGACCCGTGAAAACTATATTGAACGCGGACTTCGTCCTTGGTCAATATTGTTTTCTCGGGTCCATAAAAACAGGTATTGACCGATTCACCAGTAAAACAATATTGACCGCGGACTTCGTCCTTGGTCAATATTGTTTTCTCGGGTCCATATAAACAGGTATTGACCGATTCACCAGTCTATAATTGTATAATGTCACACTCCCTTCGATTGAGGCATTTCGAATTTTCATTGACATTCAATAACTTTTGGTATGTTCAGGGCAAGTCTGGGACCTCATCATACAAATGTGTTTAAAAAAAGTAAACTCACTTTCCCATTGTTAAAAATACTTGTTGACACATCAAAACATGTTAATTATTTTGTGAATGAGTGTTTCTATAACGATAGAACTATCGTTAGAGTAATTTCAGATCTATATTATATTTCTCATATCGTAACTTAAATTAATAACAAATATTTCATGTTTATGAAATATTATATGATACTGATAATAGAATACTAAATATACGAAATGATGCCATATTTCATAGAAACGGTCTTACTTGAGTATATAAATTCAATAGTTCCATTTGACAATATAATCATTTTTGTACATATAGCTTAGGATATGTTTTACAAATCTAAAAGGACAAATGACAAAAAGAAAAAAATATTATTATTGTCATGCTAAGTGTTATCAATCTTTCCATGCGCTGTACGAGATCCATATTATTGTATCTGAAAATACTTTTCAGTTACCCAAAGCATGCTATTGCTAAATACATATCTCGAAAACAACACAAACAAGAGCATGACATATTTATTTGACCTTTCGTTATGAATACCTCTTTATATAAAGATAATTGAGAATATCAATTTAGATATAGAGTTTGTCATTAATTATAATTTGCTTGTATTATAATGTTTGATTAGCTGACAAATATGTAGTAAGATTATTCAAATTTTCTGAAAATAGTCCAACTTCTTATATGCAATCGCTTGCAAAACTATTTTTAAATTGCGGAAAGTATTGATTTGTGTCCAGTATACATGTATATGTCAAGTGAAAAACCTTCCCTAAAACGGTGAGTAGCCTTCAGAGACTAAAAAACATGATATCCAATTTTGTTCATGACAGCATATTTACTTTTGATATAAAGTGTGTTCGACTGTAAAAAAACATACTCAGTTCAAATACGTTTTCTTTTTTAAAAAATGCATATATATATGTATGGATGAATAGCCAAAAGAGTTATTACCCTTGGGGGTGAATTTCTTTTATACATTATGACCTTGAGATGCGATCTATAACTCAATTGATGTTGATTTTAAAATATAATTCTAATTCACAGCACGCAGTATTTTCACTTAAAAGATAGCATCGTTATATATATTCTGGTAGAAAGCCCTAATTTAAAACTTTTTTATTTCAATTTCACTAATCGTGTGAGAAACAATTTACCTTAAACACCTTATAGATTAAGGGTCAGGGTTTTAATTTTATTGAGAGATATAAACAAATAAATGTTTTTGAAAAAGTATACAGAGATCAAACCTTAATGTGAAAATTGTTTTAAAATATATCCTCTTAATGAAGAAGTAGGTGTATTTATTGTTCTGAAAAATTATACAAAAACTAATGGACATGATGACAATGGCTTTCGGTAATAATCGTTTTATATTTTATGATAGCTTTGAGGAATAAATCTATATATGTCACACAATACGTTTTAACTGTATTAATGTCAATAGGCACAGTATAGCATTGAGTGAAGTTTATATTCTTACATGACGTTTACACACTCGCAAAAGGTTAAGGTTGATTTTATATGTCCTTGATGATTACATGTTTTATACAAAAATATTCACAATTTCATTCATTAGCTTTTTAAAAAGCTTTGACAATAATGTTTTTAAAAATATGAAATGTAGAAATTTGATTAATAATATATGTTGACTGTTAAATTCACATCTTTAAACTTTAATTTATGACTGTAAGAGATCATAAAACAACTGTTCTATTTGGAAGGCGTGTTTTCCGAAATATGAACAGTTAATGTTTTCACAAACTTAAATTCATTTCAGTTGACTTCTAGACGCCCTATTTCAATCGTTTGTATTGCACGTCGATTGAATTATCATGTATTTTCGTTGGTGGTGTTTCTTTTGCAAATTAGTTGATTATGTCGTATTCTTGTAGAGTAGCAACAAACACTTCAGAAATGATGTTTTGTAATATAGTTCCCTTTTCACTGTGCCAACTGTTTGGTGTAAAGTCAAAATGTTAATTAGACGATATTATACATCAGTTAAGGAAGCATATAAAACTTGACATATGCAAAATTGTGCTTCAAAGTTTTTATTTGAATACTAACATATTCATCTCCATCTAAATGTATAAGTTAGACACGAATAACGGTGGATGTAATGTGTATATAATATTTCTTTGACAAACTGACTTTTCAGATAAATACCATTTCATTCATTAAAAGGGATACGTCACATAGTTAAAATGTTATATATTTCTCTTTATAAGATAAACTGCATCACACTCGATCAAATTAATATTTCGATACAGAAAGGTTATCAGTATATTGCAATGAGTACTGAGCAGAATGGACCTAAACCTATTAGATTTGCTTAGGCATCATATCTCAAAGGGGCAGAAGCACGTTTTTTCGGTGAAATAATTCGATGAAATGTATTTGAAAAACAATGTCACCAATAGTAAAAACATCCTTCCCTCTTAGGAAATCAATTAGTGCATTACTCACTCCTTAGCATACACAAGATACTCGGTGATAATAATATGATGTAAATGATTTAAGATTTTCTGCAAGGTGTAGAAAGTTATTGTTTTATATCAAGGCATTTTAGAATAATTAAGATAAAGACATCTCAGTGAGTTTTTTCTGAATTAAATTTCTCTCAAATGAAAATAGTTCATATTGATATTTATTGTTTTAAGCATTTCCTTGCAATTTTATAGAATGGTTAAATATGATATGAATATTTTATGCAATGCCTAAACATCGAGGTGTTTTTAACGACGCAATATAATATCTGTTTCCGATTATATAACCTTTATTTCTACTCGTGTTGTCTTAATGACAGCAATTTAGTTAATTTTATCAGAATAACTACTGTAAAGCTCAAGTTGTAATACTTCAACTACTTACATTACAAGTTTTTGTTCACTGTCATGGAAACATATCTCGCAAAAGAGCAACATTAGTAATAATCAAATACTACTTATCTCTCACCAATAGAAACGGGTTATTATATATGTCGATATCATTGTGGAACTAAATAGAAAGTTGACTTCTATATTAAAGGGACTCGGAATCTAATATTTGTTATAGTTTCCATAATTTCAAAATTTACAATGTGTTGAATATGTTTGCGAAAGATAGCTTTTGAACTGTTGTGATCAAACTGTTATCAAATGTAACGATTTCAAAGTGATCTGATGTGAAATAACTTGGTACTTTAACATGGATGATAAATCGTGCATAAATGCATGGATTTATCAACGTGACAATACAGCGGTCAATCTTTCTGTCCGAATCAACGATTTCACAGTTGATAAGTTTCTCATTTCATGTATCAAAACGGCAATGTTCTCAATGCCAAACCAATAATGATAAGATTATTTGCTGACGTCACTGTTCTACAAGACCATGTTTGTGTTCATTGGAACCACTTTGAGGCAACGGTGGTTTGGTTTACTTGCTTTGAATTGCAATGTCCTTTTCGGTCTGTTCACATACAAGCCGAACACCAGATACAGTAATTCCTTAATTAAAAGCCGAGCTTCTATTTTTTTCAAACTGTCTATACGATATCCGTCAAATCGACGTTTTTATTCAAGTCTGTCGTCTATTTAATAAAAAGAAGATGAATTGGCGTGCTTTATCGTACAATACAACATAGCAGGGAACATAAAACAAGGAGACCCCTTACACACTTACTCCCGTTTATATAAAAACCGTTGAGCTACTATGTTATTTGTATGCCCCCCGTCGTAGAGCACATTCACTTAACCTATACGACTCATATGACATAATTGCTCTTATTACCGAAATGACGTCATTAAGCACGAGCACATTTTATTGTCTCATAAAGCACGCTGTCCGTCCCATTCACCGCCTGTGTTTCTTTGTCGTGGGTATCTTATATTTCGTAACAAGAGTTAGAAATTCAGCAAAGAATTAAATTTCGGTTCACCTCGCGTTTAATTAAAAGTTCATACATTGTGTTGTTTGGGGTCCAATTTGCCAAATGTTATAGATTGTGTCATTTTATCGAGAAGTACTGACTGTTGCCGAACATTGCCATTTTGATGACAGTTGATTCGGTATACCGCCAATATAAAGGTAAAAGTGGCGATTTCTGATCGAAAACCGGACAATATAACGCGTGTGGATCGCGACAATTATTTACAACACACAAATTGGGTTGATAATGTTTAATAGGTACTATAACTACCGTGCATGTAAATAGGACGTGTAGTTTCGGTTTCTGCACATTTAAATTGGAAACTAATAAATTCGTATATATTTGGCGATTCGGGATGGATATGCAAGTTGAGTGAAATTATTTTAACTGAAATCAGCACATATCGTATGTTGGCGCGTCTTAAAGCCAAATAAAATTTCCTGAAACACAATGGATGCATCTTTTTTTCCAGAAAGCCCTGTGCAAGGTAGTTTATTCGAAGCAGGCTTCTATTCAAGGAATAATCTTTGATTTACCGTAGTCGAACCTTGGTCTGACTATGGTAATACAGTCCACAGAGAAATGCTCGGTCTTCACTATTCTCTTGTTAGGTTCCGTAACACAACATTCATTGACTTGTCTGTAACTGTAATAGTCCGACCATGTCTACGCATGTGCCGTAAGTTTTTATTTAAGAATTGACCTAAAAATTTATCAAGTTCATGGACGTATAAACTTAAAAAACGCTATGCAAACTGTGTAAATCAGCGTAGCGGATTTACGCCGAGTTTGCACAGCGCTTTTTTAATGTTATACCTCCATGAACTTAATAAATTTTTAAGTCAATACTTATAAATAAATATATTCGTACCTGATGTTTTGAAAAGGTTTCATTGCTACAAATAAACAAATTTGCAACAATTAGAGCTGTACTATTTACTCGTATGAAGACACCAAATATTAGCCCCGCCTACAACGTTTTCATCAGCCAAGGAAAATGTACAACGCATCTAGCCATGAACCTGACGTCATGGGGGCATGGCTAAATGTGATGTGACGTCATGAAATTATGTTCATGCAGATATAAACTGAATCTCTGTGACAGTGTTCAGCGAATCAGATTCACGCAAAGCAATTGCTATTTATTTATTCACTTTTAATCATTCGCCTTTCATGAGCACATTTAGCCCTTACTGTATTTTAAATTCGCCTTCTGAATAAACCATGCCCTCATTCCTTCAGTGAGATCTAGAAATAAAACCTTCTCACCAGGTCTGTGAAGGGCATTTAGAAGTGGCATACACAAGAACAGGAACATATTCTGGATAACAGCTTCTTTAATGTGAAAATACACGACAGTTCGGAGTGTATACTCACTTCCCTCGTCTGGAGGAATGCTTCTCAAACAGTTGATTCAAAGGGAAAGTTCTATCACCGATTTATCGGTAGCATCCGCCATCTTGGTTTCCCGGCATTTCGTGAAATGAAAACATGCTATATTTAACCCAATTTTAATTTGTTGTAACAATAAATCATATACACTGATAGAATATTCACATAGGAACTCATAAAACTAATAAACAATATGCTATTATTGGCGTAGCGCCGATGAATGGCTTCAATTCTCATTGTTTATATTTTTCAACAAATGTGCGCTTGTTTTTATCAAGTTGTGAACTGTAAATTCATCAAAGTACTAACTTCATTAATATCTACCAAGTTGACTGTGTTTTAATCATGTATTAATAGCATATATGTGTAAACACGGATATCCTCTCGAATTTCGTTTCCACAAAAAATACCCCGATAGAACCCTCCTTTTTGACATCACCGTTTGTGGAGACCACATTCCAGAGAACATGTTTCTATAACATAGTCAGTCAGCTGTCTGTTCGGGTTTTATATTCACAAATTTATACGTTTTTTTTATTGAAATAAGATTTTCTGAATATAAATGTTACATATGATATTTTGAATTCAATATCATGAACCCTTCGCCTTCAAGTGCACATAATACATTAAAGTTGTGGGCATATCGAATATTGGTTTATAAGATTTAATGTAATATGTATGTTTTAAATGATTCTGTTTAAATAATCACAAATAAAGACGTGATATAAAACACTGAAATCCATATTTTCAATAGTCATTGTGATTCTAATTAAATGTCAAAGCTTGTTAGTGTACTGCTTATTATGTAGAGAGCAGGTGTTTTATGACAGAGCGCTCAGAGTCTTTCAACTGAAGGCTATTCATCCGATTTCTCTGAGTTGCTTGTAGATTTGGTTCTCCAGACATGAGGACTGTAACATAAGAGTTCTCGAAATACGTAGAAACTGGTTCTGAATCTACTTTTGGTGAGCCGATTTAGTTCTTAATGAAAAGCATCATTTATTCAAATCTTTTCTGATGATTCTTATGTCTTGTGTACATGTGTCAAGCTAAATCAGTTTGGCTTTTCCCAAAGTTGATTTTCAGTTAAGTTAGTTCATGAATTGCAGGGAGTTTTGCCCAAATCACTCAAGAATTACCGTCAGTCTCATTTGAAAGAACAATGTACGATTATACGCTTTGAAGACACTCTTTTGGCATTTATTGTATGTTCCATTTATAGTATAAGTTTATGAATTATACCTTTATTTAGGAGGGTAAACAGCCCATAACACGACCCAATTATCCATCATCAAAAAGAGTATTGTTTGAGGAGGATTGTTTTGCAATTGGTTAGATTTAATTTCATTTGTTTTAGATCTCTATATTTTCATTAGAAAACGTGCTACAGTCCCTTTAAGTATACACTCGTTTTGTCGACACAATAATGGATTTGTTTGTGTTGTCGAGCCGTATTCTAAATTCTGTCAACTCGATCACCACTGAAAACATCATTACGTCGGTTGGTAGAAATACGTAACTTTGAGACAATAGCAATTTCATATTTAAAATGTTTCACCAAATATATCATGTTTCAACATCCTTAGTACATGTACAATGACTTATTAACGAACTATTGATGAAACCTCTATTGCCTGTTTTGAACACGACACAGACGAAGAAAAGTAGACGCTCACTACTTGTTCAATCTATACATGTGTGATCAAAGGGTTGTCAGTCTTTAAGGATTCAGTGTTATTCCCTAGATTTGGCAAAGAGAAGCGAGGGGATTGTATTTATAACAGGAAACCATGCAGGATTTACAGATACGTGATAGTTTTAACAATTATCTAATGACGGGGTTTGACTGTGCAAATCAACATCTATGATAATGCTTACCTTAAAAGTTGAAGTTCAATTCAGTTTCCTCACAATTGTCAATATAATGTTATTAATTAAGTATTTCCGTTTTGGCCCAGTTACAGGTCCGAGGTCCGAGGTCCGTTGTATTGGCCCGAGACGAAGTCGAGGGCCAATACAACGGACCTCGGACCTGTAACTCGGCCAATACGGAAATACTTAATTAATGACAATTTTATTAATTGACCTCTTTTCATTCTATTTGCACAACACCAAACATCTTATTTATATTGAAATAATAATTATAAACAAGATTGGTGAACAAATACCATGGGTCAATGTTATGAAGCGACAGCTTCGGGCTTTCACCAAGTGTGCGACTGCGCATGCTCAGACTCGTATTGGCCCAGTTTGTCTCGTATTAGCCCAGTTTGCTCGTATTGGCCCAGTTGTCGAATCATATGGTCTAAGCCGTAAATACCGTATACGTGCCATAACATTGATAGTTAATTAATAATATTCTGTATAAATGTATCCCATCTTGTTATAATAAACATTCAACCTGATGAAGGAGTAATCATATACTGCGAAACATCAATAGTGGTTACAATGACACAGTCGTTACTCTTCTTTAATCTTAAAGGGGCAGTAGCACGTTCTTTCGCTGAAATAAGTCGATGAAAAGTATTTGAAAAATAATGTCACCAGTAGTAAACAACCCATCTCTCTTCGGAAAATCAAGTTACAAAATAAGTGTACGTGGTTCCGAAAAGCAATGGGGATAAGATGTGTTCACAATAAAATGCCTGCCAAATGCAATGTTTGTGGAATACGAAGATATTTTACCCTCTAGAGTAAATATAAATGACATAAACTATCATTATAAATCATTTATTAACGCGGTATTAACATAATATGTAAGCTTGTTTACCAAGCCGGTTCCTCTTATGGAAATAAATATGTTTAAATATAATCGGAAATTAAAAAAAAATAAAAACCGTGTACTATTGCCCCTTTAAGATCACTTCGTACTTTAATTGAGACCTCGTTTATCCGGGCCCTATACCTTCAAAACTTCGAATTCATTAACCCATATAGATTAATATTTCCAGCAGTCGTTAGCAAGCAATTTGAAACCTGATGAATGAGTTAGAATCCTAAACGACGTGTTTGTTCACAATAAAGAGGTTGTTATCCAGACACTATAAATTTATATCAATCACGTTTTTACTGACCTCAGTAAAATCTTGTTTTCGATTTTTTTAAGAAATAAATATTTTTGATAAGCATTGCTTGCACACTCAATTAAACTAATACTAACTCGTTTGAAGGCATGTAAAAGCTTGTATTAATACGTTATACGACTTTTAACATCTCAGTCGAGACGGATGACACCATTTTGTTTACGTTTAGGGTCAAGGTCATTCAAGCGATATCAGCTGATCAGTCAATCGCAGTCAAACCGCACTATCTATAATAATACTAATTTTATTGACATGACGGAAAGATAAATACGTTGTATACTTCTCCCTCGCGTAATAAGGTCTCATGTACCATCTTTGTACCAGTGTCATCCCTCGCCTGAAGACTCGGGAATCACTGGTACAAATATGGTACATGAGACCGTTTTACCCTCGTGAAAAGCATACAACTTATATTAACTGTTTCTGTATAATATCTTCGGTTCATATATGTCACGTTATTTTTGCCAGATAGTGTACTTTTATCTATTCATATCGTCATATTTTCAATTCAGATTGAAACTTAAGCCTCGTTTATCCGGGCCCTATACCTTCAAAACTTCGAATTCATTAACCCATATAGATTAATATTTCCAGCAGTCGTTAGCAAGCAATTTGAAACCTGATGAATGAGTTAGAATATAATCCTAAATCACAATAAAGTGGTTGTTATCCAGACACTATAAATTTATATCAATCACGTTTTTACTGACCTCAGTAAAATCTTGTTTTCGATTCTATAAAAGAAATACATATTTTTGATAAACTTTAATTGTTAACTTTTTCTAGATCAGCTTTAACAATCTTGTGATAATTTGCTGTTGTTTTTACAACCTTTGTGTGTCGTGTCATGCTTGCTATTACAATGATTATTTTAAAACTAGACAATTAACTAAAATTTCTCACCGCAAATGGCTGCGACATTGCCCAAGCGGCGTTAAACAATAACTCACTCACTCTATACACTCATTGTTTCTAAATGCCATCCAAGGCTTCAAATAAAGATAAACCAATACCATATCCACATATAAAATGGTTTCATTAGTTAATTATTTCAAATGAATCTGTTTTCAACATTTCAACATTGTGAACACATCTCAACATAAAATCGTAATGTTTCGAATCGCAGTTAGTGCTTTAATGACAATTTGAACCATTTCAAGGTGCCATCTAAAAGTAAGCACACCAATTACTTCTCACTTGGTACACTTTAAAACTTCATAAACACATTTCAAATCAATATTTTAACAGTCCTTAGTATTATGAATAAATGTCAAAGCACCACGCAGTGTGAAACCGAGATTCATGAGACGTTGAAGGACACCTATGTCTCCTCTGAAGGTGTCTCTGGTTTCTCATTAACGATTCCAGAATGTCCGCTGTGGTTCCGGAATGTCCGCTGTGATCTCTTCACAAGTTTTCTTAGAAGTATATGAAGTAGGTAGATGTCCGAATTAAATGTAAATATAGTATATATTATATATATAGTATACATATGAGTTCTCAGTGGAAACAGGAAGATTGCCTGGGCGATAACTTCTTTAATGTAACAATAAAGGTGTATTTCACATTAAAGAAGTTGAAATCCAGAAAATATTCCCGTTCTTATGTATGTCACGTCCAAATGACCTTCAAAGACCTGAACAGAAGATGAAGACACATATTCGGACCTTTACTATAGATAGTGTATTGGTCAGCATAAAATCAGAATGCCATTTAACACAAAAATATATGTCATGTTTCAGATATATATAGCAATTATCAACCTCTTGTTCATATTGGCCGACTTTCGATTATTGCACTCTCATATTGACATTAAATACTGTACCATCTTTGTACCAGTGTCATCCCTCGCCTGAAGACTCGGGAATCACTGGTACAAATATGGTACATGAGACCGTTTTACCCTCGTGAAAAGCATACAACTTATATTAACTGTTTCTGTATAATATCTTCGGTTCATATATGTCACGTTATTTTTGCCAGATAGTGTACTTTTATCTATTCATATCGTCATATTTTCAATTCAGATTGAAACTTAAGCCTCGTTTATCCGGGCCCTATACCTTCAAAACTTCGAATTCATTAACCCATATAGATTAATATTTCCAGCAGTCGTTAGCAAGCAATTTGAAACCTGATGAATGAGTTAGAATATAATCCTAAATCACAATAAAGTGGTTGTTATCCAGACACTATAAATTTATATCAATCACGTTTTTACTGACCTCAGTAAAATCTTGTTTTCGATTCTATAAAAGAAATACATATTTTTGATAAACTTTAATTGTTAACTTTTTCTAGATCAGCTTTAACAATCTTGTGATAATTCGCTGGTGTTTTTACATCCTTTGTGTGTCGTGTCGTGCTTGCTATTACAATGATTTTTTTTAAACTAGACAATTAACTAAAATTTATCACAGCAAATGGCCGCGACAATGCCCAAGCGGCGTTAAACAATAACTCACTCACTCTATACACTCATGTAGCCAACTTCTAAATGTCATCCAAGGCTTCAAATAAAGATAAACCAATACCATATCCATATATAACATGTTTTCATTAGTTAATTATTCCAATTCAATCTGTTTTCAACATTGTAAACACATCTCAACATAAAATCGAAATGTTTCGAATCGCAGTTAGTGCTTTAATGACAATTTGAACCATTTCGAAGTGCCATCTAAAAGTAAACACACCCATTACTTCTCGCTTGGTACACTTTAAAACTTCATAAACACATTTCAAATCAATATTTTAACAGTCCTTAGTATTATGAATAAATGTCAAAGCACCACGCAGTGTGAAACCGAGATTCATGAGACGTTGAAGGACACCTATGTCTCCTCTGAAGGTGTCTCTGGTTTCTCATTAACGATTCCAGAATGTCCGCTGTGGTTCCGGAATGTCCGCTGTGATCTCTTCACAAGTTTTCTTAGAAGTATATGAAGTAGGTAGATGTCCGAATTAAATGTAAATATAGTATATATTATATATATAGTATACATATGAGTTCTCAGTGGAAACAGGAAGATTGCCTGGGCGATAACTTCTTTAATGTAACAATAAAGGTGTATTTCACATTAAAGAAGTTGAAATCCAGAAAATATTCCCGTTCTTATGTATGTCACGTCCAAATGACCTTCAAAGACCTGAACAGAAGATGAAGACACATATTCGGACCTTTACTATAGATAGTGTATTGGTCAGCATAAAATCAGAATGCCATTTAACACAAAAATATATGTCATGTTTCAGATATATATAGCAATTATCAACCTCTTGTTCATATTGGCCGACTTTCGATTATTGCACTCTCATATTGACATTAAATACTGATGTATGGATTGTACATTTGTAATCATTGTGCGAGTATATTTCATCACCAATCTATGACTGTATATTATCGAATGATATATTTATGTATCTTTCCTTACAATGAAATACTCGTTTTTGATTGGCTAACGGTCCTTACGTTTTTTCTTATGTACCCCGTCAGTCTCACGGTGTACACATTTTATGTACCCCGTTGTCATAGTAACAGCTCCTTGCTAAGAGTAGGTGTCACATCATGGTCAGATGTCGTTATAAAATGACGCACGCGGTGTACGGAGTTTTGAACAGTTCAATCAGCTGTTTACCAGTCTATTAATGACAAATTCATTTTCGCCTTATTTGCTGCTTGGTTTGGAAACAAATCTTATTTTGCATTGCTTGCACACTCAATTAAACTAATACTAACTCGTTTGAAGGCATGTAAAAGCTTGTATTAATACGTTATACGACTTTTAACATCTCAGTCGAGACGGATGACGCCATTTTGTTTACGTTTAGGGTCAAGGTCATTCAAGCGATATCAGCTGATCAGTCAATCGCAGTCAAACCGCACTATCTATAATAATACTAATTTTATTGACATGACGGAAAGATAAATACGTTGTATACTTCTCCCTCGCGTAATAAGGTCTCATGTACCATCTTTGTACCAGTGTCATCCCTCGCCTGAAGACTCGGGAATCACTGGTACAAATATGGTACATGAGACCGTTTTACCCTCGTGAAAAGCATACAACTTATATTAACTGTTTCTGTATAATATCTTCGGTTCATATATGTCACGTTATTTTTGCCAGATAGTGTACTTTTATCTATTCATATCGTCATATTTTCAATTCAGATTGAAACTTAAGCCTCGTTTATCCGGGCCCTATACCTTCAAAACTTCGAATTCATTAACCCATATAGATTAATATTTCCAGCAGTCGTTAGCAAGCAATTTGAAACCTGATGAATGAGTTAGAATATAATCCTAAATCACAATAAAGTGGTTGTTATCCAGACACTATAAATTTATATCAATCACGTTTTTACTGACCTCAGTAAAATCTTGTTTTCGATTCTATAAAAGAAATACATATTTTTGATAAACTTTAATTGTTAACTTTTTCTAGATCAGCTTTAACAATCTTGTGATAATTTGCTGGTGTTTTTACATCCTTTGTGTGTCGTGTCGTGCTTGCTATTACAATGATTTTTTTTAAACTAGACAATTAACTAAAATTTATCACAGCAAATGGCCGCGACAATGCCCAAGCGGCGTTAAACAATAACTCACTCACTCTATACACTCATGTAGCCAACTTCTAAATGTCATCCAAGGCTTCAAATAAAGATAAACCAATACCATATCCATATATAACATGTTTTCATTAGTTAATTATTCCAATTCAATCTGTTTTCAACATTGTAAACACATCTCAACATAAAATCGAAATGTTTCGAATCGCAGTTAGTGCTTTAATGACAATTTGAACCATTTCGAAGTGCCATCTAAAAGTAAACACACCCATTACTTCTCGCTTGGTACACTTTAAAACTTCATAAACACATTTCAAATCAATATTTTAACAGTCCTTAGTATTATGAATAAATGTCAAAGCACCACGCAGTGTGAAACCGAGATTCATGAGACGTTGAAGGACACCTATGTCTCCTCTGAAGGTGTCTCTGGTTTCTCATTAACGATTCCAGAATGTCCGCTGTGGTTCCGGAATGTCCGCTGTGATCTCTTCACAAGTTTTCTTAGAAGTATATGAAGTAGGTAGATGTCCGAATTAAATGTAAATATAGTATATATTATATATATAGTATACATATGAGTTCTCAGTGGAAACAGGAAGATTGCCTGGGCGATAACTTCTTTAATGTAACAATAAAGGTGTATTTCACATTAAAGAAGTTGAAATCCAGAAAATATTCCCGTTCTTATGTATGTCACGTCCAAATGACCTTCAAAGACCTGAACAGAAGATGAAGACACATATTCGGACCTTTACTATAGATAGTGTATTGGTCAGCATAAAATCAGAATGCCATTTAACACAAAAATATATGTCATGTTTCAGATATATATAGCAATTATCAACCTCTTGTTCATATTGGCCGACTTTCGATTATTGCACTCTCATATTGACATTAAATACTGATGTATGGATTGTACATTTGTAATCATTGTGCGAGTATATTTCATCACCAATCTATGACTGTATATTATCGAATGATATATTTATGTATCTTTCCTTACAATGAAATACTCGTTTTTGATTGGCTAACGGTCCTTACGTTTTTTCTTATGTACCCCGTCAGTCTCACGGTGTACACATTTTATGTACCCCGTTGTCATAGTAACAGCTCCTTGCTAAGAGTAGGTGTCACATCATGGTCAGATGTCGTTATAAAATGACGCACGCGGTGTACGGAGTTTTGAACAGTTCAATCAGCTGTTTACCAGTCTATTAATGACAAATTCATTTTCGCCTTATTTGCTGCTTGGTTTGGAAACAAATCTTATTTTGCATTGCTTGCACACTCAATTAAACTAATACTAACTCGTTTGAAGGCATGTAAAAGCTTGTATTAATACGTTATACGACTTTTAACATCTCAGTCGAGACGGATGACGCCATTTTGTTTACGTTTAGGGTCAAGGTCATTCAAGCGATATCAGCTGATCAGTCAATCGCAGTCAAACCGCACTATCTATAATAATACTAATTTTATTGACATGACGGAAAGATAAATACGTTGTATACTTCTCCCTCGCGTAATAAGGTCTCATGTACCATCTTTGTACCAGTGTCATCCCTCGCCTGAAGACTCGGGAATCACTGGTACAAATATGGTACATGAGACCGTTTTACCCTCGTGAAAAGCATACAACTTATATTAACTGTTTCTGTATAATATCTTCGGTTCATATATGTCACGTTATTTTTGCCAGATAGTGTACTTTTATCTATTCATATCGTCATATTTTCAATTCAGATTGAAACTTAAGCCTCGTTTATCCGGGCCCTATACCTTCAAAACTTCGAATTCATTAACCCATATAGATTAATATTTCCAGCAGTCGTTAGCAAGCAATTTGAAACCTGATGAATGAGTTAGAATATAATCCTAAATCACAATAAAGTGGTTGTTATCCAGACACTATAAATTTATATCAATCACGTTTTTACTGACCTCAGTAAAATCTTGTTTTCGATTCTATAAAAGAAATACATATTTTTGATAAACTTTAATTGTTAACTTTTTCTAGATCAGCTTTAACAATCTTGTGATAATTTGCTGGTGTTTTTACATCCTTTGTGTGTCGTGTCGTGCTTGCTATTACAATGATTTTTTTTAAACTAGACAATTAACTAAAATTTATCACAGCAAATGGCCGCGACAATGCCCAAGCGGCGTTAAACAATAACTCACTCACTCTATACACTCATGTAGCCAACTTCTAAATGTCATCCAAGGCTTCAAATAAAGATAAACCAATACCATATCCATATATAACATGTTTTCATTAGTTAATTATTCCAATTCAATCTGTTTTCAACATTGTAAACACATCTCAACATAAAATCGAAATGTTTCGAATCGCAGTTAGTGCTTTAATGACAATTTGAACCATTTCGAAGTGCCATCTAAAAGTAAACACACCCATTACTTCTCGCTTGGTACACTTTAAAACTTCATAAACACATTTCAAATCAATATTTTAACAGTCCTTAGTATTATGAATAAATGTCAAAGCACCACGCAGTGTGAAACCGAGATTCATGAGACGTTGAAGGACACCTATGTCTCCTCTGAAGGTGTCTCTGGTTTCTCATTAACGATTCCAGAATGTCCGCTGTGGTTCCGGAATGTCCGCTGTGATCTCTTCACAAGTTTTCTTAGAAGTATATGAAGTAGGTAGATGTCCGAATTAAATGTAAATATAGTATATATTATATATATAGTATACATATGAGTTCTCAGTGGAAACAGGAAGATTGCCTGGGCGATAACTTCTTTAATGTAACAATAAAGGTGTATTTCACATTAAAGAAGTTGAAATCCAGAAAATATTCCCGTTCTTATGTATGTCACGTCCAAATGACCTTCAAAGACCTGAACAGAAGATGAAGACACATATTCGGACCTTTACTATAGATAGTGTATTGGTCAGCATAAAATCAGAATGCCATTTAACACAAAAATATATGTCATGTTTCAGATATATATAGCAATTATCAACCTCTTGTTCATATTGGCCGACTTTCGATTATTGCACTCTCATATTGACATTAAATACTGATGTATGGATTGTACATTTGTAATCATTGTGCGAGTATATTTCATCACCAATCTATGACTGTATATTATCGAATGATATATTTATGTATCTTTCCTTACAATGAAATACTCGTTTTTGATTGGCTAACGGTCCTTACGTTTTTTCTTATGTACCCCGTCAGTCTCACGGTGTACACATTTTATGTACCCCGTTGTCATAGTAACAGCTCCTTGCTAAGAGTAGGTGTCACATCATGGTCAGATGTCGTTATAAAATGACGCACGCGGTGTACGGAGTTTTGAACAGTTCAATCAGCTGTTTACCAGTCTATTAATGACAAATTCATTTTCGCCTTATTTGCTGCTTGGTTTGGAAACAAATCTTATTTTGCATTGCTTGCACACTCAATTAAACTAATACTAACTCGTTTGAAGGCATGTAAAAGCTTGTATTAATACGTTATACGACTTTTAACATCTCAGTCGAGACGGATGACGCCATTTTGTTTACGTTTAGGGTCAAGGTAATTCAAGCGATATCAGCTGATCAGTCAATCGCAGTCAAACCGCACTATCTATAATAATACTAATTTTATTGACATGACGGAAAGATAAATACGTTGTATACTTCTCCCTCGCGTAATAAGGTCTCATGTACCATCTTTGTACCAGTGTCATCCCTCGCCTGAAGACTCGGGAATCACTGGTACAAATATGGTACATGAGACCGTTTTACCCTCGTGAAAAGCATACAACTTATATTAACTGTTTCTGTATAATATCTTCGGTTCATATATGTCACGTTATTTTTGCCAGATAGTGTACTTTTATCTATTCATATCGTCATATTTTCAATTCAGATTGAAACTTAAGCCTCGTTTATCCGGGCCCTATACCTTCAAAACTTCGAATTCATTAACCCATATAGATTAATATTTCCAGCAGTCGTTAGCAAGCAATTTGAAACCTGATGAATGAGTTAGAATATAATCCTAAATCACAATAAAGTGGTTGTTATCCAGACACTATAAATTTATATCAATCACGTTTTTACTGACCTCAGTAAAATCTTGTTTTCGATTCTATAAAAGAAATACATATTTTTGATAAACTTTAATTGTTAACTTTTTCTAGATCAGCTTTAACAATCTTGTGATAATTTGCTGGTGTTTTTACATCCTTTGTGTGTCGTGTCGTGCTTGCTATTACAATGATTTTTTTTAAACTAGACAATTAACTAAAATTTATCACAGCAAATGGCCGCGACAATGCCCAAGCGGCGTTAAACAATAACTCACTCACTCTATACACTCATGTAGCCAACTTCTAAATGTCATCCAAGGCTTCAAATAAAGATAAACCAATACCATATCCATATATAACATGTTTTCATTAGTTAATTATTCCAATTCAATCTGTTTTCAACATTGTAAACACATCTCAACATAAAATCGAAATGTTTCGAATCGCAGTTAGTGCTTTAATGACAATTTGAACCATTTCGAAGTGCCATCTAAAAGTAAACACACCCATTACTTCTCGCTTGGTACACTTTAAAACTTCATAAACACATTTCAAATCAATATTTTAACAGTCCTTAGTATTATGAATAAATGTCAAAGCACCACGCAGTGTGAAACCGAGATTCATGAGACGTTGAAGGACACCTATGTCTCCTCTGAAGGTGTCTCTGGTTTCTCATTAACGATTCCAGAATGTCCGCTGTGGTTCCGGAATGTCCGCTGTGATCTCTTCACAAGTTTTCTTAGAAGTATATGAAGTAGGTAGATGTCCGAATTAAATGTAAATATAGTATATATTATATATATAGTATACATATGAGTTCTCAGTGGAAACAGGAAGATTGCCTGGGCGATAACTTCTTTAATGTAACAATAAAGGTGTATTTCACATTAAAGAAGTTGAAATCCAGAAAATATTCCCGTTCTTATGTATGTCACGTCCAAATGACCTTCAAAGACCTGAACAGAAGATGAAGACACATATTCGGACCTTTACTATAGATAGTGTATTGGTCAGCATAAAATCAGAATGCCATTTAACACAAAAATATATGTCATGTTTCAGATATATATAGCAATTATCAACCTCTTGTTCATATTGGCCGACTTTCGATTATTGCACTCTCATATTGACATTAAATACTGATGTATGGATTGTACATTTGTAATCATTGTGCGAGTATATTTCATCACCAATCTATGACTGTATATTATCGAATGATATATTTATGTATCTTTCCTTACAATGAAATACTCGTTTTTGATTGGCTAACGGTCCTTACGTTTTTTCTTATGTACCCCGTCAGTCTCACGGTGTACACATTTTATGTACCCCGTTGTCATAGTAACAGCTCCTTGCTAAGAGTAGGTGTCACATCATGGTCAGATGTCGTTATAAAATGACGCACGCGGTGTACGGAGTTTTGAACAGTTCAATCAGCTGTTTACCAGTCTATTAATGACAAATTCATTTTCGCCTTATTTGCTGCTTGGTTTGGAAACAAATCTTATTTTGCATTGCTTGCACACTCAATTAAACTAATACTAACTCGTTTGAAGGCATGTAAAAGCTTGTATTAATACGTTATACGACTTTTAACATCTCAGTCGAGACGGATGACGCCATTTTGTTTACGTTTAGGGTCAAGGTCATTCAAGCGATATCAGCTGATCAGTCAATCGCAGTCAAACCGCACTATCTATAATAATACTAATTTTATTGACATGACGGAAAGATAAATACGTTGTATACTTCTCCCTCGCGTAATAAGGTCTCATGTACCATCTTTGTACCAGTGTCATCCCTCGCCTGAAGACTCGGGAATCACTGGTACAAATATGGTACATGAGACCGTTTTACCCTCGTGAAAAGCATACAACTTATATTAACTGTTTCTGTATAATATCTTCGGTTCATATATGTCACGTTATTTTTGCCAGATAGTGTACTTTTATCTATTCATATCGTCATATTTTCAATTCAGATTGAAACTTAAGCCTCGTTTATCCGGGCCCTATACCTTCAAAACTTCGAATTCATTAACCCATATAGATTAATATTTCCAGCAGTCGTTAGCAAGCAATTTGAAACCTGATGAATGAGTTAGAATATAATCCTAAATCACAATAAAGTGGTTGTTATCCAGACACTATAAATTTATATCAATCACGTTTTTACTGACCTCAGTAAAATCTTGTTTTCGATTCTATAAAAGAAATACATATTTTTGATAAACTTTAATTGTTAACTTTTTCTAGATCAGCTTTAACAATCTTGTGATAATTTGCTGGTGTTTTTACATCCTTTGTGTGTCGTGTCGTGCTTGCTATTACAATGATTTTTTTTAAACTAGACAATTAACTAAAATTTATCACAGCAAATGGCCGTGACAATGCCCAAGCGGCGTTAAACAATAACTCACTCACTCTATACACTCATGTAGCCAACTTCTAAATGTCATCCAAGGCTTCAAATAAAGATAAACCAATACCATATCCATATATAACATGTTTTCATTAGTTAATTATTCCAATTCAATCTGTTTTCAACATTGTAAACACATCTCAACATAAAATCGAAATGTTTCGAATCGCAGTTAGTGCTTTAATGACAATTTGAACCATTTCGAAGTGCCATCTAAAAGTAAACACACCCATTACTTCTCGCTTGGTACACTTTAAAACTTCATAAACACATTTCAAATCAATATTTTAACAGTCCTTAGTATTATGAATAAATGTCAAAGCACCACGCAGTGTGAAACCGAGATTCATGAGACGTTGAAGGACACCTATGTCTCCTCTGAAGGTGTCTCTGGTTTCTCATTAACGATTCCAGAATGTCCGCTGTGGTTCCGGAATGTCCGCTGTGATCTCTTCACAAGTTTTCTTAGAAGTATATGAAGTAGGTAGATGTCCGAATTAAATGTAAATATAGTATATATTATATATATAGTATACATATGAGTTCTCAGTGGAAACAGGAAGATTGCCTGGGCGATAACTTCTTTAATGGAACAATAAAGGTGTATTTCACATTAAAGAAGTTGAAATCCAGAAAATATTCCCGTTCTTATGTATGTCACGTCCAAATGACCTTCAAAGACCTGAACAGAAGATGAAGACACATATTCGGACCTTTACTATAGATAGTGTATTGGTCAGCATAAAATCAGAATGCCATTTAACACAAAAATATATGTCATGTTTCAGATATATATAGCAATTATCAACCTCTTGTTCATATTGGCCGACTTTCGATTATTGCACTCTCATATTGACATTAAATACTGATGTATGGATTGTACATTTGTAATCATTGTGCGAGTATATTTCATCACCAATCTATGACTGTATATTATCGAATGATATATTTATGTATCTTTCCTTACAATGAAATACTCGTTTTTGATTGGCTAACGGTCCTTACGTTTTTTCTTATGTACCCCGTCAGTCTCACGGTGTACACATTTTATGTACCCCGTTGTCATAGTAACAGCTCCTTGCTAAGAGTAGGTGTCACATCATGGTCAGATGTCGTTATAAAATGACGCACGCGGTGTACGGAGTTTTGAACAGTTCAATCAGCTGTTTACCAGTCTATTAATGACAAATTCATTTTCGCCTTATTTGCTGCTTGGTTTGGAAACAAATCTTATTTTGCATTGCTTGCACACTCAATTAAACTAATACTAACTCGTTTGAAGGCATGTAAAAGCTTGTATTAATACGTTATACGACTTTTAACATCTCAGTCGAGACGGATGACGCCATTTTGTTTACGTTTAGGGTCAAGGTCATTCAAGCGATATCAGCTGATCAGTCAATCGCAGTCAAACCGCACTATCTATAATAATACTAATTTTATTGACATGACGGAAAGATAAATACGTTGTATACTTCTCCCTCGCGTAATAAGGTCTCATGTACCATCTTTGTACCAGTGTCATCCCTCGCCTGAAGACTCGGGAATCACTGGTACAAATATGGTACATGAGACCGTTTTACCCTCGTGAAAAGCATACAACTTATATTAACTGTTTCTGTATAATATCTTCGGTTCATATATGTCACGTTATTTTTGCCAGATAGTGTACTTTTATCTATTCATATCGTCATATTTTCAATTCAGATTGAAACTTAAGCTATCTACGTTGTTGACATAAAGGTTTAAAGACATCGTTGGTGCAATCGATTGTGAATTTATGCTTTTTACTTTAAATTTTCATGTTGATTGCCATTTTCATTCATGGAAATAATAAAGGTGTATGTTCATATAAGCAATCAAATGATAATTGATAAATGATCGTTTTATAAAACATATATTTATTTGATCCTTTGATTATTTACTTCAAATTAGTTATGTACTGAAGTGTGAATGAATTGATTATGCATTTATAGTTTCAAATGAATAATCAAGGTGGATTAAATATATTTATTACTCAACTGTGGTGAGATCACTCATTAGATAACAATGAGTTGGTTACTAACATGTGTGATACCACCGCGTGCTGCCGTAACGTCACAATCGGCGCGTGACGTCATAGTCGTTTTTGGATGACGTCACAATGTTAGCCCGCGCGACTCCAATGGCGGGTGACCTATTTGCAAGTAAGCGTCACTAAAAACGATTTTATTGCAATTCAGCGCTACTTACATCATTGAGTAATAAATAAAATACAAAACTCGGTCCCGTTTGATAACATGTTTATGAAACTCGTGAATGGCATCGGTATTTAACTTGCTTGCGCTCGTTAAAATACCAAACCTTCCACTCGTTTCATAAACATGTTATCAAAGGGGACATCGTTTAGTATTCTATATACATATGTGATGTTTTCGTTTCTATACGTCTACAAGTCGGTCTATGTTCCTATAACCATCCAGTTAGACAACAAATACCATTTGCAATGAATTTCAAAGAAAAATAAATGTCCAAATTAATTTTTTTTAATTAGCCTCTGAGATTTAAAAAAAATGAAATGTTCAAGACTTTGCTTTAATATACTTTGCTTTGATATGTATGTTCATATATATATATATATATATATATATATATATATATATATATATATATATATATATATATATATATATATATATATATATATATATATAGTTTTTTGAGAAATGGTGCATTGATAGAAGATATCTATAAAGTAACATTGATTGATATAGTCTGTATTTATATGTATTATAATCTCACTTTTATAATCTGCTCAAATCATGAGAATTGAGTAACCATTGAAATATGCTTAATTGAATACTATAAAGTGCATAATGAATCAAATTATGAAACAACATGTAACAAGTTTGTTCAAATTATAATTTCATATCTTGCTTAGTAAAAGTACCTCAAAACGTATTAGAACCGTCACAGTTGGATTCTAGCAATTAATCAATCGTGTTCCAGTGTGGATGTTTGCATGTTTTGTTTATTAATCAAATATATTATTGAAATTGATTTATTGACAAATACTTGCATTCTCTATGTTTTGCTTATTTGCTTATTGTAACTGCATGCTTCCGAGAAAATACTAAGCATAGTCGTGTATGTTTACAATTAAGAAAAGAAGTTTTCGTCCAGAAATATAAATTAAGTACACAATAATTACTTAAAATCAAATATACATGTTTTCAAGTATTACAATTTGAAATCACCATTCACATTTAAAAACCACATTTACAGTGTATACTGTATTGTGATTTCCCGTTCATTTCTAATATTGGATAAAACTGACATATCCAGTTATCTCAGAAATTGTATTAGCAAGTATTGAGTACTGTAACGTCCCTTCCATCGAAGTTTGTCATACCGTTCCGTCTTGTATTTGATATCTATGACATTTTCCTCGTCTTTATTGCCGACCGGGAAACCTTATTTCTGTCTCTCAATAAGAGACGTTAGTGTTAAAGCTCTTACATTTGTTTCTCGCTCCTTCACTGTTGAATATATATGGTCTCGTTTACAAAGTAAGAGCCAATAAATAACGACTAACTTCAAAGAGAATTTTGACCGTTTGATCATTATTGAATACCATCATATTTCATTATATTGTGAACTGCTTGCAAATATCTAAATATCAAGCTTTTATAGCTTTTATTTGTTTTAAATCACATAAATATCAATGTACGAGGTGGTTGTCTGACAACCAAATTGTCAGAAATATAATCCTAAAAAAGTTGTTTTTCAGAATACTGTTTGATTTGCAAAGAAACAATTTTAATAGTAGAACTAATATTTCCAATAATTATTAACATTTTCAAGCATTGAGCTCATTGTAGGAAGGGTAGTGTTATATTGTAATTATATTCAGTTCGCTCTCTTGTTGCTTATTACTTATTATTAGCTCTTGGTGTTATGTTGTGTACGGGTAAAACTGAGAATTCCAAGGGTTGATTCCCTGCTTCACACTTACACCGAGTTGAGAGACTTATGGTGTCACCCAACTTCCAAACGCAAGGCATAACACTTGCCAGTCTGCATTACTGGCTGATTTAACCCTTGCGGTATTTCCCTAGCTTTCTTGTGTCGAGGCAGTGAATCGCTGCACTGGAAATGCATAGCGGGCCTGGATTTCTAAACACAGATTTCTTAAGGAAATACTGCAAGGCCTAAATCAGCCAGTAATGGAGACTGGCAAGAGTTATGCCTTGCATTGGGAAGTTGGGTGTCACCCTGGGTAAGTGACTTTTTTCAAAATGTCTCCTTCACCCAGCAGCAAATGGGTACCTGGTAACAGTTTTGATGGAGGTGACCTAACGACAAATTTATCAGCTTGGGTTAGACCAGGGTAATAATACTCATATAGCAATCACTGAGTGATTGGATCTGCGCTCTATAAATGAAAATATTATTATTTTTAAATGGATCAGTTATGGAGGAGGAGGAGAAATGTTTATTTTTGTGTCACGCCACAATCAAGTATATACAAATACATTTATAAACATGTTATTTTTAAGATTGAGGGCCCAGCCAGTAAATGACTTATGAGACACATGTATATAATATACAATATGAAATAAAAGCAGTATACATTATATAGTAAATATTTGTAAAATATAAAAGACAGAAAGGAAATGCAGTAAAATTATATTTAAAAATAAAATAGTGTTAAAGTCTTATGTTATCTTAATGTTAACCTCCGTATTTTACAGTTAACATATATTTCTCTGTAGGAGTGTTAATAATGATACGATATTAACGCCTGTCAATCAAACTCAAGAAGATACATCAAGGTATCCAACTGCTGTATATTTTTACTAGATGATTTTGGGTAGATTTGTGTACCTTACAATCACTGGATAAATTGATACACAAAAACGGATTTTTTAAAAAGTCAAACCACATCAATGATACATCCAAAATATATACATGTGAACTAAATAAACTATGATGGGAAAAGGTTTATTTTTGTTATAATGATGTTGACAATCTTGCTGTGATATTAGATCTGAATTCGAAAAAAATAGGTTTTATCATTATGTATATTTAATGCATAATCTGATGCAATGTAATGCATGTTTATAGCCAATACAGCTCAAGTCCTCCTTTCACAAAGCAATGTGCAATGTTAAAGAATGGGAGTTAAGATTTACCTTAGTTAAGATTGTTTTGTGAAAGGAGGCCCAGTACTACAGAAAGTGTATTCTTCTTCATATTGATAACTTTATGTATTTCAAAATACATATGTTTTATTAAAAACAAAATAATATTAAAACAACTTCATCCTGGACCGAATGTGCCAAATACTGCAACAAACAGTTGACTTGCAAAGGGAAGTTGTTTTCCCCTTCTACATATCGTCTATGAGTAGTATTATGTATGTCACATACGTCAATGTTTCATGTTCTGATGTAAGAGCGAGTATTGATACCTTAGGGCCGTCCATTGACCAATCGTAGTCTAAGATCAATCGGAAGACAAGTTACACAAGTATATCAGTCACATTTGATAGAGGAAAGCTATCTCAAGGCGTGGATGCAAAGGGAACATTAATTCCCATTGAGTGACTTATAACCACTATAATGTACAGCAAACACTAAACGACTTTCCATATGATATCATTGTATTAAACGAGATAACCTTTTGGTATCATCCGAGCGAGAGCGGGTTTGATACCAAATAATTAACAAGTTTAATACAATGGTGAATGTTTAACAAAGGGTGATATTCTGTTTATTACCAGCTCATAGTATCAACTTGAATAGCCGTCAGTTTCTTAGAACTAAGATAAATTGAAGACATATCTTTTCCAGAAAATACAGTGTATAACTTTTCATTTCTGCTGTTCAGGGAGCGCTACTGAGCAGAGCTAGAACTGGTGCTTTATAATATATAATTTATGATGATGATGATGATGATGATGATGATGATGCTTTCCGTGAGTCAGATACCATTGTGACGTTGTTACTTACACTGTGCCGTCACAACTCCAAACTACTATTACATCATAAGTATATCGGTATTACAGTAGTATATGGTAACACTTGTTAATTTTAATTATTGATAACTAATATCTTTCACCCTAAATCCAAATAAACTCCAGACGCCACCATGAAACTACATTTTATGAGTAATATGTCACTGATTAATTTCAAATTAAGTTTCAATAATGAAATATCGAGTCTGGTTTGCCCAAAGTGTAGATCCAGACACGTTAATTAGCACCAAGCTCATATGCCAATACTCCTATGTTGTTGACATTCTCAGGTTCTACGAAGTGGCACATTTCCTCTTTTAGCCCGTCTTTACCAATCAATTAGTAGACAATTACAATGATAAGTGACAACGAACTCTACCAGTGTGGTCTATTAAGGAACCAATGAGGTTCTTGGAACCATGTTGTTCCGTACAATACAGTGCCCAGATTCCCCCAGGAGGCCGCCCTGCTAGTCTGATGAAGAATTCCAATACAGACTGCTCATAGCGCTGAGGTGGAGTTTACAGGCAGGCTGGCAGCGGTGAGCTGTCCGTACTACCGATCGATGTGGGAATGTCTTAGAATCTGTACAAGGTTCCAACACTGAGTTCGTCTAGATGTGACAACATGGTATGGATACCTTTGAGGATGATGGACTAGTATTTGTGTCAATCAGTAATAGATCTAACGGATGAAGGTTTATCTGTAACTTGGGATAGTGGTCTAACTTTATTTGCTGGATTCGTAAGTGTGACAGGTAAGTATAACTGATAACATGATACTACGACAGGTAAAATGAATAGATTATGCAATACTATATTTAGCTAAACCACGTGCAACTAATAGATATGAATCTATTGCAAATCATTGCGTCACATATTCATCACGACAATTCAGTTGTTAAGTTAATTAGTTAAATGTAGGATAACTGAATATTTTCCCAGAAATTGATTTTTTGGTATTACTTCTTTGTCTGGATCAAATTCTGCCAAAATAAATATTTGTATCTGACGTAAAGGATTTAAAAATTGACAGACATGTGTTGTGTTGATACAGTTTGCTCATGATAAAGGATGCTTCAAAGAATAGCAAGTGACAGGCAATGTGGTTTGGCTATTTACATTGCAACACATTATTCACTGTCAACAGAGTGTGTGCTTTTAGTTCCCTCGGTTGAATTAATGAAGATATAGTTTCTTTCTGTATAACTTAGACATTTTAGAAGTTGTACATATGTTAGAAGATCGAGTTTGATGGATATCTAACCCTTTTAAAACAATGAATGCAAAAGGTATGATGTCCATAGAAGCTCGTTTCTATGGTTATCATAAGTAAAAAAATTCCAAGGGCAGCATGTTGATATTCTGAAAAACTCACTTAATAATATTTGTGCATATGACAACAACGTTGTACAAGCAATTTCATCTAGTAAAAGAGTACTTTGATTGGCTGAATTCAAAGTTAGTTTTGCAATTAGCGACACGGTTGAAAAAGGTGCCATTTACAAATGACAAGTCACAATCCTGTTTTGGAAACAGAAACGTAAGATAAAGGTTTTCCTCGTTTAATATATATGTGATCATCGTATGGTACTGAATTTGTGAAAGGATTGACCATAAATATGCGAATAAATAAGGACGACCAAATCAGAGTCAAAACTTAAAATAATATATTTGTATCATATGTATCAGACATTTTCTACGTACATTTGCCAAATGAACCTTTACAGTCAAAGGCTTTGAAGACACTCGGTGAAGCTAGTGGAGCTATACATACATATTGGGTAAAAAGTAGGGAAATAACACGTGCTACGAGTTTCAATGGTAGGGGATTTGGCGGGAAGCGAGAAATATGGCCCATTTCAAAAAGAGGTTACGTGGGAAGAACTGGCTTTAGTTTCCTCTGTGGGAAGAGAATGGGTGGATTAATGTTAACGAATAGTTCAATACAAGGAGAATAATTTGTTTCTGATTTTATCCTGATTCAATCTTTTATTTTATAATCGATGATGTTAAAGTGATAACAAACGTTTGTAAAAGCTGAAATTTGAGCGTATCTAGTTGGAAGTTTTTAAACCTCTTTCAACGTGACCTCCTTTATTGTCAATATTTTTTTAAAAAGGTAAATAATTTCTCGCCGCTTATAACTACAATGTTCCCTAAGCGGCGTTAAACAATACTTCGCTCACTCATTGTCAATGTCTGTAAACATAAGTTGAGTCATAAATGCCGTAAAGGTACATGTGAATGGACGGTTCACCGTTATCACCGTCATTTATGATGACGAAGGGTTCACCAGCATCCGTCGTCGCAAAGTCGTCTGGAATTACGATGTATCATCGTGATTTACCCTAACTGTTGGTTTGCCATAATTGAAGTGATGGATTTGAAATTCTGACCATCATATTACAGCTGCGTATCGAAAGTTTGTTCACTTACTTGTGTATCTTATTGCAAATATCATATAAATGATATCAATATAATAGAATTTTCATAATAAATGTCAATCAATCAAAATTATCAAATAATAATCAGATAATCAAATAATCAGCTGATGTTCAATGTGAGTTAGTAAATTCCATTTGAGTTCGTTGGAAAATTGTATTGTTTGTATGCGTATTTATTACATATTCAATGAATATCACTATTAAACACAAATGAAACACAGTTGTAGCTAGTATTTCGTTAGGTAGTTCAGAATTTAGTATAACCCAGAGAGTTAATCCGTTATAACAACGCACGTCGTCGTCCCTCCAGCATCAAAGGATTTTTACTGTAATAATCCGCTTCCCGGTAAGACACTGTATGGACAAATGTGCACCATCATTTAAGTCTACTAACCACTGTCCCTGCAAGAGTGTCGGTATTTTATCATCTACTAAAAGCTATTGAATGTCACGTCACTGTAGGAGACATAACCTCATGTGAAAATGTCAAATCAAGTTTATTTAATTTTCTAGTAATAGAGCAGAATACAACCATTGGGAAAAGTGGTTCATAAGTGTAGCAGACACGCCATTCTTACTGAAATAAAATGCTCTCACGAAAAGGTAAATAAGAGTCACAAATGGCTAAATAATACTCCTGAATCAATACTCCAAAAATCGCTCCAAAACGAATGTCATGGCTCTGTTAAACCGAGTGAGTACATTTCCCTTCAAGTGGCCATTTCAAGGTGTTCATATTTAAATGGCCGCTCGAAGGTAGTTCTCTGTAGTGATCTAACGATACCTAAATACTCAGAGTAAAGTTTAAAATATGATACAATGATGGAATGGTCAACAATTTTGCTGTCTGAACTCTCAAAATCGCATGGTACCTACTAATCTACCTCTCACACTGAAGAGTTCAACAAAAGTATCATTTAGCACCATTTTCTTCCAATACGGATAACCGTTTACTATGAAGCATTTTATCAGGGCGTGTAATGAGATGTTTCACCTTCTAACGTAACAATATACTGTGTTTAATAATAAATGGCAAATTTGAGAAAATTAATATGCAAAAATCGTGCAACAGCGCCTTTAAGAGGATGGTTTGTGATAATTCAGAATGGCATTAAAGGGCGATGATGAGGATGCATACATAATCATAACTAACGAGGCAAGCGTTATGCTGTTAATCAATAAAGTGACACGGCTTCTTATGGTATTTGATGGTGTCGGTGTAAAAGAGACAAGGTTTGGCACGCTGATTATCTTTTCAATCCCATTACTGAATAAAATATCAATTTATTAAGCGCAGTAAATTTATAAAGCTGTAAATGAAGGAACTCTTCATTTTGCGAGGTAAATGTTTGGTATAATGCGATTTTTAGATTTCAAACATTTCAATCATTGTACCATATTTAAAACTCCACTCTTGATGTTCGGGTATTGCTACATCAGTGGGATCACTTGAAGTACCTTCGATTAGCCATTTTAATGTGAACAAATTAAAATGGTAATACGATGGGAAATGGTATCGCATTGCTTAACCGAATCATGTACATTCGTTTTAGAACTCTTTCGATTGATTAGGAAACAGATTTAACCATTGGTAATATTTATTTATATTTTTGTGAGAGCACTCTATTTCAGTAAGAAAATCGTGCTAAAGCGCCTTTAATGACAAATGGCAGAAGACGAAGTTATTCCATTTAATTGAAAGATATAATATGAGTGACACTTCTGTTGGAAGTACTTATATACTCCTAAACATCGTTGTAAAATTTACATTTAATGTTGCTTACTTTATAAATAATAAACAAATGTCATCTTGGATAGCCAACTTCATTCAGTCGAAATTCATTGCAATAAAGATATCTTTCTTTACTGAACTTAAATGCCTCAAAAAGAAAAATTCAACCTGCTCCCAAAACGAAACAGTGAAATTGACATGAATTTTAATATTTTACAGATTGACGGATGGCAATGACATCTATGGCATCAGAGTCCGGAGAAAACAACATGAAATACGGTGAAAATAAAGAGGAAGACGAATGAATAATTCCATCTGTGATGAGGTAACTTATAGATGTTCTTTACACCCCTAAACATCATCACTCCGTTACGTCAAATTGCCCTGATAACTGAGGAGATGAAAATGAAGCTGCGATGGACCGACGTGAACCCGTCAGTGTTCCTGGTTCCACTGATCTCCAGTTGCGTGACAGCTCTAAGTAGTCATCAACATCAGCAACAACATCCGGAAGTCCGGGACACTGATGGGGAGGACAACGGAGCAGTGGTCTACATAATAGCTGTCCTTGCCTTCTACTCAATAGGAGTGATTGTCATGATCATCCACTACCTCAGGACTGACAACAAAGAGTTCGAGGAGGAGGTCATCCAGGAGAACACTGTCCTGAAAGGACCTAGAAAGGATCACCCTCTGAATCTGGTAGGAAAACAGGTCTTTGATACCGTGACCTCGATTGATTGCGAAGACTTTGATGAAAATGAATCGCCGAGGACTGTTATCGTCAGCGACTTGTGAACTTAAAAGGTTGGGGAGCATCATTTTGGTTGTGACTTACAAAACTGTTAAATCTCTTTGTTACAGTGTTCTGTGAGATAAGTAGATACTTATTAAATCCAATCGGGTGACACTTGTAAATATAGGAACCTATAAGCATGTAGTTTATACAATCACAACTCACTAGTAATAAAGAATCCGGTGCCATGATGTTGTCTTTTGATATTAAGCCGCCTCGTTCTCTTATTTGTTCAGTCTGGTTTCATTCTTGGTGATATGGTCTGATGTACCATCTTAGTACAAGTTTCACTCTCGCTTAAAGGCTCTGGAGACACTGGTAGAAAGATGGCACATCAGACCGTGTTACCCTCGAAAAGCATACACATTATATCATATCGACATTTTAAAGTGGTTTCACTGGAGACAGCTTTGTCACTTGTCACGAGAGATCTTCAAGATGCACATTAAAGGGGCAGTAGCACGTTTTTTCGGTGAAATAAGTCGATGAAATGTATTTGAAAAATAGTGTCACCAATAGTAAAACACCCTTCTCTCTTAGGAAAATGGTTCCGTAAATCCCTGGGAATCGTTTTTGTCATTCGAAATAAAAAAAAATGTGTTCACAATAAAATGGCCGCCATGCAATTTTTGCTTTATAAGCAACACCGTTGCTACCGCTACGGATAATTGGTTTGTGTAATAAGATGTTTTACCCTCTATAGTAAATATAAATGACATAAACTATCATTATGAATTGGAAATTTGCAAAAATAAAATTTGCAAAAAACGTGCTTCTGCCCTTTAAAACTAATCTTTGAACGTACACAATTCCCACAGACACATTCGTGAGCTTCGTATCTTTTGAAAACTCACAAACATAATTTATTCAGCTTTGAAAAAATAAAGGTAACAATTCTCTCGGCTATATAGATGACACTTTGATGTCGAATTGGAAAAAACACTTTCTTGATAAAATGAGTTCAACGCAATTACGTTGTTCACAAAATATGACACACTGAATTATTATAATTCCGAGCTATGAACCTAATCAAAGGTTTAAAGGGGCGGTAGCGCGTTTTTTCGCTCAAATAAGTCGATGAAATTTATTTGAAATTATAATGTTACAAATAGTAAAACATCCTTCTCTATTCGGAAAATCAAGTTAAAAAATCAGTGTACATGGTTCCTTAAAACCATGGGAATCGTTTTTGTAATTCTAAATAATGATATTTTTCACATTAAAATGCCCGCGATGTTTTACTCTCGAAAGTAAATATAAATGGTATCAACTATCATTATAAATGGGATTTTTTTTTTTTGAGTTTGCAAAATTGGTCACAGAAACCTACTATTGCCTTTGCAGTAAAAAGTGTACATTATGTAGTAATTTTCGTTTGTTTGTTATGAAAGGTTCTGTCTGTGATACATATAATACGTCATAAATCCAGTGTTGATCCTTTAAACAATCTGAAGGCAATCCCGTAAGCAGCAATAATATACACACGTATGTAGCATAAAAGAGAATCGACCGCACTGTGAATCCATGAAATGTATGGATCATGTGTATGCATTATTGTATTATGACTACGGTGTATCCTTGATGCTGATTGGTTGATTTTCCAATGTTGATTGACAATGAACACCCGCAACTTGGCTAGGGTGACTCATTGTCGTTGCCATGGTATAACGTCATAATGACCAACCGTTTTGACGTCACAATGTTAGCGTCACCGCTAGTGTATGAATTTTGTCCTTCGCGATTGACGATGTTGTTGATGCTGACAATATACATCCTATAAATAGCGATGCATAACCTGCTGGTAGCGAGCATTTTTCGTACTATACATTCAGGGTATTAAAGGGGCTGTAGAACGTGTTTTTGCAAATTTTATTTCTTAAAATTTCCCATTTATCATACTAGTTTATGTCATTTTTATTTACTTTAGAGGGTAAAACATCTTATTTCACAAACCAATTATCCGTAGTCAACGTAGTAATTACGGCGTTGAATATGAAGTAAAAATTGCATGGCGGCCATTTTAATGTAAACACGTTTTATTATTTCGAATAATAAAAAAGTTTCCCATGGTTTTAGCGAATTGTATACTCAATTTTAACTTGATTTTCCGAAGAGAGAAGGGTGTTTATTATCAATGACATTATTTTTCAAATACATTTCATCAACATATTTGAGCCGAAAAATCTACTACTGCCCCTTTGAGTAGTTTAACGAGCCTACGAGTCGAACACGAGGGACTTCACAATTCAAAAAGGAGGAATGATTAATGATACATATCGTAAGTGTGGCGGGTATCATTTATGACATATTGTAACATTTCTGGGGTAAACTGTAAAAATGGCTTTTTAAAAAAAATGAATAATTGTACAAAAAAAAAATTAAAAAATTCTTGGGTAAACGATCTTCCTGCATAGACACTATATTCATCAAACAGCAGGATTGTCATACAATGGGAAACCTATTCATTCAAATAACACATTCTCATTTGAAGGGCTGGGTATTGCACCAAATTTCGTATTGCGATATATTGCAATGCATATAACTTGTATTGCAATATTTATTGCAATATATTGAGTGAACTCTACATTCAATTTTAATACTTCTGTTTGCAGTTTAAACATTACATATTTAGTAAAAACCCTTTAAAATCTTTCGAAAATTAGAAAATAAGTCAAAATGATAAGTTAATTTTGATTGCACAAATTTAGAAAATATTGTTTAATACAGTTCAACACATAATCTTGCACCCCAAAATAATTCTGTTAAGTTAAGCTGGTAACTATGCCTAAAAACAAAATACATGAATAAATTTAACTAAAACTTTGTTGATGCGATATATTGCGATATGAAAAATCGCGATAGTATTGCTCAGCCTTACTCATTTGGTCTTCCTTGACCATGAAGCAAGAAAGAAAAAATTTCGTGAACAAAATCTTTGGCAAATGTGGACTATACACAGAAAATGTGTTAAATCTCTCATAACTGTTTCTGTTATTTTATATGTTGGTGTTACCTTATTTTTGGATATTTACACATTATTATGTATCTCTGAGAAAAATAAAGTGGCAAGATTGTGCTAATTTATCTCGCCTGATGAGCTATGTGCTAATGTACTGAAAATATATATTAGTTTTCTTCCAAATAGTGTATTTAGTTGCAGTGCATTAGGAACAACATCGGCTAACAATCACTTCGATGAAGACAGGAAATGATTTGATATTGGATTCATGAAATTATACTGACGTTCAAAAGAGACTCCCCTTAAATGTTGAAGAAAGTGAAATAATATTTTACCATATTGTCCAATTCCTCGGATTTCGTCCGGTGTTCCCAGCAATGTTCGCCCCATACATGCCATTGTTGTGCTTTTGCGAATGTTTTTAGGTTGGATCAGTTTGGGATTCTTGTTTGGATTCGATCAGCACATTTTTGTGGGATGTTTCTGTTGGAGGTCAGTATTCCTCATAGACCAGTAAACAATGTCATTAAATTCAGGTCGGGCGTATATATCGTGACTTTCTTTTATAATAATAGTATATTTATACTGCGCACATGTCCATGCCCAATGCATGCTCAAGGCCCTACACAATTATTATCCTGAAGGAATCGTACTTCCGGTGCCGCCTATTAAGCGCTCCGCGTGACCGTATTAGTTCATAAATTCCCGTGTTAGGTACCCATTTGTACAGCTGGGTGAACTGAGTGCAATGTGGATGATGTGACTTGCCTAGGACACAACATAGTATAAGACCAAGGTCACAAATGTTTGGTGTCTCCACCGGGATTCGAACCCGGGCCGTTGGCGTGAGAGGAAGGCATGCTAACCACTACACCACTGTGCTCCACTTTAATCTTTTACCTTCCATAAAATCAACCGACCAGCATTCATAAGCAATCGTGACGATACATTCTTTACTTTATCCCTGGCTAGTTGCAGTCCCATTAGGAGTAATACTTGGAAACGCAGGGAATTTTGCACACAACCTTATGGTCAAAACGGCAGCCACTTAATGTAACAGCAATGCTTACACTGTGTACTCGAAATCGATAAAGATACAGATACACCTTAAAGGGGCAGTATCACGTTTTCTGCAAATTTTATTTTTTTAAATTTCCCATTTATAATGATAGTTTATGTCATTTATATTTACTTTAGAGGGTAAACATCTTATTTAAAAAAACAAGTATCCGTTGTGGTAATAACGGTGTTGCATATAAAGCAAAAGTTGCATGGAGGCCTTTTTATTGTGAACACAAACTATTCCCGGAACCATGTACACTCATTTTTTAACCTGATTTTCCTAAGAGAGAAGGGTGTTTTACTATTGGTGACATTATTTCTGAAATACGTTTCATCGACTTATTTGAGCGAAAAAACGTACTACTACCCCTTTAATGACAACTATTTCATTCTTTGTTGTCAGTTAATAGATTAAGATATACCGATATCTAGCTCAACCGTTTTCAACATTCTATATTTCCAATTTTATACACAGGTGACTAACGATTTGTGAAATCTCATTGTGACTTCAGCCGTTTCAGTGCTTTTCATTAACGATTGAAGGTTATTTGTTGAAACATGTACATAACAAAACTGAAACATTTTTACGAATTACGCAAGTGAATTCTTTATTTAGGATCGTTCATTTGAATATCAGATTATAATAATGGATATATGGATATAGAACAATAAGGTCAAGTCTTAAACAAGTGCATTTTGAAAAGGAAAGTCTCTAATGCTTTAATGTCTTGTTTCGTTTACGTTTTCATGGTAAGGGATATATACACTTATGTATTATGATGACTTCAATTCAGTGCGGACCTTCAAGAAATGAACATTAATCTCAAGCTGTTTCTTTTTCCTGAAATAGTTGGGGAAAAATAACTTTGAAGTCGCATCTCTAAATGGTCTAAACGTTGCGGCATAAATGAATACATTCAGGAAACTGTTCAACAATAAACACACAATTCCAAATTTTACAAAATCACTTGATATCTTTTCACCTGTTCTGGTCAGTGAAGAGTAGAGGATACACGCGGACATTGGAAGGTAGAAGAGAACAAAGAGACCAGCGGTCAGTACAATGGTGAGCGAGAACTGGATTATTTTTGGTCCTCCAGTTTCAGCTGCAGAAACTCTACGACGAGATCGACCAATCTCCAATAGAACCCTCACAACAAGCACGAAGATGATTAGTCCAACGATGGGTATCGCGACCGATAATAGGCCTCCTACTGGAGTATACACTGCAGTTCCGGTAACAGAGAATCCCGCGTGATAGCAGAACTCAAATCCAGGAGCTATGATGAACAGAAGACGAATGATGCTGATGGCGACGGTTCCGCTCACAGCAATGATGAAGCGACGAGGAGACACAATATGTATGTACTTCAGTGGCCAAAACACGGCAATATATCTGTCAGCAATTGAGACAACGACATTCATAATGTTCTGACCATATAAGACAATGGCCATGCATGCACTTGGTCCGATGAGCCATGAAGGAAAGGCAAATTGTCTTTTGAAAGCTGAAGGCATGGAGAAAAAGAAATAGTAAAATCCATAGAAAAAGTTACATAGAGCCATGAAGGCAATATTCCATAACGTCGGTTTGTGTAGCTGGGAAGATCTTACGACGACGAAGACTACGATAGCGTTGCTAACCAAGACTGGAAGCGTTGTAAACAGGTACAGCAAGCCTAGAGTATACCCACTGTCAGCAGGGTTCGTGACGTTACAGATACTCATTTCAATAAAGCAAACGATCTCAGACGTCTTACTTTCGAGCAACTGGTGAATATAAATGCGACATGTGATTGCATCGGCGTCAGTACTTATGCACTGTATATTTGAGAATATCAAAAACGTATTCGATGCGCATTGGATAAAACAGACCCATGATTAACACTCACAAATCTGACCTGTGATGGATAGACCTGTCGAGTAACATCCGTTTTAAGTGAAAATTTATAGATGGAAATTACCAATAAGAAGGATGTCGTTAGATAACACTATATATCACAATTTCTATGCTTGAAATAAGTACAGAGCAATTTGACAAAAGCTACGTTGCTTCTTCAATTGCATGGTTTGGTTGAAATACGAAAGGTAGGTGCATTGATTCGGTATTTGGAACACAACTTATATATGTGCAATATAATAAATAAACAGGATTATTATATACGTGTTCTGAATATCTTTATGATACAACTTTGATTATTTGAAACAAGTGTTGTGTAACCAGTTGAAAGTTATTCAACTTATGTTGTGAATAATCAAGCTCCTTCCTATCTCTCGGACTTAATCGAATTTTACATCCCCAGCCGCTCCCTACGCTCTGAATCGAAACAACTTATCATTGTGCCAAAAGTCAGAACAGTCACTTATGGGGAACGTTCTTTCGCCTTTGCTGCTGCCTCATGTTGGAACTCTCTTCCTCACACGATCCGTCTTTCAGACACTCTGACAACATTCAAGAGAAGCCTTAAGACTTTCCTCTTCAGACAAGCTTTTCTGAACTGATTCCTTTATACCACACGTGTGCGCTTAGAGCATGCACTGAGCATGGATTTAGCGCTATATAAATGGACTGTTATGTAATGTTATGTTAACCAAAAGAAGTTATTCAACGATAGTGATCTACTTTCACCCTCAGCTGATTGAAAAGAGTTGTACCCTTTCGACTCTTCAGTTTGTCAGTTAACCTGTTAGACACTCCAGATTGGTAGGTCAAACCTCACCTTATCCAAAGTCTCGTTTAACCTTTTAATTCTACCAACCAGTCAAGTGCCGAAGGTCAGATGAAATATTGTATTTTGACATCAAGCGAACCAAAAAACTAACATCGACAAGATTTGATGTACAGACACTTTATATCAGTAACCCAAAACATGTAAACCATACACATAGTTCAAACATATCACATTTCCAACACGGCAACATATGGTACAGATTGCTAAAAATCATTAACACATTTATATGAACAGATGTTCCATATTCTTCTTTCAAGATCGGATAGCATGTTGTTTAAACTGCATTTCGTCAAAGGTTTTTTGTAACATTTCACAACTTTTTTGCTGATGACCACCCAGCTCTCTGCAGAATAACAGGAAAATTAAACCTCATCGCAGCCGACACAAAGACTGATCCCGTTTTATGTACTTTAAACTAGTCAGTGTCTACACCAGTACGACTCAGATCAAGTCTATTCCATCTATTGACTGTTTCTCTGTAGATTCGAGCATGTGGCTTATTGTACGATTCGGAACTCTTGTTTCTGAACTTCTCAACTGTTCAGTCCAACATACTCATTCAGATCTGTGATAGGACAAATATTCCTTTCTGTAGGATAAGCACAAACATCTATTTTGTGAAAAGTTAAATCTTGACTGTTTTATATGGTTGTGATATCAAAATGTGCAGTTTCACATAAATGCAAATGTTGCCCTCTCTGCAAAGTATGTCAGCAACTCGTGGAGATATGTGCAAAGCCCGTCTGTTTCCACTGTCGACGAGTGCCCAGACTTCACTGGAGGATAGTGCCCTGTTTCCAAAATGTATCAGCCATGGTCTGTCAAACAGAAGATTAAAAATATGAGAAAACAAGCATTTGTCACTAAGGTCACATGATTCCCCGCCGCAAATAAACAATTCAAAGAGAAGCTATGTGAATATAAAAATAATCCAGTTAACAGATTTTGAGATAAACTGGCCAAGTCTTATTGTGACCTTGAAATGAAGATCAAGGTCACAAAAACTCTGTTGGAAGATTTGTAAAAGAAGAGAATCCAGTGAATAGTAGCTGAGCTATTCAAGTTCGTAATTACGGACGTATGTAGTTTCACACAGACGTGGACGGACGGACGCTGTCGAATACTAAATTCCAGCTTTACCCTAAACGCACGGCTGAGGATAACCAAATTTGTGTCATATATAGTGGCTACGACAATATCAGTACCGTCATCAGCAATAATAACCTGAATGCATTATGGAACAGATTGGTGGAAAACAGTAAAACTGATTTCTGGTTCTGTTATCAGACGAGTCTCGTTATCGTAGCCCTGGCTAACGTTACGCTTATGCGTGTATTCTGCAACGCAATCGTTATGGCGTTGGACCCGTTATGGTTTGTGGAGGCATCACCACATATCACTGGACATATCTGCTTGTCGTTGATCTAAAGAGCATCTGGTACAGAGGTGAAGTTTTACTGCCTACTGTGTTACCCTTTCTTCGGCAATGCAAGGCCGCATGTAGCGTGTGTTTTAAACGACCTCACCGGCAGCAGAACATCATCATGGTCAGCTGTTTCTTCAGATCTCAACCATATTGAGCATGTTTGGGAGCGATGGAGAGACGATTGAGAAGATGTCAGCCTGTAAACTTGAACGACATGAAGCAAATCGTTGTTGACCTTTGAAATGAGATCCCACAAACATTTTTCACTAACCTGACATTCGGTCAATGTCATGTCAAACACATATCGTACTTCGAATGTAAACTCATACATGTTCATATTTTGTAATAATGGTAGGATATGATTTCCTATATGTGTAAATGATAATCAAAATTCAAATTTACTCAGTGATTTTAATCGTAAGAATATCGTTACATCTGGGGGCTTGGTTGACTTATGCAAATGTATAGGGTCAAGAACACTGACTTTACTAATTGATGAAATAATTATTACAACCTCATTTTTGGTTTTTGATAGATTTTTTTTTATAAAACAACATCTTTTTAACACTTTTTAACAATTTATAACACTCATTGATTAGATCAACGACTATTTTCTAAAAAAAAAGATAAGGAGGCCACGACATGGCATTCAGTCAGAAATAACGGGAAGTTGTCCATGCGGTGACTTGAAAAAATATATGGCTGATATGGTTGATTGCTGATATGGCACTGCTATTGACGACACGTTCGATATATTGCTATATTTGGAAACACTGCACAGGTACATGTTTATACCCCACTTCCGGTCTCGTTGCTATGGTTTCTTTTGTTACAAGTGTAGGTGTATTAGCCGAAACACCTACACTTTTTTTCTGATATACCTATACTTTTTCTGTTATACCTACAATTTTTCTGATATACCTACACTTTTCTAATATACCTACACTTTTTAACAACTGAGAAAAAATGTGGTCAATTTTCTAAATTTCCAAATTCTATGTGATGATACTTTATAAAATGTCAGATTATAAATGAACATATAAGGAACCTGGGATCGAACCAGTGTCCTGTTGCTTTCTGGCCGAACGACCTAACCATTACACCACGAAGCCAGTTGAAACTTTGAACATTTTTTCATGGCCAAATGAATAAGGTTCTTATAATGCGTGAAATAATATCACAATTTTATGGGGTTTTTTTTATATAAGAATGGATTTTGGGTGCAAAATGTCTTAACATACTGAGTTGTTTCTGTTTTATCTAAACTTTGTCAAGTTGACATTAGCCATGCTGTTTATAGCGTCAGCTGTACATTTCAGCAAGATGTACGTGCATCTGCGTTGACAATGCCGTCATTGGGTCATATCAATTAGATTTCGAGCCTCAAACATGGGTAACCATACAACGCAGCACGGGCTGCGATGTCACAGACGAGGCCGTATTTGGGTTGTGCGTTTCATGCACAAGCTTGTTTACAGCTGTATTTGTTTAGAAATATTATGAAATAGCTTCCATTACACTCGACCGTAAGTAGGGTATAAGACAGATATGCCCATACTTTTCGTCGTGAATCAAATGATACCCTACACTTTTCCCCGTTGGAGCCTTACTCGGCTCCACCTTGTAAGGGCTCAACGGGGAAAAGTGTAGGGTATCATTCGGTACACTCGGAAACGTATGGGTATATCTCTCACTTATTTATCTTTGGAAGAGATTCTTTTTGTGAGATTCTAAAAAATGTAAGTGAAATTCTTTGTTTATTTTCACGGATTTTACAAAAACTAATCGATTGATGTTTTCATTTGCCAAATTCACAAATTTGCCATTATTTTCTAACAACAATATATTCAATGTTTAATTTTTTTTTAATAAGCTAGGTGACGATATTCTGAACATAATGATATAAAATGTATGCATTTTGAATGCACTTACTATAGAATTTCAATCCTTTGAATCGAATAGGTAACATTTTTATTAGGACGTTAAACACCAGCATGCAGGCAATTTTGTGATTGAAAATACCTTCAAGATTTTTAATTCGTCAATAAAATTGGATACTGATTTCATCACATAAACGCCCATTGATTTCTGATTCGGAAAATGTGAACTTTTTCATGAATCACGGAAATTGTCACACACTTTTGCCGTATGCATGTCAAAGGGTGAAATGAAATGAAAACCCCTATGGTCACTATTGTGGCCTACAGCAGGCAGGATCTTAAAACTCCCTTCACTGCATGCATCATTATATAACATCATCTGACCCGTTTCACACCTCCTCTTGACCAGGAGAACATTAACATGGCAGCAGGGTACACGAAATGTGTTTACTGTGAGACTAATGGGGTACATACGAAAAAATGTACGACTATGACCCAATCATAATGGAGTATTTTACTGTAAGGAAAGATAATTGTTATAGAATCATTTCATCATGATCATTTTCACTTTCAACTTGTGAAAAAACACTACGATCAAGAAATTCCATTTCTTATCTACTGAACTTTATTGGTTCTGGTTCTGATATTTGAACTAATAAATGACCGTTGATAAATTCAAGTTTCACTCCCGACACATATATGGCCCAAGCAAGTGCTCCGATTGGTCTACACTCATTCACTTTGCACAGTTGTTTTTAGAGCAGAAAAAATAGAGCTCATACTTGTTACATCTTCCTTAGAATTCAAAGTTATAATAATAATAATTCTTTATTTCATACCTTTATCTTAAATGTGTTTAGTTGGTAAGGGAGATCAAAATTCCCTGCCTTAGTTTTTGTTAAACGCAAACGCAAGGCATACCTCTTGCCAGTCTGCATTACTGGCTGATTTAACCCTTGCGGTATTTCCGTCGCTTTGTTGTGTCAAGACAGCGAACCGCTGCACCAGAAATGCATAGCGAGCCTGGATTTCTAAACACAGATTTCTTAAGGAAATACTGCAAAGCCTAAATCAGCCAGTAATGGAAACTGGCAAGAGTTATGCCTTGCATTGGGAAGTTGGCGTGTCAATTGCAATGACCAATTGGTCTGTGATCTCACCTTCTTCTGTGGCGCTATCCTCCAGCTCGCTGGGGTCGTCTACCCCACTTCCTCTCTCTTTTTTCAGATGTTCCTTGAACCGGTACGATTGGAACTGGATCTGACTTTCATCCTGAGGAAAGATTGTATAGCTCTGTGACCATACAAAACCTCCACTTCGGCCTCGAAAACCGAGGTTGTACCGACGACTGCTATTGAAACCAACGTTCCAACGTCGCTTTGGAAATCTTTCAACTCTAGCAAGTATTGGACATCGAGATCTCGAGGACATATCACAACTTCGTCAATAAACAGCAGATCCAGAGTTCTTTATGAGGTGGGCTATTACACTGCCCTTTATTCTGCTGCAATGTCCGATCATAAAAGCTCTTTGTGTTTCTGAATTGCGAGTAGATTCGTATATCCCATAATACTCAAAACGTTCATAACTAAAGCTAACATCTTGTCAAAATGGCGTTTTGTAATGTCAATATTGTTAGTTAATATTAGCTCCATTGAACGGATGGCAGTTGTTGAGCTTTTAATAACAACGTTTTCGGTTCTCTGAATTTTCTGTCAATTGGTGAAACATTGTCAATTTATCAGTTAAAGAACTATCAGATGCTGGAAATTCACGGGCTCCAGGTGATTTTTCAAACGTTTACTTTCGATCGATTTTGTTCGTGTGTAAATCGAGTTACACAATGTCAGCTCCCTTTACCAGTTAAACAATGTCATTTTTACATTTTACATTTTTAGAGGTAGACGCATCTGAAGATACATTGATATAATCGTTTCCTTGGAATAATCTTCACTTGACTTTGCGTCTGACTTTCTTCCCGCGTGTAGGTGAATGCTTGGTGCAGCCATGTTTGTGCAATATTGTTAAATTCAAAAGTGTTCAGATTTGACAAAGGTTTATCAGTATTTTGTCCTAACAATTATGACATCGCGGAACTCGTTGACAACGCAAGCAAGAAATGATATAAATATGCCTAAGGTCTTTTGGTCAAAGCTCGCTCAAAAGCAATTGATATTAGCTTGAGTAGCGTGTGCTCTTGCATGCACACTTGCCATCTCCTGTTACCTTCGGCATGTGACTTGTCTATAGAATGTCTGTTGTTACCTGTTGTTACCTGGATCATTACACATTAAGGTAATATGATCACTTTGATTCAACCTCGGATCTTCAAGAAGTGAACATTAATCTCAAGCTGATTCCTTTTCCTGAAATAGTTGGGGAAAAACAACTTCAAAGTCGCATCTCTAAAAGGTCTAAACGTTGCGGCGTAAATGAATACATTCAAGAAACTGTTCAACAATAAACACATAATTCCAAATTTCACAATACCAGTTGATATGTCATCTTCTCCGGTCAGTGCAGAGTAGAGGATGCACGCGGACATTGGAAGGTAGAAGAGAACAAAAAGACCAGCGGTCAGTACAATGGTGAGCGAGAACTGGATTATTCTTGGTCCTCCAACTTCAGCTGCAGAAACTCTTCGACGAGATCGACCAATCTCCAATAGAACCCTCACAACAAGCACGAAGATGATGATCAGTCCAAAGATGGGTATCGCGACCGATAATAGGCCACCTACTGGAGTGTACACCGCAGTTCCGGTAACAGAGAAGCCCGCGTGATAGCAGAACTCAAATCCAGGAGCTATGATGAACAGAAGACGAATTATGCTGATGGCGACGGTTCCGCTCACAGCAATGATGAAGCGGCGAGGAGACACAATATGTATGTACTTCAGTGGCCAAAACACGGCAATATATCTGTCAGCAATAGAGACAACGACGTTCATAATGTTCTGACCATATAGCACAATTGCCATGCATGCGCTTGGTCCGATGAGCCATGAAGGAAAGGCAAATTGTCTTTTGAAAGCCGAAGGCATGGAGAAAAAGAAATAGTAAAATCCATAGAAAAAGTTACATAGAGCCATGAAGGCAATATTCCATAACGTCGGTTTGTGTAGCTGGGAAGATCTTACGACGACGAAGACTACGATAGCGTTGCTAACCAAGACTGGAAGCGTTGTAAACAGGTACAGCAAGCCTAGAGTATACCCACTGTCAGCAGGGTTCGTGACGTTACAGATACTCATTTCAATAAAGCAAACGACCTCAGACGTTTTACTTTCAAGCAACTGGTGAATATAAATGCGATATGTGATTGCATCGGCGTCAGTACTTATGCACTTTATATTTGAGAATATCAAAAACGTATTCGATGCGCATTGGATAAAACAGACCCATGATTAACACTTACAAATCTGACCTGTGATGGATAGACCTGTCGAGTAACATCCGTTTTAAGTGAAAATTTATAGATGGGAACTACCAATGAGAAGGATGTCTATATATCACAAGTTCTATGCTGGAAATAAGTAAAGAGCAATTTGACAAAAGCTGCGTTGCTTCTTCAATTGCATGGTTTGGTTAAAAGATGAAAGGTAGGTGCATTGATTCGGTACAACTTATATATGTGCAATGTAATATATAATTATTATTATATACGTGTTCTGAATATCTTTATGATACAACTTTGATTATTTGAAACAAGTGTTGTGTAACCAAAACAGGTTATTCAACTATAATTATCTACGTTCACCCTCAGCTGATTGAAAAGAGTTGTACCCTTTCGACTCTTCAGTTTGTCAGTTAACCTGTTAGACACTCCAGATTGGTAGATCAAACCTCACCTTATTCAAAGTCTCGTTTCACCTTTAAATTCTACCAACCAGTCACGTGCCGAACGTCAGCAGAAATATCGTATTTTGACATCAAGCGAACCCAAAAACTAACATCGACAAGCTTTGATGAACAGACACTTTATATCAGTTACTCAAAACATGTAAACCATACACATAGTGCAAACATATCACATTTCCAACACGGCAACATATGGTACAGATTGCTAAAAATCATTAACACATTTATATGAACCATATAACCATATGTTCCATATTCTTCTTTCAAGATCGGATAGCGTGTTGTTTAAACTGCATTTCGTCAAAGGTTTATTGTAACATTTCACAACTTATTTGCTGATGACCACCCAGCTCTCTGCAGAATAACAGGAACATTAAACCTCATTGCAGCCAACACAAAAGCTGATCCCGTTTTATGTACTTTAAACAAGTCAGTGTCTACACCAGTACGACTCAGATTAAGTCTAATCCATCTATTTACTGTTTCTCTGTAGATTCGAGCATGTGGCTTATTGTACGATTCAGAACTCTTGCTTCTGAACTTCTCAACTGTTCAGTCCAACATACTCATTCAGATCTGTGATTGGACAAATATTCCTTTCTGTAGGATAAGCACAAATATCTATTTTGTGAAAAGTTAAATCTTGACTGTTTTTGGTTGTGATATCAAAATGATCAGTTTCACATAAATGCAAATGTTGCCCTCTCTGCAAAGTATGTCAGCAACTCGTGGAGATATGTGCAAACCCCGTCTGTTTCCACTGTCGACGAGTGCCCAGACTTCACTGGAGGATAGTGGCCTCTTTCCGAAATGTATCAGCCATGGTCTGTCAAACAGAAGATTAAAAATATGAGAAAACAAGCATTTGTCACTAAGGTCACATGATTTACCGCCGCAAATAAACATTTCAAAGATAAGCTATGTGAATATAAAAAGCATCCAGTTAACATATTTTGAGATAAACTGGCCAAGTCTTGTTGTGACCTTGAAATGAAGGTCAAGGTCACAACAACTCTGTTGGAAGATTTCTAAACTATGAAGAGAATCCAGTGAATAGTAGTTGAGCTATTCAAGTTCGTAATTACGGACGTATGTAGCTTCACACGGATGTGGACGGACGGACGCTGTCGAATACTAAATTCCAGCTTTACCCTAAACGCACGGCTGAGGATAACCAAATTTGTGTCATATGTAGTGCCTACGACAATATCAGTACCGTCATCAGCAATAATAACCTGAATGCATTATGGAACAGATTGGTGGAAAACAGTAAAACTGATTTCTGGTTCTGTTATCAGACGAGTCTCGTTATCGTAGCCCTGGCTAACGTTACGCTTATGCGTGTATTCTGCAACGCAATCGTTATGGCGTTGGACCCGTTATGGTTTGTGGAGGCATCACCACATATCACTGGACATATCTGCTTGTCGTTGATCTAAAGAGCATCTGGTACAGAGATGAAGTTTTACTGCCTACTGTGTTACCCTTTCTTCGGCAATGCAAGGCCGCATGTAGCGTGTGTTTTAAACGACCTCACCGGCAGCAGAACATCATCATGGTCGGCTGTTTCTTCAGATCTCAACCATATTGAGCATGTTTGGGAGCGATGGAGAGACGATTGAGAAGATGTCAGCCTGTAAACTTGAACGACATGAAGCAAATCTTTGTTGACCTTTGAAATGAGATCCCACAAACATTTTTCACTAACCTGACATTCGGTCAATGTCATGTCAAACACATATCGTACTTCGAATGTAAACTCACACATGTTCATATTTTGTAATAATGGTAGGATATGATTTCCTATATGTGTAAATGATAATCAAAATTCAAATTTACTCAGTGATTTTAATCGTAAGAATATCGTTACATCTCGGGGCTTGGTTGACTTATGCAAATGTATAGGGTCAAGAACACTGACTTTACTAATTGATGAAATAATTATTACAACCTCATTTTTGGTTTTTGATAGATTTTTTTTATAAAACAACATCTTTTTAACACTTTTTAACAATTTATAACACTCATTGATTAGATATTTTCTATAAAAAAAAATAAGGAGGTCACGACATGGCATTCAGTCAGAAATAACAGGAAGTTGTCCATGCGGTGACTTGAAAAAATATATGGCTGATATGGTTGATGGCTGATATGGCACTGCTATTGACGACACGTTGGATATATTGCTATATTTGGAAACAATGCACAGGTACATGTTTATACCCCACTTCCGGTCTCGTTGCTATGGTTTCTTTTGTTACAAGTGTAGGTGTATTAGCCGAAACACCTACACTTTATCTGATATACCTATACTTTTTCTGTTATACCTAAACTTTTTCTGATATACCTAAACTTTTCTAATATACCTACACTTTTTAACAACTGAGAAACAATGTGGTCAATTTTCTAAATTTCCAAATTCTATTTGATGATACTTTATAAAATGTCAGATTATAAATGAACATATAAGGAACCTGGGATTGAACCTGTGTCCTGTTGCTTTCTGGCCGAACGACCTAACCATTACACCACGAAGCCAGTTGAAACTTTGAACATATTTTCATGACCAAATGAATAAGGTTCTTATAATACGTGAAATAATATCACAATTTTATGTTTTTCTTTTTATATATGAATGGATTTTGGGTGCAAAATGTCTTAACATACTGAGTTGTTTCTGTTTTATCTCAACTTTGTCAAGTTGACATTAGCCATGCTGTTTATAACGTCAGCTGTATATTTCAGCAAGATGCGCGTGCATCTGCGTTGACAATGCCGTCATTGGGTCATATCAATTAGATTTCGAGCCCCAAACATGGGTAACCATACAACGCAGCACGGGCTGCGTTGTCACAGACGAGGCCGTATTTGGGTTGTGCGTTTCATGCACAAGCTTGTTTACAGCTGTATTTGTTTAGAAATATTATGAAATAGTATCCGCTTACACTCGACCGTAAGTAGGGTATAAGACAGATATACCGATACTTTTCCTCGTGTATCAAATGATACCCTACACTTTTCCCCGTCGGAGCCTTACTCGGCTCCACCTCGTAAGGGCCCCACGGGGAAGAGTGTAGGGTATCATTCGATACACTCGGAAACGTATGGGTATATCTCTCACGTATTTATCTTTGGAAGAGATTCTTTTTGTGAGATTCTAAAAAATGTAAGTGATATTCTTTGTTTATTTTCACGGATTTTACAAAAAGTAATCGATTGATGTTTTCATTTGACGAATTCGCAAATTTGCCATTATTTTCTAACAACAATATATTCAATGTTTAATTTTTTTAAATAAGCTAGGTGACGATATTCTGAACATAATGATATAAACTGTATGCATTTTGAATGTACTTACTATAGAATTTCAATCCTTTGAATCGAATAGGTAACATTTTTATTAGGACGTTAAACACCAGCATGCAGGCAATTTTGTGATTGAAAATACCTTCAAGATTTTTAATTCGTCAATAAAATTGGATACTGATTTCATCCCATAAACGCCCATTGATTTCTGATTCGGAAAATGTGAACTTTTTCATGAATCACGGAAATTTGTCACACACTTTTGTCGTATGCATGTCAAAGGGTGAAATGAAATGAAAACCTTTTGGATCACTATTGTGGCCTACAGTAGGCAGGATCTTAAAACTCCCTTCACTACATGCGTCATTATATAACATCATCTGACCCGTTTCAAACCTCCTCTTGACCAGGAGAACATTACTATGGCAGCAGGGTACATGCAATTTGTTCACTGTGATACTGATGGGGTACATACGAAAAAATGTACGACCATGCGCCAATCATAATGGAGTATTTACTGTAAGGAAAGATAATCACTTTCAACTTAGAAAATAACACTACGGTCAAGAAATTCAATTTCTTATCTACTGAACTTTATTGGTTCTGGTTCTGATATTTGAACTAATAAATGACCGTTGATAAATTCAAGTTTCACTCCCGACACATATTGAGATCTGAGATGGCCGAAGCAAGTGCTCCGATTGGTCTACGCTCATTTACTTTGCACAGATGTTTTTAGAGCAGAAAAAATAGAGCTCATACTTGTTACATCTTCCTTAGAATTCAAAGTTATAATAATAAAAATTCTTTATTTCATACCTTTATCTTAAATTTGTTTAGTTGGTAAGGTAGATCAAAATTCCCTGCCTTATCCTAGAGTTTAGAGTTTTTGTTAAAATAGCGTGTCAATAGTAATGACCAATGGGTCTGTGATCTCACCTTCTTCTGTGGCGCTATCCTCCAGCTCGCTGGGGCCGTGTACCCCACTTCCTCTCTCTTTTTTCAGATGTTCCTTGAACCGGTAGGATTGGAACTGGTTCTGACTTTCATCCTGAGGAAAGATTGTATAGCTCTGTGACCATACAAAACCTCCACTTCCTCCTCGAAAACCAAGGTTGTACGGACGACTGCTATTGAAACCAACGTTCCAACGTCACTTTGGAAATATTTCAACGCTAGCAAGTATTGGACATCAAGATCTCGAAGACGTATCACAACTTCGTCAATGGCTATGCTTGATTCGTTTTGGCGGCGTATACACCGGTCACATGTCCGGCGTACGCCGTTCCTCTACTAGGCTCAGTTGAAACAAGTGTATCGGCGTACAGACAGGAAGACGTCATCATCCCTCAAACTAGCTTAAAAAAACATATCATTTATATTATATAACTATTTTTTTTAAATTATTTCAAAACATTGATTAATATTTTATTAGCGTGTAATGCAATGTTTTAAATAAGCAGTGACATTTAAAAATAAATCAGTCAACTATTTAATTGTACAACGCAACTTCATAAACAAAAGGGTTATTGAATGTCGCAAGGGTAACATTTGTCCGCCATTACACGCCGCCTTCGCCGGTCATTTCCAACCGGCGCATTCGGAGTACGCCTAAGGCGTACGCCGGGTTCCAATCAAGTGATTTGCCGGTTGCGCCGCTTCCGGCGGCGTACGCCGGGTAGTGCGCCGGGTCCCGAATCAAGCATAGCCAATAAACAGCAGATCCAGAGTTCTTTATGAGGTGGGCTAACACACTGCCCTTTATTCTGCTGCAATGTCAGATCATAAAAGCTCTTTGGGTTTCTAAACTGTGAGTAGATTTGTATATCCCATAATACTTAAAACGTCCCTAAGTAAAGCTAAAATCTTGTCAAAATGGTTTTCGTAATGTCAATCTTGTTGGTTAATATTATCTCCATTGCACGAATGGCAGTTGTTGAGCTTTTAATAACAACGTTTTCGGTTCTCTGCATTTTCTGTCAATTGGTAAAACATTGTCAATTTATCAGTTAAAGAACTATCAGATGCTGGAATTTCACGGGCTCCAGGTGATTTTTCAATCGTTTACTTTCGATCGAATTTGTTCGTGTGTAAATCGAAATTACACAATGTCAGCTCCCTTTACCAGTTAAACAACGTCATTTTTACATTTTACATTTTAGAGGTAGACACATCTGAAGACACATTGATATAATCGTTTCCTGGGAATAATCTTCACTTGACTTTGCGTCTGATTTTCTTCCCGCGTGTAGGCGAATGCATGGTGCAGCCATGTTTGTGCAATATTGTGAGTTAAACCCAAAAGTGTTCAGATTTGACAAAGGTTTATCAGTATTTTGTCCTAACAATTATGACATAACGGAAGTCTTTGACAACGCAAGTAAGAAATGATATAAAGATGCCTAACGTCTTTTGGTCAAAGCTCGCTAAAAAGCAATTGACATTAGCTTGAGTAGCGTGTGCTCATGCATGAACACTTGACATCTCTTGTTACCTTCGGCATGTGACTTGTCTATAGAATGTCTGTTGTTACCTGGATCATTACACATTAAGGTAATATGATCACTTTGATTCAACGCGAATCTTCAAGAAGTGAACATTAATTTCACGCTGATTCCTTTTCCTGAAATATTTGGGGAAAAACAACTTCAAAGTCGCATCTCTAAAAGGTCTAAATGTTGCGGCGTAAATGAATACATTCAAGAAACTGTTCAACAATAAACAAATAATTCCAATTTTCACAATACCACTTGATATGTCATCTTCTCCGGTCAGTGCAGAGTAGAGGATGCACGCGGACATTGGAAGGTAGAAGAGAACAAATAGACCAGCGGTCAGTACAATGGTGAGCGAGAACTGGATTATTCTTGGTCCTCCTGCTTCAGATGCAGAAACTCTTCGACGAGATCGACCAATCTCCAATAGAACCCTCACAACAAGCACGAAGATGATGATCAGTCCAAAGATGGGTATGGCGACCGATAATAGGCCACCTACTGGAGTATACACCGCAGTTCCGGTAACAGAGAAGCCCGCGTGATAGCAAAACTCAAATCCAGGAGCTATGATGAACAGAAGACGAATGATGCTGATGGCGACGGTTCCGGTCACAGCAATGATGAAGCGACGAGGAGACACAATATGTATGTACTTCAGTGGCCAAAACACGGCAATATATCTGTCAGCAATTGAGACAACGACATTCATAATGTTCTGACCATATAAGACAATTGCCATGCATGCACTTGGTCCGATGAGCCATGAAGGAAAGGCAAATTGTCTTTTGAAAGCTGAAGGCATGGAGAAAAAGAAATAGTAAAATCCATAGAAAAAGTTACATAGAGCCATGAAGGCAATATTCCATAACGTCGGTTTGTGTAGCTGAGAAGATCTAACGACGACGAAGACTACGATAGCGTTGCTAACCAAGACTGGAAGCGTTGTAAACAGGTACAGCAAGCCTAGAGTATACCCACTGTCAGCAGGGTTCGTGACGTTACAGATACTCATTTCAATAAAGCAAACGATCTCAGACGTCTTACTTTCGAGCAACTGGTGAATATAAATGCGATATGTGATTGCATCGGCGTCAGTACTTATGCACTGTATATTTGAGAATATCAAAAACGTATTCGATGCGCATTGGATAAAACAGACCCATGATTAACACTTACAAATCTGACCTGTGATGGTTAGACCTGTCGAGTAACATCCGTTTTAAGTGAAAATTTATAGATGGAAATTACCAATAAGAAGGATGTCGTTAGATAACACTATATATCACAATTTCTATGCTTGAAATAAGTACAGAGCAATTTGACAAAAGCTACGTTGCTTCTTCAATTGCATGGTTTGGTTAAAATACGAAAGGTAGGTGCATTGATTCGGTATTTGGAACAACGACTTATATATGTGCAATGTAATATATAAACAGTATTTTTATATACGTGTTCTGAATATCTTTATGATACAACTTTGATTATTTGAAACAAGTGTTGTGTAACCAAAACAGGTTATTCAACTATAATCATCTACGTTCACCCTCAGCTGATTGAAAAGAGTTGTACCCTTTCGACTCTTCAGTTTGCCAGTTAACCTGTTAGACACTCCAGATTGGTAGGTCAAACCTCACCTTATCCAAAGTCTCGTTTTACCTTTTAATTCTACAAACCAGTCACGTGCCGAAGGTCAGCAGAAATATCGTATTTTGACATCAAGCGAACCCAAAAACTAACATCGACAAGCTTTGATGAACAGAAACTTTATATCAGTAACCCAAAACATGTAAACCATACACATAGTGCAAACATATCACATTTCCAACACGGCAACATATGGTACAGATTGCTAAAAATCATTAACACATTTATATGAACAGATGTTCCATATTCTTTTTTCAAGATCGGATAGCCTGTTGTTAAAACTGCATTTCGTCAAAGGTTTATTGTAATATGTCACAGCGTTTTTGCTGATGACCACCCAGCTCTCTGCAGAATAACAGGAACATTAAACCTCATCGCAGCCGACACAAATACTGATCCCGTTTTATGTACTTTAAACTAGTCAGTGTCTACACCAGTACGACTCAGATCAAGTCTATACCATCTATTGACTGTTTCTCTGTAGATTCGAGCATGGGGCTTATTGTACGATTCAGAACTCTTGTTTCTGAACTTCTCAACTGTTCAGTCCAACATACTCATTCAGATCTGTGATTGGACAAATATTCCTTTCTGTAGGATAAGCACAAACATCTATTTTGTGAAAAGTTAAATCTTGACTGTTTTTGGTTGTGATATCAAAATGATCAGTTTCACATAAATGCAAATGTTGCCCTCTCTGCAAAGTATGTCAGCAACTCGTGGAGATATGTGCAAAGCCCGCCTGTTTCCACTGTCGACGAGTGCCCAGACCCCTTTTTGAGGATAGTGGCCTCTTTCCGAAATGTATCAGCCATGGTCTGTCAAACAGAAGATTAAAAATATGAGAAAACAAGCATTTGTCACTAAGGTCACATGATTTACCGCCGCAAATAAACATTTCAAAGATAAGCTATGTGAATATAAAAAGCATCCAGTTAACATATTTTGAGATAAACTGGCCAAGTCTTGTTGTGACCTTGAAATGAAGGTCAAGGTCACAACAACTCTGTTGGAAGATTTCTAAACTATGAAGAGAATCCAGTGAATAGTAGTTGAGCTATTCAAGTTCGTAATTACGGACGTATGTAGCTTCACACGGATGTGGACGGACGGACGCTGTCGAATACTAAATTCCAGCTTTACCCTAAACGCAGGGCTGAGGATAACCAAATTTGTGTCATATATAGTGGCTACGACAATATCAGTACCGTCATCAGCAATAATAACCTGAATGCATTATGAAACAGATTGGTGGAAAACAGTAAAACTGATTTCTGGTTCTGTTATCAGACGAGTCTCGTTATTGTAGCCCTGGCTAACGTTACGCTTATGCGTGTATTCTGCAACGCAATCGTTATGGCGTTGGACCCGTTATGGTTTGTGGAGGCATCACCACATATCACTGGACAGATCTGCTTGTCGTTGATCTAAAGAGCATCTGGTACAGAGATGAAGTTTTACTGCCTACTGTGTTACCCTTTCTTCGGCAATGCAAGGCCGCATGTAGCGTGTGTTTTAAACGACCTCACCGGCAGCAGAACATCATCATGGCCGGCTGTTTCTTCAGATCTCAACCATATTGAGCATCTTTGGGAGCGATGGAAAGAAGGTTGAGAAGATGTCAGCCTGTAAACTTGAACGACAAGAAGCAAATCTTTGTTGACATTTGGAATGAGATCCCACAAACCTTTTTCACTAACCTGATAGTCGGTCCATGTCATGTCAAACACATTTCGTACTTCGAATGTAAACTCATACATGTTCATATTTTGTGATAATTATACATAATGGTAGGATATGATTTCATATATGTGTAAATTATAATCAAAATTCAAATTTACTCAGTGATTTTAATCGTAAGAATATCGTTACATCCGGGGGCTGGGTTGACTTATGCAAATTTATAGGGTCAAGAACACTGACTTTACTAATTGATGAAATAATTATTACAACCTCATTTTTGGTTTTTGATAGATTTTTATAAAACAACATCTTTTTAACACTTTTTAACAATTTATAACACTCATTGATTAGATCAACGACTATTTTCTAAAAAAAGATAAGGAAGCAACGACATGGCATTCAGTCAGAAATAACGGGAAGTTGTCCATGCGGTGACTTGAAACAATATATGGCTGATATGGCACTGCTATATTTGGAAACAATGCACAGGTACATGTTTATACCCCATTTCATGTCTCGTTGCTATGGTTTCTTTTGTTACAAGTGTAGGTATGTTAGCCGAAACACCTACACTTTTTCTGTTATACCTACACTTTTTCTGATATACCTACACATTTCTAATATACCTACACTTTTTAACAACTGAGAAACAATGTAGTCAATTTTCTAAATTTCCAAATTCTAAGTGATGATACTTTATAAAATGTCAGATTATAAATGAACATATAAGGAACCTGGGATCGAACCCGTGTCCTGTTGCATTCTGGCCGAACGACCTAACCATTACACCACGAAGCCAGTTGAAACTCTGAACATTTTTTCATGACCAAATGAATAAAGTTCTTATAATGCGTGAAATAATATCACAAATTTATGTTTTTCTTTTTATATAAGAATGGATTTTGGGTGCAAAATGTCTTAACATACTGAAAGTTGTTTCTGTTTTATCTAAACTTTGGCAAGTTGACATTAGCCATGCTGTTTATAGCGTCAGCTGTACATTTCAACAAGATGCACGTGCATCTGCGTTGACAATGCCGTCATTGGGTCATATCAATTAGATTTCGAGCCCCAAACATGGGTAACCATACAACGCAGCACGGGCTGCGTTGTCACAGACGAGGCTGTATTTGGGTTGTGCGTTTCATGCACAAGCTTGTTTACAGCTGTATTTGTTTAGAAATATTATGAAATAGTATCCACTTACACTCGACCGTAAGTAGGGTATAAGACAGATATACCGATACTTTTCCTCGTGTATCAAATGATACCCTACACTTTTCCCCGTCGGAGCCTTACTCGGCTCCACCTCGTAAGGGCCCCAGGGGAAGAGTGTAGGGTATCATTCGATACACTCGGAAACGTATGGGTATATCTCTCACGTATTTATCTTTGGAAGAGATTCTTTTTGTGAGATTCTAAAAAATGTAAGTGATATTCTTTGTTTATTTTCACGGATTTTACAAAAAGTAATCGATTGATGTTTTCATTTGACGAATTCGCAAATTTGCCATTATTTTCTAACAACAATATATTCAATGTTTAATTTTTTTAAATAAGCTAGGTGACGATATTCTGAACATAATGATATAAACTGTATGCATTTTGAATGTACTTACTATAGAATTTCAATCCTTTGAATCGAATAGGTAACATTTTTATTAGGACGTTAAACACCAGCATGCAGGCAATTTTGTGATTGAAAATACCTTCAAGATTTTTAATTCGTCATTAAATTGGATACTGTTTTCATCACATAAACGCCCATTGATTTCTGATTCGGAAAATGTGAACTTTTTCATGAATCACGGAAATTTGTCACACCCTTTTGCCGTATGCATGTCAAAGGGTGAAATGAAATGAAAACCCCTATGGTCACTATTGTGGCCTACAGCAGGCAGGATCTTAAAACTCCCTTCACTGCATGCGTCATTATATAACATCATCTGACCCGTTTCACACCTCCTCTTGACCAGGAGAACATTACTATGGCAGCAGGGTACATGTAATTTGTTCACTGTGAGACTGATGGGGTACATACGAAAATATGTACGACCATCCACCAATGATAATGGAGTATTTTACTGTAAGGAAAGATAATTGTTATAGAACACTGTTCATTTTCACTCTCAACTTGGGAAATAACACTACGATCAAGAAATTCCAGTTCTTATCTACTGAACTTTATTGGTTCTGGTTCTGATATTTGAACTTATAAATGACCGTTGATAAATTCAAGTTTCACTCCCAACACATATTGAGATCTGAGATGGCCGAAGCAAGTGCTCCGATTGGTCTACGCTCATTTACTTTGCACAATTGTTTTTAGAGCAGAAAAAAATAAAGCTCATACTTGTTACATCTTCCTTAGAATTCAAAGTTATAATAATAATAATTCTTTACTTCATACCTTTACCTTTAATTTGTTTAGTTGGTAAGGTAGATCAAAATTCCCTGCCTTATCCTAGAGTATAGAGTTTTTGTTAAAATAGCGTGTCAACAACTTCCAAACGCAAGGCATACCTCTTGCCAGTCTGCATTACTGGCTGATTTAACCCTTGCGGTATTTCCGTCGCTTTGTTGTGTCAAGACAGCGAATTGCTGCACCAGAAATGCATAGCGGGCCTGGATTTCTAAACACAGATTTCTTAAGGAAATACTGCAAGGCCTAATGGAAACTGGTAAAGAGTTATGCCTTGCATTGGGAAGTTGGCGTGTCAATTGCAATGACCAATTAGTCTGTTATCTCACCTTCTTCTGTGGCGCTATCCCCCAGCTCGCTGGGGTCGTCTACCCCACTTCCTTTTTTCAGATGTTCCTTGAACCGGTACGATTGGAACTGGTTCTGACTTTCATCCTGAGGAAAGATGGTATAACTCTGTGACCCTACAAAACCTCTACTTCGTTCTCGAAAACCAAGGTTGTACGGACGACTGCTATTGAAACAAACGTTCCAACGTCGCTTTGGAAATCTTTCAACTCTAGCAAGTATTGGACATGGAGATCTCGAAGACATATCACAACTTCGTCAATAAACAGCAGATCCAGATTTCTTTATGAGGTGGGCTTACGCACTGCACTTTATTCTGCTGCAATGTCCGATTATAAAAGCTCTTTGTGTTTCTGAATTATGAGTAGATTCGTCAAAATGGTTTTTGTAATGTCAATCTTGTTGGTTAATATTAGCTCCATTGCACGGATGGCAGTTGTTGAGCTTTAAATAACAACGTTTCGGTTCTCTGCATTTTCTGTCAATTGTTGAAACATTGTCAATTTATCAGTTAAAGAACTATCAGATGCTGGAAATTCACGGGCTCCATGTGATTTTTCAACCGTTTACTTTCGATCGATATTGTTCGTGTGTAAATCGGGTTACACAATGTCAGCTCCCTTTTCCAGTTAAACAATGTCATTTTTTCATTTTACATATTTAGAGGTAGACGCATCTGAAGATACATTGATATAATCGTTTCCTTGGAATAATCTTCACTTGACTTTGCGTCTGATTTTCTTCCCGCGTGTAGGTGAATGCATGGTGCAGCCATGTTTGTGCAATATTGTTAAATTCAAAAGTGTTCAGATTTGACAAAGGTTTATCAGTATTTTGTCCTAACAATTATGACATCGCGGAACTCGTTGACAACGCAAGCAAGAAATGATATAAATATGCCTAAGGTCTTTTGGTCAAAGCTCGCTCAAAAGCAATTGATATTATCTTGAGTAGCGTGTGCTCATGCATGCACACTTGCCATCTCCTGTTACCTTCGGCATGTGACTTGTCTATAGAATGTCTGTTGTTACCTGTTGTTACCTGGATCATTACACATTAAGGTAATATGATCACTTTGATTCAACCTCGGATCTTCAAGAAGTGAACATTAATCTCAAGCTGATTCCTTTTCCTGAAATAGTTGGGGAAAAACAACTTCAAAGTCGCATCTCTAAAAGGTCTAAACGTTGCGGCGTAAATGAATACATTCAAGAAACTGTTCAACAATAAACACATAATTCCAAATTTCACAATACCACTTGATATGTCATCTTCTCCGGTCAGTGCAGAGTAGAGGATACACGCGGACATTGGAAGGTAGAAGAGAACAAAGAGACCAGCGGTCAGTACAATGGTGAGCGAGAACTGGATTAGTTTTGGTCCTCCAGCTTCAGCTGCAGAAACTCTTCGACGAGATCGACCAATCTCCAATAGAACCCTCACAACAAGCACGAAGATGATGATCAGTCCAAAGATGGGTATCACGACCGATAATAGGCCTCCTACTGGAGTATACACTGCAGTTCCGGTAACAGAGAAGCCCGCGTGATAGCAGAACTCAAATCCAGGAGCTATGATGAACAGAAGACGAATGATGCTGATGGCGACGGTTCCGGTCACAGCAATGATGAAGCGACGAGGAGACACAATATGTATGTACTTCAGTGGCCACAACACGGCAATATATCTGTCAGCAATAGAGACAACGACATTCATAATGTTCTGACCATATAAGACAATTGCCATGCATGCACTTGGTCCGATGAGCCATGAAGGAAAGGCAAATTGTCTTTTGAAAGCCGAAGGCATGGAGAAAAAGAAATAGTAAAATCCATAGAAAAAGTTACATAGAGCCATGAAGGCAATATTCCATAACGTCGGTTGGTGTAGCTGAGAAGATCTTACGACAACGAAGACTACGATAGCGTTGCTAACCAAGACTGGAAGCGTTGTAAACAGGTACATTAAGCCTAGAGTATACCCATTGTCAGCGGGGAGCGTTCCGTTACAAGTACTCATTTCAATATAGCAGCAGACCTCGGACGTCTCTCTTTCAAGGAACCGGTGAACAAATGTGGCATGTTATGGCAACTGTGTACACACCTATGTCATGTGGTTGACATATGAGAACATGAACGCGTTCAGTGGATGAAACAGACCCATGATTCACACTTACAAATCTGAAATATGATAGACAGACTAATACTACAGCTAATAAGATCCGTTTGGAGTGAAAATGTCGATAATGATAACTAATAGATGGAAATAATGAACATAATATGAGCATGAGACAAAATTTGCTAATTAGTAGAATATTAACACGTCACATAATGAATAGTTGGAGATAATAGGGTTAATTAGTTTGTTGGATACGCTGATGGTCAGTAGAGTGGGTGTGATAGCCTTGATTCCAAACTAATTAACCCTATTGTCACCCTCTGTGTAGGTTGGAAGGTGGATCATTGCACTGCTCAAAACAACACTCATGTATGGATGGCCGCAAAATTCTCAACTTGTGAAACGAAGGGTTATCATACAAAAGAACCCCACAGAACATTCCACGGCCCTTTGGTCGAAAAGGGGGCGGGATAGCGCAGTGGTTAGCGCGTTCGGCTTTGGATAAGAGGTCAGAGGTTCGAATACCGCCAGGGGCACGGCAACTATGTCTGCAGTAGAGAACTGTTCTACACGCAGTAAGGTTTGGGTGCAATGCTACACTGAATTTCAGAGTAGTACCATCCATGGTGCGCTAGTTCCAGCCGATGCTCGCAGGTTTTACCGCAATGCATAACCACATGGCGTTGCGGGCTTTCTCCCTGCCATACTACTAGCAGCCGCGATATAAGTGAAATACTGTTGAAAACGGCGTTAAACCCCAACTCACCTCACCTTGGTCGAAAAGATTGTCCAATTCCTTCAATATCTCAGCACAATACTGTTCATTGAATGTAATTTTTGATGTTTTTATTAATAAGTTATATTCATTATTCATCCCAAAATACGCTGACCGTTTGAGTTCAAAGGCGAGAGAGTGTTTCCATTGTATGGATTCCATTTTTGTTACATAACCTCAATGGTTAACCCGTTTCATATCCTGTTACTATACAAGAAAGACATCTGGTTTCATCAGCAGTACAGACATAGATCTACGAGCTCTCTTCATAGATGTTGTTAATACAAAATATCCATTCGAAAACTAGTCATGCAATGTTCACGAATTAATGGAAAGGATAAAACATGTGGTGAAGAAAAACAGTTTGAGACAAATGTAAGGTAACTTTGCAGATTTCAATGCTTTGGTAGAATAAAACGTCTATATTGATGTTCCATCTCGATGACATATCTTAAAGGGGCAGTAGCCCGTTTTGTGCAAATTTTATTTTTTTTAAATTTCCCATTTAGAATAATGGTTTATGTCATTTATATTTACTTTAGAGGGTACAACATCTTATAACACAAACCAATTATCCGTAAAGCAAAAATTGCATGGCGGCAATTTTATTGTGAACACGTTTTATTATTTCGAATGATAAAAAACGATTGCCATGTACACTCAATTATAACTTGATTTTCCGAAGAGAGAATGGTGTTGTACTGTTGGTGACATTATTTTTAAAATACATTTTATCAACTTATTTGAGCGAAAAAACGTGCTACTTAACTGTCATAAATATTATATTTTGCCGGAAATTAATCAATGGGTTCTATTTCCCTTAATGTCGTATCTTCTAAAATAGTGAACAAATTTATTTGGGAACGAAGCCAATTCAACCTGTCCTGTTGGTCTCGAGAGGATAGACAATTCTATGTGGAATTGCAACAAAGCGTTTGAGGTATGGTACGTGGTTATAAACTCACGCATCAAAAGAAACGTCACCATCTAAAATATAAGATATTTCAATCAACGACCAAAGGAATTGTTATTATTATATCTTCAGAAGAAAGCTAAACGAAATTTGAATTTTCAAAACACTATCTGTTCATATTTCTGACAAACACACGTTTTTAGATAATGGTCGTTTTCGAATCTCCTTTACTAGACTTTATAGGGGAGGCAAAAGGGGCTTTCTGGCTAATTTTATTACGTCCTATAGTAATGGTGCGTCAACAAATTAAAGTCCATTATGTCGACATAATCTTTTATAAATCTAATTTCTACATTTTATCAATTTTGTTCTTGAATGCCCAACATTCTGGCCTAGAACCACGTTGAAAATGGCGAGATCCGTGTATTTAAAAAGACATACAAATAAAATAAAAATACTCAGGTGTGTGAAATTTGTGGGTGCGTCTTTACAAAACATGTTTTATCAAATACATTTAAAATCTACTTTCTCTAACAGCAATATTACGGTTTATACTCTTGTCGTATCTTTACACTTGAGTACACATGAATCGAGAGAAACTTGGAAGAAACTAAATGGTTCTGTTACCCTCTGTTCTTATGCTAACAGAGCGTATGTCCACGTCATAGTCCATGGATATTGTTTCTGGTACGATGTTCATATGCCTCTCCTGGAACAAAGCCAGAAACATCCCGTCTACCGATACCTGAAACAGTATTGAAAGGGGCTATAGCACGTTTTTTGCAAATTTTATTTTTTTCAAATATCCCATTCATAATGACAGTTTATGTCATTTATATTTACTTTAGAGGTAAAACATCTTATTACACAGACCAATTATCCGAAGCGGCATTAACGGTATTGCATATAAAGCAAAAAAGTGCATGGGGATCATTTTAATGTGAACAACTCTTATTATTTCGAATTACAAAATAGATTCACAATGCTTTACTAAACCATGTACATTCATTTTATAACTTGATTGTCCGAAGAGAGAAGGGTGTTTTACTAATGGTGGCATTATTTTTCAAATACATTTCATCGACTTTTTGGAGCGAAAAACCGCGCTACTGCCATTTTAAATGGAAATCGAAAGGCTTTGTCAAAAATACAATAAAATGAACAACAACATAATACATGAAAGGGATAGGACATCTAATATGGAATTATTCAAAATGAGTAATAAGATAACGGGGAATTTAACATTAGTCTTTACCTTGTTCGGACTAGAGCCTCCCCAAAACATTACTTTTAAAACATATGTAGTCAATCGTGTCAATGAATTCCAACTATGCACCTGTGCAATGTATTTATTATGTGAGTATACACAGAAAATGATTTCATGCAATAATAAATAGTTTCTCAATCTAGGTCAGTATCAAATTGTTATTGAAACCAAAACAAATTATCAGCAAAAGTCAACAGTAAAGCATAAAGTTGCTTGCCGATTATGGTTAGTTAGTATCGAGTGTGACCAGCGCGAGCATCAACACAGGATTGGCATCTACTCATGGACATAGATTACTGAAAATAATAAATAATAAATGCATATTTATATTGCGCTAAATCCATGCTTAGCATGCTCTTTAGCGCTACACATATTATTACCCTGAAGGAATTGTACTTTCAGGCTGCTACTAAGCGCTCCGCGCGACCGGATAGGTCCGTACTTTCCCGTGTTCAGGTACCCATTTAAACAGCTGGGTAGACTGAGTGCAGTGTGGATGAAGTGCCTTGCCCAAGGGAACAACACAGTGTGAGACCCAGGTCACAAATGTTTGATGTCTAAACCGGGATTCGAACCCGGATCTCTGGGGTGAGAGGCCAGCACGCTAACCACTAAGGCTTGTGGAATCACATCGGTGAATCAAATGCTTTATCGATCTCGGAAAGTTATCTTCACTGAGATCGATAAGCCATTTGTTCATGTTCATCTTCCCCGCCTTCCCTGCACTAAATCATCTGGATTATAATATTGGACATAATTTATATTTCGGGGGAGACATAATGAACTGTATACTGTGATGGCAGGTGACAATACCCTGCACAGCCGATAGTACATACAAACTCGAATATAATTACCTCATAGTTAGTTCCAGAGTAGAAAACCGTCATGTTGAATAACCTCCCAACACGAAAGGGAAACGTTTGAACAAGTTGTTCTAGGTCCCACTCGGGGCCACGTTTGGAATTTATCAGAACCTGTTGTTTATCTACACCGAACTGGAATCTAACCTCGAGCCACGACAACAGTATGTCCGCCTGCCTGAATACTGTCGCAAATCTGTCGAGAAAAAATAACATTGTTGAGCCATGATGCACTGTTGTGTTGATTAACAGTACCACACTTTAAACTTTTACATTGAAATTAATCATCAATATATGACAACAACAAAAAACAATAAAATATGGAGGCAAAGTCCCATTCTCTTCCAACAGAGGTTACTCCCTGCATTGCCTATCCCAACCTCTGCTCTACATCGCCTGAATGTCAATGCTCCAGCAAAATCCGCTGACGGGAAATGGGGAACGACTGCATCCCTGCTTCTTAACCAATGAAATTCGACCGAGTAACTTCAAAGATCTGATGTAAATAACACCAATGAACTGTTTTTGGTATTTGTCTTTAATTTGGTCCTCTTTTTTATCAATAAGTTTATGATCAATTCTTTTCACAGAATCTAAAATCATATTTCGAGGAAAACAGTCCAAAACACAGTAAACAAGAAAACGTTTATCTTACGTTAGTTTTATGACGTTATTGACAAATGTCACTTTTACAACGACGTTGCTGATTGCACATCTAGATTCAGTTGCAACCAATCAGAACACTCCATTTCTGCACTCTGATTCAGGCGATGTAGAACAGGGATTAGGATCGGAAATCTAATGGGAGTCCTCTATGAGAAGTGAATTCTTACACCCTTATTTGTGAATATACGCATTGCCATCTCTCCCAAAGGGTATTTATATTCGTATTGCTCCGATAATCTCCCGAGTGTTTAGACACATATCGCCTCGTATAAAATCAAACAATAACATTACTTTAAAGGGGCAGTAGCACGTTTTTGCTAATTTATTTTTTTCAAATTTTCAATTTATAATGATAATTTATGACATTTTTATTACTTTAGAGGGTAAAACATCTTATTACACAAACCAATTATCCGTATTGGCAACAACGGTGTTGAGTATAAAGCAAAAATTGCATGGCGGCCATTTTATTGTGAACACATTTTATTATTTCGAATGACAAAAGCGGTTCTCATGGCTTTACGGAACCATGGACACTCATTTTTAACTTGATTTTCCAAAAAGAAAAGGATGTTTTACTATTATTGACATTGTTTTCCAAATACATTTCATCGACTTATTTGAGCGAAAAAACGTGCTACTGCCCCTTTAAATCGATCATTATATTCAGTCCCGGGGAATCCTATGAGCGATGTTCAAATCGCGACATCTCATTTACAAGCTTTTATACCAAAGCTTCAGCGAAACCGAGCGACATATGGTAACACGATCAAGGGATTATTGGAACCATGAAGGTACAAATACCCTGATGGAGCAGAGTGGGTTTTAAGGTTTTTCAAAAAAGGTTAACACTGTAGATCCTTGAATAATCGCCTGTCTTGAACAATCGCCGGGTCTAAGCCCTCTTTGAAATACATAATCGCCTGCCTTGAATAATCCCTAGGTTAAATTAAGCAAATGTAAATAAACTAATGGCTATTATCGCCTTTTCAAAAATAATTCCGACAGAGCATATTTATGCGATGCACCTCATGCCATGCACTTCGTTTACAATATTCATAATTTAAAACATACAGTGTACTGCAATGATGTTGTTATGATTTTTTTTAGAAATTCGAATAGATATATCATGGCTTCCAAAAATTAATCGCCTGCGTCGACTTATCGCCTGCCTTGAATAATCGCCGGGTCAAACCGCGATAGATGTTTTAAATTAATAATCGCTGGGAGATTATTCAAGGATTTACGCTGCTTGGATAACTCTCACCTTGTGTCTGCGGTAGGCATTCCAGTAAAATGTAATGTGATCTTGGCAACAGGTGAACATGGTATTGTAAAGTTGGTGGATTTCTGAAGAAAAAATGTATCTGTAACACCGATGTCCCCGAAAAAACACGTAAGCATAGTTTCGATTTAAAATATCAACGTATAAGAAATACATGTATACAAATACCATTGCTTCATTTAAATGACCCGCTCAAGCGTCAAAGGCCTATTATTGAGCACAAATCTACACGTTTTTAGCACATTAGGGCCCTTGGTCATTGTCCAAAACGCAACCAATATGACTGGCTATGCTTGATTCGGGGTCCTGCTCACTACCCCGGAAGCAGCTTAACCTGAGGCATATTGTGAAAGCTCCGGTTTGAAATGACCGTCGAAGGCGGCGTATAATGTGAGACAAATGTAACTATATTTTTATTAATTTGCTTTTGGCAATTATATAGTTTAGTGAATCATTTTTTTTTTAAATAACACTGTTCTTTAAAGGTGCATCCGTTGTGTTTCATAACATTTTACTTGGCTTTAATACATGCCAACATACGATATGTGCTGATATCAGATCAAATAATTTCACTCAACTTGCATATTCATCCCCATTTGTCAGATATATAATAATTACTAGTTTCCAATTAAAATCGAGCAACATCATTATACATGTGCAGAAACCGAAACTACATGTTCCATTTACATACACGGTAGTTATCAGACCTATTGAACATTATCAACAAAAGTTTTCTTTTAGTATGTTATAAATCAGTTTCCAAAATTACGTTTGACTAATTGACGCGCGCTACACGATGTACATTGTCCGGTTTTCGATCAGAAATCGATAGTTTTACCTTTATATCGTCGGTTTACTGAGTCGACTATGATCAAAATGATAATTTTCGGCATTAGTTAATTAGTACTTCTCGATAACATAACACAATTTATAATGTTTATGTGACCCCAAACAACACAATGGATCTACCTTTAAAACAATGTTAATCCATCCATGTCCAATTCAATCAATGTTTTTATTTGTTTAATGCTCGTATAGTATATAAATGACACTGTTTATTGACGCTACTTAAAAAATCAGAATATAAAAAGGCACCACTGCAACTGGTGGGTGATACACATGGAAAGTTTAAAAATTAAAGATATGAACGGTTTTCGAGTTCTGCTCCGGAAACGGAATGACTACGAACGGACGGACCGAGACAAGGCCACGACTATATCCCACGGTATTACAAACATGACCATACGGAATTACAACCAATTCAGCAAAGACGTCAAAAATGGGACAGATTGACGGTTGCCACTATCTCCCCACGGCATAAGGCGATAACTGCGTGAGGGTATGTATACAACGCCTTGCCGTATTTCTAGCAAAAACATGTGCCCCGACTCTCTACGTTAAAGAACACATAGTGGCTATTGTTTTCCTGAAAGCAAAGGCTCACGGGTCGATATTCAAACCTGACCAACCACAGACGTCGTTGAAGATGCGTTTGCGAATCCATACAACATACAGGTTTATTAACATAGATCCTTATTGTTTATACGATATAAAAATTTAGAAACCTGGATGCATACATGTATATCACTGGATGTTTATAGTTATTAATAAGATTCTTAAGTTTTTACACTTTAACTATTTTAAGTCATGAGGCGACTCATTGTGTTTGAGTGGATTCTACAATACAATGAATATCGCATTAAAGCTTGAGAAGTAGAAGAAAACAGGTCTTTAGGTAATGGATTCAGAAAGTGTTAACTGAGTCTCATATTTGATTGGTCTATTTGGACTACATATTTTTAACGATAGCACAATGGCGCTTCAAACAGGATATTTATTATTTTATTAATTAATATTATATTTATTCATGATATATATATTTGTTAATATTTGTTTGAACTTTTTCGTAGTCGGGAGAGGAGATGAAATACGTTGGGGTTTAACACCTCTTTCAAGAGTATTTCACTTACATCAGGTCTGCTAGTATTATTGGTAGCTTTGCATTGTGGTATAATCTGCGCGAATCTAAGCAGACTAAGATGCCGAACTCCTGGCTGGATTCGTACACCGGACCTCTTGATCCGAAGCTGAACGCGCTATCCCGAGAGAATGAGTTGCCACATGGCAAAAAGACTCCAATTAACTTAAGCCCTGTTTATACGGTGAGCGTTTGCATATGAGTAAAGCATTACACATATGCAAATTTGCTCATATGTATATTTTACTACCGGAAGCACATTTTCACTACCGTAAGCTAATTTGCACCTACATGCAGTCAGGGGCAGGTGCAAATGTTTACTACCGTGAGTAAATAAGGTATTTTCACTTTTCTCGTAAAAGTTCGTCGTTTACAGGCAAAGTGACTTCACCCAGGTTGAGAACATACAACTCTTAATACTTTTTAAAAAATTCTCTATATTGGATAATGTCCTTCTTGCACGCGATGACCTTCAAAATTTATCTGACTATCTGATTTTCATTATATAATTAGGGCGATATAGTCAAAACAATGTTGACAAATAAAAATTAATGTCATTTATTTAGTTTACATCTAATAAATATTAATTGGCATGTTTAAGAAATTCTCTATTCATATATTAAAAGAGTTGGAAGCCCATTTGCTTAGGCAGAAATTAAACGCATATGAACGCAAAGTAAATTTACTTTTACTCACGTGTGTATAATACTACCATAAGCAATAATGCATATGTGCAAATTTCGCCGTATAAACAGGGCTATAGATAATCAAAAAATATATACCTTTACTAATGAACCCTATTACAGGGAAGCAAATTACAGAATACCCAAAATGTGCAATGAAAAATGTTGGAACACTCACCGGTCTGACCCATCTATTTCTCTGACACGTTTCCCGGTGTCCCTGCCACTTTCCAGATCTACCACACTTCAGTCGCCAACGTTTCTTGCCACAAGATTGGTAGTTAGCCGAACATGAGTATGTGGCAACTGCTCCAAGAAATCTCCCTTCGAATATCACCACACTGTGTGGAATATTTGGTGGTGTTCTGCACACAATATCTACAAATAGAAAACTCGAGTGTTCTTTTGTACAAATACATGCGCCAATGGTTTGACACTACTGTGCAGAAGTACTGCGTATTACGCGAAATTTTCGGGAAAACGGTGTACTTAGTATTGCACAGTAGTGTATATGTGCTCAACTTAATTAAATAGTAATATTCCTCACGTTGAAACACATTACATCTGAACATATATATATGCAAGTGTTTATATTACCTTTAAAGCATCTTCCAACCTTTGATTGTTTCACATGACATATCAAATTTCCGGGACAATTATTAACTGAGCACCAAAGTCCATTTGCGCCCTAAAAAGTAAATAAAATGCCATGGTAATTTAAGACGAAATATTTTGAAGTGAATGCAAACAAAAATTGATATTTTGATATACAAACCAAGTGTTTTACAGGAAGCTATTTTATTGAATAACGAATCGAATCTAAGGACACATTGTACTTAAAGGTGAATCCATTATGTTGTTGGAGTGACAAATGCCAAATGTTATAAATGGTGGTATTTTTTGGAGAGGTACAGACTGTTGCCGAAAATCATCATGTTGATGATAGTCGAAGCAGTATAGTTGGGATTTCTGATCGAAAACAGGACAATGCACCGCTATTGACGCGCGTCAATTAGCAAAACGTAAAGACAAATTTGTGTTGACAATATGTAATACTGTTCACTGTATGTACTGTTCATATAAATTGGATTTGTAGTTTCGGATTCTGCATATGAATAATTGTATATATAATATGTATCCATTGAAAACTAGTAATTATGATAATATATTTGACGTTTTGGAATGAATAAACATGCTGAGTGAAATTATTTGCATCAATTCATACGAGACTCTCTTATCATATTCTATGGCAACTAGCATATAAATACCCAAATTATAAATCTCCCTTGCAACTTTGTGTCAAAATATCATCAAGAGGTAAAATATCAAGAGAGTGTACTCTTTGTAATAAACAAACGTTTGACTATGATTTGCATGTACTTCTCCACTGTGAAACTTTATTTCACCAACGACATACTTTCTTTGCATATCTAATTGAGAAACGTGATGTTGAAACCTATGTAATGTTCGAAATGCAAGATGAACAAGATATGTTATCATTTCTGTTTGGAGCAGAAACTAGCTTTTATCACACAATTGATTCAGTTTTATGGGAAATTTATTTTGTTACGCTTTTCACTGTACGTATATGAACTTAAACCTCTCTTTGTCAACTGCTACAATGCATAATACACTTGATGTCCATTATTGCTGTATATAAATATGCAAAAAGTTTATATCCATGCCTATCTTTGGTAAATACTGGAGGAAATAAAGACTCTCTCAATGGATGCACCTTTAAATTTGTTTTTCAGGAGGCTTGGATCCGGCCGTTCAGGCTTAAAATACTGAAGCCTTCTTAGTGATAAACATATTTTACTTAACCTAGAAAGGTTATTTAGAAACTGGCCAACACAATTCGAAATTTGTTAAACTAAATCGTATGCTCAAAATGAAAAAGAATATAGCCCCACTTTCTTACCTTGAGCTGAATATTTATTTGTTTCACAGAACGAGTTGAACTTGAATAGAGGCATCGGCCTGATGTGGAGTTAAATGTAAAGGACATGCATTTTGGCATCACCGAACAGGAAGCATCGCATCTATACATTGACGATAACTGGAGTTTGTCGAATCCTGGGCGATGAGGTGGCCACTTAGCAAATGGACAAATCCCAGTACCGACGCAAGCTCCAAATAACGCCGAGATGCAGAGACAGGTGACAAGCATGGTCAAAGCAGGTCTTACTGGTGGGTCACGTTGTTTATTTCTGCGAGGGAAAACTATATTAATCGGAACATGTTTCCTTTAAGAGTATTTCACTTACATCATGGCTGTTAGTACTGGTGCAGGGATAAATCCCGCAACGTCATGGTGGCTTTGAATTGCGGTGAAACCTGCAAGCATCGGCTGGAACTAGAAAAACTTTGGAAATTCAATGAAGAGAAATTTGAAAACGTTTACTTGACAAGATGTGTTTATAAATTAAATTTCTTTACGGACCAACCTTTATAAAATTTTGGCACCATAGTATAAGGTCGATTGGTTCGAAATTTCGACTTTAGAATCTCCCGGTATAGGAAAGTTTTTTTTTTTTAAGAAACGCACTACCCATGGTAACACATGGTAACAACAAGACTGCTCTGAGAGCACAAGAACCCCAGAGTTTGTCCAATCGGTGCACTTTCCTCTAAATAAACAGTTTAACTATAAGGGTAATTTCGAAATGAAGTTTCGCTGTTCGGAGGAATTAAATCTGCAAAATAGTTCATATCGGAATACAAACTGGTTCAATAGATTCCTCGCCACATGATTTGGCGAGGAAACTCCTGAATTATGAGTTCATATCCCGATAAACGTACTATTTTGAAACTCCTACGAAAACTGTCTATTTTAATGAGGCTAAAGTTTTTCGAGTTTTCGATCAGCTTGAAAATAATATTATGACATGTCACATATTGAAAGCCTATCATATTGAGCAATATATTATGGCCAAAGGTTACATTTTTCAGATAATGCATCCTTCACTAAGGTCAATTTCACAAGGTCAAAGTTATGTATATGATAGTATGTGAAATGCGAAACATGTCAATGTCTATTTCAAAGGTGCAAAGATCAGACAAAAGTTAGAGTCAAGTCAAAGGTTAACCCTCAGTGCTCGAAGTCAAGGGCAATGGCTCTGAATACATTTATTCGATCCACCCCCCAAAAAACTGCATGCGTATCATTGATGTATATCCAAACCGCGTGTAAATTTTCGGAAAGATTGATAACAAACTGTGAGAGTACACAGTTACTGTCTGTCTAACATCTGAAAACCGAGAGCACCCAGTTAAAGGCATTGAAAATTATCATTCGATTGATTCCCAAAAAGCAGATACGCATCTTCAAATGTATATCGAAAGCATGTGTTAAGTTTCAAAACAAATGATCGAAAACTGTGGAAGAATTGATTTCAGAACACATGTACCCTCTTCGTGACGGACTGCAGTCTTATTAAAATCAACAGTTTTCCGAGGAATACAAATTGCAAAATAGTGCATCTACCGGGATACGAACTCATATCAGTCGGAGGTTACCTCGCAAAACCGTCTCATAACAGCACCTAGACTCCCATGTTTTGACGCAATTCAGGTAACCAATCACAAGACTTCAACAAAAGCCTTCGGTTCGACGACCTAGGAGCAGAAACAGATACTTTTATTCTGTTCAGATTGCTTTCAAAACGGCTACCGTTTAAAAACTGAGATGTGGTTGGTCAGCTATTTGATTTGGCTTCGTCTACGCGAAACCGATGCGGGAAATCTACCTGTTCGTATCCCGGTAGATGAATTATTTTGTCAATTTTATTCTTCGGAACAAGGTCGATTTAACTGGATGGACTGCGCATATACCTATCTCGGTTTCACCCAGTGGTTAAAACGAATTAATTACGACAAATGAATCGAACGAAAAGAATACAGCATTTTAACCATATCTCGGGTCAAATAAACCTGTCTTCAATACCTCATCATACATAGACTTCAGCCATTGTTCGAAAGATCCCCTATTTACAACGAAACTAAGAAACATACCATGTGCAAAGAAACGTCACTACACTTAATACAAGGGGTGACTATGAACCCAAAGAGACTATTGCGATAGCGATAGTCTATTGCCACTTACTATTGCGATAGCGATAGACAATTGTAACTCACCATTGCAATAACTATTGCGATAGTTTGTTTGTTTTAAATACGCAATAATCAGCTAGATTTCTTATAGATTTTAATAGAAATGTTTAATTGATGTAAGGACTATGGAACTCATTAAAGAAATCATAAATGAAAAGACTTTTTGTCATTTTGCTATTTCCCATCTCTAGTTCTTCCATTTTGACATTCTAAAAATATATTTTTTAAATTAAATGCAGTGAGACTGGTGTAAATCATTACATTTATCAGTTTCGATACTATCGATAGTTAACCTTACTTTTGCATGCTGGGTAATGGCTGAGTGAGGACGTGTATTTTACGACTCTCGATATGGGAATAACAATTCAGCAACACAGAGCCAAAATCGGGACATTTATGCAACCAGATAAGTCGAAAAGTCACCTAGCTTCAATATGTGTGAGTGGAAGATGTGTATCCATAACTCTGAGACTGGCGTTGTTACTTTTCACCCTGCTTGCAGTGAACGGGTCAGTCGAGACGAACCCGGGCCCGGCGACACGTCAACAAACTCTCTCCCAGCATAGTACAGGTGAAGTGGGGATAGATATAGAAAAGGATATGTCGTGCACAAATGCCGATCTTATGCACACATTGCTGACGATGCAGAATCGACTAGAGACTCAGATAAATTCTGTGAAAGACCACTTTACACAACTCGACGACAAGGTGACAGCAATGGCGGCTGATGTGGGTCAACAAATGTCAACACTGCACAGTGAAAATGCAAGTTTGAGAAATCAAGTTCAAAGACTCGAAGAACAAATGGAGGATTTACAGTCAAGATCACGGCGCAATAATCTTTTATTCCACGGACTTGATGGAGAACGGAACGAAACGTGGGAAGAATCCGAAAACAAAATTAGACATTTTATGAGAGATCAACTACAAATGACAAACGCTGACACTTTACTCATAACGAGAGCCCATAGAATATCCCAAAACAAACCAAAATCACCAATTATAGCAAACTTTGTGCTTACAAGAGATAGAAATGACATCCTGAGAAAATCTAAAGAAAATTATCAAGAACGATCACAACAACGAGTAACTGAAGACCTGACGAGGCAAGTGAGGGAAGACCGACGCGCATTATCAACACTCTTCAATGAAGCCCGAGAAGCTGGGGATCATCCTAGGATCAGACACAATAAACTCATCGTGGGAAACAGAGTATACCAACGAGATCGCTCAACAAACTCTGTGATCTGTGTATCGGATAAATCGACGAAAACCAGCGACAGAACAACGAGTGAAAATTCTGTTGGAGTGGGCGGGGCACCGAGCCACACACGTGGTTCGATGTTTTTGTTTACACCCGGAAGTGCGCGTAGTCAAGGAAGGGAGAGCACTCTAAATCAAAACAAGCGTGTGTGATGTGATGGCCGAGGTCAAAATGCTCAACGATTACATATCCTTTCTTGGAATATTGAAGGTCTGTACAAATATTTGTGTGATGATAATGTAAAGGCATTTTTATCCAAATATGACATTGTCGGTCTATCCGAAACTTTTGTCAAACGAGTTAAAGACTTCGCGTCATATTTAGATTCTTTCACAACATTTAACTTTGTTCGACCTAAACGGAAGAAATTAGGGCGGCATAGTGGAGGAATAACTGTGTTTGTGAGAAATACTTTGATCATTGAGCAACGCATATTTCGTGTGTTCGAACATTTTGAAGATATTGTTGTGTTTTATATCAGATCATCGGACATGGGATTGCCTAAAGACATTATATTGTTATTTGTTTATCTCTCACCAGAAAACTCCCCTGTGTATGAGAACAAACCTAATGATGGTGTATCTTTGCTAGATTCTTACTTAGAGCTGATTACTTGTATTTATCCTGATGTTAGTTTACTTCTTACTGGAGATTTTAATGCCAGGATGGCAAGGTTTCTTGACTATATACCTAACGACACACTTGACTATATTGTTGATGACGATGGTTCATACCCTGGAGATACGTTTGATATGCCACGTTGTACAATGGATTCCGAGGTTTTTAATAATTATGGTAAGAAACTTACAGAGTTATGCTGCTCATACAACATCCATACGTTGAACGGACGGCTATTCGATGATAAAAAGGGAAATTTTACTTGTGTAACGCACAACGGGGCAAGTGTAGTTGATTACATACTTGCCAGTACTGAACTTTTTGATTACTTTACTGATTTCGGTATATTACACAGAAAAGAAGCCGTTTTCCACTGCACTGCTCTATACAAATAAATACCAAAATAACTCTGACGAAGTTGATCATACAACTCAGGAAACCGAGGAAGCTCTCGTAAAATATGTCAAATATTCATGGGATGTGTCCAAATCAAAAACGTTCCTTTGTAATTTCCAAACTGAATTCTTATCAAGGTGTGATGAAATACATAGTTTGATTGGAACGCATGTAGAAGAGGCGATCGAAATTCTGACAAATATTTATCAAACTGCCGCTTGTTTCACAAAAACCGAACACAGAGGAAGAGGATCCCCAGCAGGCACACGACGTTGTTACAACGTCGCATTTTGGTTGAAATAATGTCGCGACGTCGTTCAACTATAAAACGACGTCGTTTCAACGTCTCTTTTTTCGACGTCGATAAAACTACGTCGTTTCAACGTTGTTATTTTCGACGTCGATAATATATTCGATATCAGACGTCATTTCAACGTCGGTATTTTCGACGTCGGTGTTATGTCGATAACTGACATCTCTTCAACGTTGTGATTTTCGACGTCGATAATAAGTCTATTTGCGACGGCTTTTCAACGTCTTCACAATCCACAACGACATCGATCCTAACTGCATCCTACTGTTCATTTATTAGAGATCGCAATCGCTTATGAAGCATATAGGCTATTTCCAATCTTTATCCTTGATTCATTCATTATATAAAGATATGAAGTCTATGGGGGCCTATGTAGGCGTCGTCGGACATAGGCCTATAAGAAATTACCATGTTAAAACCATCATTGATATTCTTTAATTTTCCGTAATGATTAATGCTATTTTAAAACATATACATGTGCATGTACACGTAGATCTAGTCTACAATCAATGAAAATGTAGGCTATTTGTGCACATATTTTTTTATTTGATTTAATGATTTTAACGAATGATACTGTTACGAATTATTTTATTGGTTGACGGGGAATTTATTTTTAAACAGATATGTAATCTATTTCGTATGCCCATGTATTTTGATCATTTACTTATTTATCATTTGAGACTCTTTTCTAAAACGTAACAAATATTTGGGAAGCTGTGTACGTTTTCGCGCCAGCACAAAAGCTTATGACGTCATGTGTGCAACGATTACGTCACAAACCAAGTACTTTCGCCGCCATGTTTGACGTCGCCGCGTAGAGGGAATCTGTTTATGTTGCGTATTATGGACACTGGTGTTGCCACTTCTCTTTCTGAGGTAAGTTATTGTTCCTGCATTTATGCACACTTTGATAATTAATATTTAATAAAGTCAACCCAATACGGACACGCCGTCCAAACCAAACCCGCCACACTAGCCTACCACTCAACTCAATCGCAAAGCGAAGCGTGTAGTTTACATTTACTGCAGTAGAAGTCGGCAGTCTTTATTAACACTGCTGAAGAACGAGTAGGAATTTGAATGATTGTGCTACTATTGCCTTACCTATCTAACCTATCCATAAACTTTATTTTCACTGACTAGAGATCAACGACATTCTATTTGCAAACCAATGTTGGTGTCGCCTGCCCGGCTTTGGCATGTTTGGAAACATGGGCAAACTCTTTACAGTGTTGCGTAAAGTGCGCCGTGACGTGTCTTTTCACAATGATGCGCGGAGTTCGTATTGTCTTCGATCAGCTGTTTGCAAGTTCACTGAGTGCAGGCTTTGCTAACGTGTTTATGTTGTTTGCTATGCGTCATATTAACACGATTAAAAAACGTGCTAAAATTGACATCAAGAATATTACTGTGCCACTTATATTTAAACGTTATTTCAATTATAGTGATGCAAAAAGTATTCGGACGGTGACGTTAATTCCATACACATGCATGTTAATTTAGTCGACTCTAGGATAAATAATTTTCATAAAATAAGTTCTTGTTGGATCAATGTCCAAATATTCAGCTTTATTTGAAATCATCTCAGCTTGAAGTACATAATATAGAATGACATTTTCCGAGGACAATCTAAATAATGTCATCCGATTTACCTACATGTGTATATTGAATAAAACGTTTTCCATAGATCGCCATGTTAAATTTTTCACAACTATCTATATATGTTCATTTTGTTGATCTTATGTACTGTCATTTCCAAGATAGAAAACAGAAAATTAAACATAAATTATGAAAAACATTAAATGTATGTTAAAAATTCCATCGTTTATCAAAGAAACCACAGTAATTTGATTAAATTAACTAATAAGTATACATAGTTCTGAAAACATCAACGTGATGATCGATTGGATTTAAAAAAAATAATTAACGACAGTATCTATACACTAAAGGCCAAAAGAAACGTTACCTCATTTCTTTTTTTAATAACTTTTTAAGTATTAAAGATATTTGAGAAATGAATGGTTCTAAAGAAAGCTGAATAACGTAGCTTTATGTTAATAACACGTTTAAAAATCATGATGGATTCATATTGTGGCAAAATGCAGCTTGTTTAAGAAGTTTAAAATTGTCCGGCATTGTCTTCTCCCCAAAGTTATCTTGGAGCAAGGCTCAAACTACCCTGGCGGCACAAGCAAGGAAGGCTATATTGGCTATTTATCGATACCAAAGAAAGTTTGGAGATTTTGCTTACTCTGACATAGTCAGGCTGTATGAAAGCATGGTGATTCCTATACTATGTTATGGCGCCGAGGTATGGGGAACATCTTACAGCAAAACCATAGAAACTGTCCATACAACCTTTTTCAAGCATTTCCTTGGTGTATCCAAGTCAACTCCTACGAATATGGTATTCGGAGAGTGTGGGCAAAACCATATCCAGAACATATATATGACTAGAGCTATGTCTTACTGGTGCCGTGCCATTCATCTCCCTCCGTCCAGACTGCCACACCAAGCCTATCTTATGCTTAAAGCCGCGTCAGAAGCAGGAAGAAAAACATGGGCATCAGACATAGAAACAATACTGTATAAACTAGGTTTTGGAACTGTTTGGATTCAACAGGAAATAGGTAATACTGCCATATTCTTATCAGCTTTTAAACAACGACTCAAGGATACACTAACTCAAGACTGGCATTCCTCTCTCTACTCAAGCAGCAAGTGTTCTACCTACAGACATTTTAAATCTATGCTAAACGTCGAAACCTATCTGACTCATGATTTGCCTATTTCACTGCGAAGAATTATTTCTAAATTCAGATGTTCTAATTTTCCAATAGAGATAGAACTAGGCCGCCACAATAGTACCCCTAAAGAAGAAAGACTATGTAAAAGATGCAAGAAAAGTAACATATCCGTCGTTGAAGATGAATTCCACGTCCTATTAAAATGTCCATCCTACACAAAACTACGGAAAACTTACCTGAAGCCACACTTACAACAATATCCAACGATGAACAGTCTTAACATTATACTACAATCAACCGAAAAAAATACCCTATACAATTTAAGTAATTTTCTTGTCCAGCTACACTCCTTACTGCATAAAAATGAAATATAACGCATGCTATGTATACTCATTCATGTTTATAACTATGTATTTTTGGCCAATGGCCTTATACTGAATAAAATCTGTCTGTCTGTCTGTCTGTCTATTGCGATAGCGATAGTGTTTTTGTGTATACTATCGATATAGTACTATTGCCAAACCAACTATTGCGATGCATCGATAGTTCGATGTATTGTTACACCCCTACTTAATACAATATATTTCACATCCACTTGTGAGAAATACAACTGAAACAGAGTAACATCACGTCTTCAGAAGCCATTTATACTGAATTTCAAATTTTAAAACACTATCTGTTCGTGTTTCTGAAAACATCGCCTTTTAAGAAATCGTCGTTTTGAAATCTCTTTAACTAGGCAAGATAGGAGAGTCAAAATGACTTTTTGGCGTGTTTTATTGGGTCCTATAGTAATGATGCGTTAACACGATAAAGTCCAAACATATGATTTATGTTGAAACAATATTGTATTAATTAAATATCAACATTCTGGCATTTTGTTTTTGGGGAAAAGTGATTTCAGCACCCAAAATGCATTTGAAGAGAAATAGGTTTAAAACCACCACACTCTGATGTGTGAGTACTACTCAACAAGACATCTGCCAATCACAGACAATGATACGGCAAACTAAAGAACTCTCAGGGTCACCAACTCTACCATTTAGAGTCCCTATTGGCCAAGGAGTCTCTACACAACATTTCAGATTCTGGAGCTTTTTGGTACTGGAGAAGAAGATGAAATTAGGTTTTTAGGTCATGACCCCATATTTGGTATCACGGGGTCACCAAATCTACAATTTACGAATTAGAATCTGTACATAAAATTTCAGCTCTTTAGTGTCACAAATTACGGACTGACTGATGGATGGATGGACGGACGCCGGACGACATGCCATGCCATAAGCCCATTGGGCCTTTCAGGTCTGTAACAATATCTATTTTGGAAACCTTTATAGTGAAATACACTGACGGGCAAAATATAGTTTATCACTCAGTTGTATTTATGATAAGTACAATTTCCAAAGTCAAATGTCTCCAGTTTTCGACGTCGTATTCAAAGGGTGACTAGTTTGGGAAATTAGTCCAAACTATCAAATCAGTCAACGAATAACTCTACATGTTTTTAGGTTTTTTTTCTAAATTAAAATTAAATTTGTAAAATTCCCCCAAATTAATGTTGATAAAACACAACTGTTCAAAGACACATAACACATATTCTGTGTGAAAATCAATAAATGTGCCTCGTCCTGCACACATTAACAACATTTTGAACATGGTAGGGGTCATCTTGGTGTAGATTTCATTCCTTACCCCTGTCTACTTTAAATAATGATATTTAAGTTTTTTTTAAAAAACAGTCACCAATTAAGTCATTCAAACTACTGCCGAAAGGTTTTATTCTATCGTGCCATAAACAGATTCGTCTCATTTCTTTGAAATAATTAATTAATCGAAAACAAGTGAGTGTTGTACTTTATTTTGCCCGTCAGTTTATAATGAAATAAGTTATATATGTCTATGTACTTGAAAAGTAACTAAATTCATTTTGAATACATAAATAACGTAGTATGCCATACAGGAAATTTGATCTAATGACATCACATTTAACGACACTGCTTATCGAAGTTGGTGTCATGGAAATAACATTACATCGAATTGTCATGATATGAAGATTATTTCTTATATGTTATGTTGTAGATGAAGATTTGCAAGCGATTGATATAATTCGTATGCTTTGAAAGAATTAATGTTGTATTAGAAAAATTCTACCGTACTAAATTACTCTTTAATGTTTAATGAATAAGTAATGTGGCATATATATACATCTACATATATATGAACGTATGTACAAGAAGAAGAAGAAGTTTATTCAGCAAAAAGGCCACAGGCCCACGTACAATATATACAAGACAAATTATGGTATAACAGGTTTGGTGCTAGAACATGAAACATCATAACATTTATACAGGTTTATAAGATATATACATCTTATTTGAGTAATGAACAACGGAAATTAAAAGCTTCTCTTACATAGTTTGCACACAAATAAATGTGATTTTCATTTTCATTTTGTATAATAGTTATTAGAGATTTGATATTTGTACATTCAAAATTAAGCTGATATTTCTTCGTAATTCATTATATATAGGACATAAAAGCATAAAATGTAATTCATCTTCTACAACATTTGTACAGAAAGGACAAAATCTAAACTCTCTAGGGATATCATTTCTCCTTCCAATATTTTTCATTATCTTTAATTCACCAATTCTTAAAAGTGTTAAAAATCTTCTTAAATCTTTATTGCGAATATTTATGTATGTATGTAACGTATGTACACTCAATAAGGAGATGATTGAAAGGGTTAACATTACCAAAGAAATGCCACATATATATATATATATATATATATATTTATATATATATATATATATATGAAAGAATGGTATTATTCTTTTTGCTGAAATAAGGGTCACTAAAATACTATCATGGGAAGCAGACCATATTAGTGTTGTTACAGAAGTGAGTGTGAGTTCACCTCCAGTGAGATTCGAAACCTTGACCTCGGAGTGGGTGTGCAAGTCCTACCCTCTGCGGATAGGAGGGTTATGTTATGCGCTGTTTCGCCCTCTTACGTAAAGATACACTGTACAACATTTTATTATAAATGGGAATCTATACCAAATAAAGTTGTTGGCTCTGTAACTCATCAGACTTTCAAAAATAAACAACATTTTAAAATGTCAATTTTATAGAAGTATATCAACTTTCAGGTACTTTATGTAATGGAGAATACATCGAATAAGGGCTTTAGGGCGTTAAGGTATTTGGGGCAAAGGATCACCAAATCTACAATGTAGAATCCCCATTGACCAAGGAGTCTGCACACAACATTACAGCTTTTTTATGAGACGTATTATGAGATTTTCACGGCTATGCTGTTCTTCCTGACATGAAACTGTCTCCAATTCAAATTGACAAATTCTTAACAGTTTTATAAAGTGTGTTAAATTATATGTAATGAGAATAGTGTCATCCCAATGATATTGGTCATGGCAACTTCAGTTGGTCATCTTGGATTTATTGACTCAGAAAATGTACTTACCGCAGTTCTTGTGATGCCGTCGTTCTAGGAAACAAGTTGAATAATTTGTCTCCGAATGAAATGAACTGAGATTCATTTTATCTGAATTCTTTTTGATTATTTATTAAAACTGTTAACGACGTCTTTATACTTGAATCCATTATGGATGTAAATTGCAATACTTGTAATTTTCAAACGACACTTCTATTTTATTACTCTACAATCTGTGGGAATTTCACAAACGGGAATTGCAAACGACAGCAATTTGATTATTGCTTAAAGAGGCAGGATATCATTGTTTCTGCGCACTCAGATGTCAGTTGTTGATATGCACCGCCTTGCAGCATTTGTGATCATTTCGGTGACAGTGTCATGTTAGCACAATAGAAACTCAATTGATTATTTCATCAAGTATAGGAATACAATAATTAAACCATTATAATGTAAATGTCCGAAATATTCTTTGTCTTGGGATGAAACATTTACATTCCCTTCTACCTTTTTAAAATGAAAAAGTTAAAAAGTCTCATTTGTGTCATATTCATTGTTTACCTGAAAACAGACATGGAGTATGTAAGTATTTAATTAAGTAATTTATTTGTCAATACATACAAATTTAACCATTTATTCACCAGCTTCTAAATGTCTCTAAATAAAGACTCCCCAAAGTTGCCCCTGGCGGAATTCGAACCACGGACCTCTTGATCCGAAGCCGAACGCGCTAACCACTGCACTACACGCCCCTACGCATTTAGATAGGAAGTGATATGCCTTAACCGGACCAATACAGGGCCAGTACAGTATTTCAGTTCCGTATTGCAAGTACAATTCTGCCTTCAATTGGCTCGTTCCTTTAAACCGATACTGGACCAGTACTGGTTCTTCACCGTTAGCCAGTATGTATTTATCAACTTAACCAGTCATTACTTAACTAACATCTTTTGTTAAGAGGTGTATTGTTGTGTCGATATTGCTAAGATGAAGATGGTATTATACATGTACAATATCAGTGTAAAACGTTCAACACATTTTCATAAACAAATAAATAATTCAATACTGATAACACGAACATCCCAGATAATTTTTTTGCAATAATCAACGACATTTTGTTACGCAAATTCTGAAATGAAGAGTGTAATAATCGACATTATTCTGTAAGGCCGATATCACACGAGGCAATTTCTGTCTGCCAGCATGTGTCTGCACACATATCATTGTCATGTCTGCCGGTAAACTTGCTCAGATATAACTTTTCTTTAGGAGGTTCCTTACCAATTTAAAAAACCTCAGTGAATTGCTAATATTTCACTATATACATGAAACACATATGCTTAATTCATTTCTGCTTTACAAATAGGGGTCATCGTGCTTGTTTTTTAAATATAAGCTCCAAATGTAGGTGGGGGTCCGCCGTTGTACACAATGAAACTACTGAGGTCAGGAGATGGAACAAAACACGTGCTAGTGAGTACGTTGAAGCTGTTATCAACTCTGATTTAGTTATGCAGTGTATTGTGAATGTTCTTAACGAGGGTACTGACGGCCCACTCCATGTTATTACTCATTTTAATGATGCTGTAAGTACTGACGACCCACTCCATGGTATTACTCATTTTAATGATGCTGTAAGTACTGACGACCACTCCGTGTTATTACTCATATTAATGATGCTGTACTGACGACCCACTCCGTGTTATTACTCATGTTAATGATGCTGTAAGTACTGACGACCCACTCCGTGTTATTACTCATGTTAATGATGCTGTAAGTACAGACGACCCACTCCGTGTTATTACTCATGTTAATGATGCTGTAAGTACTGACGACCCACTCCGTGTTGTTACTAATGTTAATGATGTTGTAAGTACGGACGACCCACTCCGTGTTTTTACTCATATTAATGATGCTCTACCTGCAAAAGGTCTCCGCTCCATGTTATTACTCATGTTAATGATGTTGTAAGTACTGACAACCCACTCCGTGTTATTACCCATGTAAATGATGCTGTACTGGCGACCCACTTCGTGTTATTACTCATGTTAATGATGCTGTAAGTACTGACGACTCACTCCGTGTTATTACTAATGTTAATGATGTAAGTACTGACGACCCACTCCGTGTTATTACTCATATTAATGATGTTGTAAGTACTGACGAACCACTCCGTGTTATAACTCATGTTAATGATGTTGTAAGTACTGACGACATACTCTGTGTTATTACTTGTATCTACAGCTGGTAAAGTATTTGGCTTTAGGTGTAACAGAAATGTTCGTCGACATTCACCCAAAAAGCATATTAATCAACCATGGTTTGGCAAACAATGACAAATTTTACGGGGGAGATACTTTGAGACATAACGTATATACTAAAATTGTAAAACAATTGAGAATAAATCCCGATTGGTAAACTCCAGTAAACATTACAAAGAATGTATTATAAAAGTTTCTAACAAACATATTAAATCTACCCAAGATACATTATCCAAACTTCGGGAAAATGATCCACGCTCCGTTTGGAAACTACTCAAAAATTGTAAGGCAGAAACAGGCTCCGAACACTCCCCACAAATTGACTCTTTTTTTTTACTTTTTTAAATCTCAAAATGAGAACCCACCTTCGGAACATAATTGTGATATTAACCTTCCTCATGTCGATACTCTGAAATCACTAGAGATGAAATTATATCATGTGTTTAAAATCTTAAAAACAAAAAGCCCCAGGAATGGGTAATATTATTAACACATATATTTCCTCCACTATTGATGTTTTCAAAGATATTTATGTTAACATTTTTAACATTGTTCTTGACACTGGCATCTTCCCAGATAAGTGGCTTACAGGTATCATCAAACAAATTTACAAAAAATAAAGGCGATCCTAAAGACCCTGTAAATTACAGACCCATTACACTGCTGAGCTGTTTTGGAAAACTTTTCACCTCTATTCTAAACATTCGACTGAATAAATTCATCGAAACAAACGAAATTCTATCCGAAGCTCAAGATTGTTTCAGAAAAGGATACTCACTAATAGATCATATTTTCACTCTTCATCACCTCTCGGAACTACTAAAATGTCGCAAAAAGAAATTATATTGTGCATTTATCGATTTCCAAAAAGCATGTGATACCGTCTGGAGATCAGGGGTCCGGCAATTTTTTTTTACAAAATAACATAACTTGGAAATGCTTTAATGTCATTTATAACATGTAGCAACATATTAAATCTTGAGTATGAAACGGCGGTAAATTTTCTAACTTTTTTCTGTGCAAACAAGGTGTCCGCCAAGGAGAAAATCTGTCTCCGGTTTTGTTCTCACTTTTTCTCAATGACCTTGAAGATTCTTTAGCTACATATTCATGTTGCGGTTTACAACTTCAACCTGGTGATTTTCACAACCGCATTGAAACAGTTATTACACTTTTTGAATTGTTATATACTGACGGTACTGTGCATATGTCTTCAAACCCCTGTGATCTGTAAGATTTGTTAGATTCATTAAATAATTATTGTAACAAATGGAGACTTAAAATAAAAACATCCAAATCTAAAATTCTCATTTTCGAGGGTTCAAAAAAGGAATATAAAAGAAATTTTAATATTGGTGTTAACATCCTTGAAAATGTGGATCATTATCCATATCTTGGCATAACTCTACAGAAATATAATACATTTCCTAAACCTAACGGTTATTGGTCGAAAAGGCAACATAGGCACTGTTTTTTTCCTATTAAGCCTAGGTAGAAAATTTAAACTCTAATTTTTTTGTCATTTAAGATTATTTGATTGTATGATTACTTCTATTCTTTTATATGGATGTGAAATTTTGGGTTTTGAAAATGTTTAATGTTTTGAAAATGTCCATCTTCATTTTCTTAAATATTTATGATCATTGCGGAAATGTACACATAATTACATGATTTATGGCGAGTTTGGTAGAATACCACTTGTTAATGTCATTTAAGCAGAATGGTATGTTTTTGGGCAAATATCTTAACTGAAAAATCGTCAAAATTGTGCTCCTTGATTTATAAATTGACATTCGATGATTTTATCTTTGGCAAATATGAACATAAATGGATAAAGTATCTTAAAGGAATTTTCGACAATCTTGGACTGAGTTTCATTTTGAATTCCAAAATTATAGATTATAGAGAAAAATAATAAAATATATCACTTTCCCATAAAACAAACATTATATTTCACAATATAATACAATGATTTTATTATCATTTTTCCAGACAGTTATTTAAGTTTCTAATGTAGATAACGAACACCGTTACTGAAAGTGTACACTAAGGCTAGAAGACTGTGGCTACAAGGCCTAATTTTGGCATGGGCATTCATAAACAAAAATCAAGACGTAGATGAGAAAACTGATGTTGCCTCATTACTCGCTTCTTAGGCCCATAAAAAAGAATTGGTTTCTGGTTTTCGCCCGCGTCAGTTTCAAGCCCACGCCTCAGGTCTTTTTGTCTAGCTTTTAACAAAACAAAGGCAGATAACTATAACTTTTAAGCCTCAGAAAACATTGAAAGACAATGTCACTCGTTTCTGTTGAGATGGAGTGTAGAGGTGAGAGTATTGACCGTTTGGAATAGTAACACATATTTAAATTGTGTTTGTTAATCTCTTCATTCCATCATTTTCCGTCATCGCATCATTTTTGTCAGTCTGTGAATACCAGACACTTTTTTCTTTTGTTTAGGCCATAGAAGACCGCATTTATGTGCAAACAGAATTGTGTATGAGTTAACACAGGAAGATATGATTTTAAAAGCTATCTTCGAAAGAATGAAGAGTGTGTTCATGAACTTCTTGCTACGATTCGACCTTGCATTAACAAACGGGACACAAGAATGAGACTAGCAATAGCAGCTGAAGAACAATTGACAATACTTGATACACACTTGAAACTCTACTTCGGTCAATATAAATTGAAATCGTATTGACAGAATGTGCAGGTCAATAATTCTTAATCTTGACATTGGTTTTACTTTTTGTTTGATTATACTTTTCTTTACAGGTGAAAGTTACAGTATTAGTTTCGAATAGGAGGAGCAACATTTGGTCAAGTAGTCCAAGAAGTGCGTTAACCATTTACACTGGCTTCAGAGATGACTAAATACAGGGAGGATAAATTTGAATCGCAATTTCAATTTAAGTTAGGGGAAGGGTTGGCGCAGTGGTAAGAGTGTTCAGTTTAGGTCCGGGGATTCGGCGACTTCGTTTAAAGAATTGTTCCACATGCAGTAAGGTTTGGGTGCAATGTTACACCGAAGTGCATAGCCAACATGGCGTTGCGGGATTTCTCCCTGCAATAATACTGACAGCCGTGAAATTATCTTGAAAGAGGCGTTGAACCCAAAATCAACTTAATTTAAGTGAAAACTAGTTTTTTTTTTATTTTCCTGTTATGAATTACAATTTACATTGAGCAATATTCTAAATTATCATTCCTAAGTTTCAGCAACTGATTTTCATTATCACATGTTCACAGTCTCTTTAGGTAAAGGTTAAGATATGATTCACAGCCGTTGAAAACCTTATATCCGCATTCGTTCCCCGTCGATGTCACTAACGTGATATGACTTGAGTAGTATCTGCAGTAAGATAATAATTATCTGTTACATAAATAGTTTTATGAATGGATTATTAAAGCTGAAATATTTAGATTGCTGAACATAAGAGCTTTGGACATTTCAAAGGTTGGATTCAGTCGAGTTTACCAACATCCTGTTCCGCCAGTGTATGTGTTTGTATGATCTACGTTACTGCAATACCCTAATTCCCCGAACCCAATTGATTTTGTGAAAACTGTTGATGATAAACATGCTTATAGATACAGAAGACCAAATCATAGACAAATACCCACAATAGTGCATTTGTGTTATTTACATCAGACATATTCGACGGACATTTGCTAGTAAGAAGACCCTTAAGAGTGAACTGCCTATCCTCGATAATCCAGCGCTATTGTTCCGATAAATCTACACACAAGCGAGCTTAACTGAAAAATCGTCAAAATTGTGCTCCTTGATTTATAAATTGACATTCGATGATTTTATCTTTGGCAAATATGAACATAAATGGATAAAGTATCTTAAAGGAATTTTCGACAATCTTGGACTGAGTTTCATTTTGAATTCCAAAATTATAGATTATAGAGAAAAATAATAAAATATATCACTTTCCCATAAAACAAACATTATATTTCACAATATAATACAATGATTTTATTATCATTTTTCCAGACAGTTATTTAAGATTCTAATGTAGATAACGAACACCGTTACTGAAAGTGTACACTAAGGCTAGAAGACTGTGGCTACAAGGCCTATCTGAAGTGCGAGTTGAGATCAGCTCTGCTGGGAGCGCTTGTAAATTCTCTATCTGAATCTGACAACTGAGGATGCTCAGAAACAATGGTGAGGAACGTCCTTTAGGATGTCCGTTCCTTCCGGTTGAACTTCAAAAATGAAATATGATTAAGTAAAGATTTTTCCTCATCTTTATTTACTTCATGATATTCTACATCATCTACATACTTTTAAAAAAACATCTGAAATAAAGAAAATGTAGCTTTAGAACCTCTAAAAAATGCTAAATTTGACTAAAAAAGGGGGGTTTTCAGGTACATTTTGGGTCAAAGGTTAAAAATAAACCACTACCATATATATTTTTTCATCGATTTCGGTAGGGTAAAATGAACTTTGTAACATATCGAAAAAGGAAAAAAAGTTTAATACTAGAAATGTAGTATTTTAAAGTTTTTAGCAGTTTTTTTCTCATTTTCCCATAGACTCCCATGTTAAAATAGTACTTCACCCAACTATCTTACAGGGGTCATATCTCGAAAAAAAAACACACTACCCCCAATTTTTTAATGATGATTTTCCAAACATATACTTTGATCTTTTAAAAAATATAAGTTAGAAAAAAAGTTTAATACTATAAATTTGAGGAGCGAACATCCTTATCTTGTCATAGATACACAGCAAACAAAATCCAATTCTTGCATAATTTTGGCATGGGCATTCATAAACAAAAATCAAGACGTAGATGAGAAAACTGATGTTGCCTCATTACTCGCTTCTTAGGCCCATAAAAAAAAATTGGTTTCTGGTTTTCGCCCGCGTCAGTTTCAAGCCCACGCCTCAGGTCTTTTTGTCTAGCTTTTAACAAAACAAAGGCAGATAACTATAACTTTTAAGCCTCAGAAAACATTGAAAGACAATGTCACTCGTTTCTGTTGAGATGGAGTGTAGAGGTGAGAGTATTGACCGTTTGGAATAGTAACACATATTTAAATTGTGTTTGTTAATCTCTTCATTCCATCATTTTCCGTCATCGCATCATTTTTGTCAGTCTGTGAATACCAGACACTTTTTTCTTTTGTTTAGGCCTTAGAAGACCGCATTTATGTGCAAACAGAATTGTGTATGAGTTAACACAGGAAGATATGATTTTAAAAGTTATCTTCGAAAGAATGAAGAGTGTGTTCATGAACTTCTTGCTACGATTCGACCTTGCATTAACAAACGGGACACAAGAATGAGACTAGCAATAGCAGCTGAAGAACAATTGACAATACTTGATACACACTTGAAACTCTACTTCGGTCAATATAAATTGAAATCGTATTGACAGAATGTGCAGGTCAATAATTCTTAATCTTGACATTGGTTTTACTTTTTGTTTGATTATACTTTTCTTTACAGGTGAAAGTTACAGTATTAGTTTCGAATAGGAGGAGCAACATTTGGTCAAGTAGTCCAAGAAGTGCGTTAACCATTAACACTGGCTTCAGAGATGACTAAATACAGGGAGGATAAATTTGAATCGCAATTTCAATTTAAGTTAGGGGAAGGGTTGGCGCAGTGGTTAGAGTGTTCAGTTTAGGTCCGGGGATTCGGCGACTTCGTTTAAAGAATTGTTCCACATGCAGTAAGGTTTGGGTGCAATGTTACACCGAAGTGCATAGCCAACATGGCGTTGCGGGATTTCTCCCTGCAATAATACTGACAGCCGTGAAATTATCTTGAAAGAGGCGTTGAACCCAAAATCAACTTAATTTAAGTGAAAACTAGTTTTTTTTTTATTTTCCTGTTATGAATTACAATTTACATTGAGCAATATTCTAAATTATCATTCCTAAGTTTCAGCAACTGATTTTCATTATCACATGTTCACAGTCTCTTTAGGTAAAGGTTAAGATATGATTCACAGCCGTTGAAAACCTTATATCCGCATTCGTTCCCCGTCGATGTCACTAACGTGATATGACTTGAGTAGTATCTGCAGTAAGATAATAATTATCTGTTACATAAATAGTTTTATGAATGGATTATTAAAGCTGAAATATTTAGATTGCTGAACATAAGAGCTTTGGACATTTCAAAGGTTGGATTCAGTCGAGTTTACCAACATCCTGTTCCGCCAGTGTATGTGTTTGTATGATCTACGTTACTGCAATACCCTAATTCCCCGAACCCAATTGATTTTGTGAAAACTGTTGATGATAAACATGCTTATAGATACAGAAGACCAAATCATAGACAAATACCCACAATAGTGCATTTGTGTTATTTACATCAGACATATTCGACGGACATTTGCTAGTAAGAAGACCCTTAAGAGTGAACTGCCTATCCTCGATAATCCAGCGCTATTGTTCCGATAAATCTACACACAAGCGCGCTTAACTGAAAAATCGTCAAAATTGTGCTCCTTGATTTATAAATTGACATTCGATGATTTTATCTTTGGCAAATATGAACATAAATGGATAAAGTATCTTAAAGGAATTTTCGACAATCTTGGACTGAGTTTCATTTTGAATACCAAAATTATAGTTTATAGAGAAAAATAATAAAATATATCACTTTCCCATAAAACAAACATTATATTTCACAATTTAATACAATGATTTTATTATCATTTTTCCAGACAGTTATTTAAGTTTCTAATGTAGATAACGAACACCGTTACTGAAAGTGTACACTAAGGCTAGAAGACTGTGGCTACAAGGCCTATCTGAAGTGCGAGTTGAGATCAGCTCTGCTGGGAGCGCTTGTAAATTCTCTATCTGAATCTGACAACTGAGGATGCTCAGAAACAATGGTGAGGAACGTCCTTTAGGATGTCCGTTCCTTCCGGTTGAACTTCAAAAATGAAATATGATTAAGTAAAGATTTTTCCTCATCTTTATTTACTTCATGATATTCTACATCATCTACATACTTTTAAAAAAACATCTGAAATAAAGAAAATGTAGCTTTAGAACCTCTAAAAAATGCTAAATTTGACTAAAAAAGGGGGGTTTTCAGGTACATTTTGGGTCAAAGGTTAAAAATAAACCACTACCATATATATTTTTTCATCGATTTCGGTAGGGTAAAATGAACTTTGTAACATATCAAAAAAGGAAAAAAAGTTTAATACTAGAAATGTAGTATTTTAAAGTTTTTAGCAGTTTTTTTCTCATTTTCCCATAGACTCCCATGTTAAAATAGTACTTCACCCAACTATCTTACAGGGGTCATATCTCGAAAAAAACCCACACTACCCCCTATTTTTTAATGATGATTTTCCAAACATATACTTTGATCTTTTAAAAAATATAAGTTAGAAAAAAAGTTTAATACTATAAATTTGAGGAGCGAACATCCTTATCTTGTCATAGATACACAGCAAACAAAATCCAATTCTTGCATAATTTTGGCATGGGCATTCATAAACAAAAATCAAGACGTAGATGAGAAAACTGATGTTGCCTCATTACTCGCTTCTTAGGCCCATAAAAAAAAATTGGTTTCTGGTTTTCGCCCGCGTCAGTTTCAAGCCCACGCCTCAGGTCTTTTTGTCTAGCTTTTAACAAAACAAAGGCAGATAACTATAACTTTTAAGCCTCAGAAAACATTGAAAGACAATGTCACTCGTTTCTGTTGAGATGGAGTGTAGAGGTGAGAGTATTGACCGTTTGGAATAGTAACACATATTTAAATTGTGTTTGTTAATCTCTTCATTCCATCATTTTCCGTCATCGCATCATTTTTGTCAGTCTGTGAATACCAGACACTTTTTTCTTTTGTTTAGGCCTTAGAAGACCGCATTTATGTGCAAACAGAATTGTGTATGAGTTAACACAGGAAGATATGATTTTAAAAGTTATCTTCGAAAGAATGAAGAGTGTGTTCATGAACTTCTTGCTACGATTCGACCTTGCATTAACAAACGGGACACAAGAATGAGACTAGCAATAGCAGCTGAAGAACAATTGACAATACTTGATACACACTTGAAACTCTACTTCGGTCAATATAAATTGAAATCGTATTGACAGAATGTGCAGGTCAATAATTCTTAATCTTGACATTGGTTTTACTTTTTGTTTGATTATACTTTTCTTTACAGGTGAAAGTTACAGTATTAGTTTCGAATAGGAGGAGCAACATTTGGTCAAGTAGTCCAAGAAGTGCGTTAACCATTAACACTGGCTTCAGTGATGAATAAATACCGGGACGATAAATTTGAATCGCAATTTCAATTTAAGTTAGGGAGAGGGTTGGCGCAGTGGTTAGAGTGTTCAGTTTAGGTCCGGGGATTCGGCGACTTCGTTTAAAGAATTGTTCCACATGCAGTAAGGTTTGGGTGCAATGTTACACCGAAGTGCATAGCCAACATGGCGTTGCGGGATTTCTCCCTGCAATAATACTGACAGCCGTGAAATTATCTTGAAAGAGGCGTTGAACCCAAAATCAACTTAATTTAAGTGAAAACTAGTTTTTTTTTATTTTCCTGTTATGAATTACAATTTACATTGAGCAATATTCTAAATTATCATTCCTAAGTTTCAGCAACTGATTTTCATTATCACATGTTCACAGTCTCTTTAGGTAAAGGTTAAGATATGATTCACAGCCGTTGAAAACCTTATATCCGCATTCGTTCCCCGTCGATGTCACTAACGTGATATGACTTGAGTAGTATCTGCAGTAAGATAATAATTATCTGTTACATAAATAGTTTTATGAATGGATTATTAAAGCTGAAATATTTAGATTGCTGAACATAAGAGCTTTGGACATTTCAAAGGTTGGATTCAGTCGAGTTTACCAACATCCTGTTCCGCCAGTGTATGTGTTTGTATGATCTACGTTACTGCAATACCCTAATTCCCCGAACCCAATTGATTTTGTGAAAACTGTTGATGATAAACATGCTTATAGATACAGAAGACCCAATCATAGACAAATACCCACAATAGTGCATTTGTGTTATTTACATCAGACATATTCGACGGACATTTGCTAGTAAGAAGACCCTTAAGAGTGAACTGCCTATCCTCGATAATCCAGCGCTATTGTTCCGATAAATCTACACACAAGCGCGCTTAACTGAAAAATCGTCAAAATTGTGCTCCTTGATTTATAAATTGACATTCGATGATTTTATCTTTGGCAAATATGAACATAAATGGATAAAGTATCTTAAAGGAATTTTCGACAATCTTGGACTGAGTTTCATTTTGAATTCCAAAATTATAGATTATAGAGAAAAATAATAAAATATATCACTTTCCCATAAAACAAACATTATATTTCACAATATAATACAATGATTTTATTATCATTTTTCCAGACAGTTATTTAAGTTTCTAATGTAGATAACGAACACCGTTACTGAAAGTGTACACTAAGGCTAGAAGACTGTGGCTACAAGGCCTATCTGAAGTGCGAGTTGAGATCAGCTCTGCTGGGAGCGCTTGTAAATTCTCTATCTGAATCTGACAACTGAGGATGCTCAGAAACAATGGTGAGGAACGTCCTTTAGGATGTCCGTTCCTTCCGGTTGAACTTCAAAAATGAAATATGATTAAGTAAAGATTTTTCCTCATCTTTATTTACTTCATGATATTCTACATCATCTACATACTTTTAAAAAAACATCTGAAATAAAGAAAATGTAGCTTTAGAACCTCTAAAAAATGCTAAATTTGACTAAAAAAGGGGGGTTTTCAGGTACATTTTGGGTCAAAGGTTAAAAATAAACCACTACCATATATATTTTTTCATCGATTTCGGTAGGGTAAAATGAACTTTGTAACATATCGAAAAAGGAAAAAAAGTTTAATACTAGAAATGTAGTATTTTAAAGTTTTTAGCAGTTTTTTTCTCATTTTCCCATAGACTCCCATGTTAAAATAGTACTTCACCCAACTATCTTACAGGGGTCATATCTCGAAAAAAAAACACACTACCCCCAATTTTTTAATGATGATTTTCCAAACATATACTTTGATCTTTTAAAAAATATAAGTTAGAAAAAAAGTTTAATACTATAAATTTGAGGAGCGAACATCCTTATCTTGTCATAGATACACAGCAAACAAAATCCAATTCTTGCATAATTTTGGCATGGGCATTCATAAACAAAAATCAAGACGTAGATGAGAAAACTGATGTTGCCTCATTACTCGCTTCTTAGGCCCATAAAAAAAAATTGGTTTCTGGTTTTCGCCCGCGTCAGTTTCAAGCCCACGCCTCAGGTCTTTTTGTCTAGCTTTTAACAAAACAAAGGCAGATAACTATAACTTTTAAGCCTCAGAAAACATTGAAAGACAATGTCACTCGTTTCTGTTGAGATGGAGTGTAGAGGTGAGAGTATTGACCGTTTGGAATAGTAACACATATTTAAATTGTGTTTGTTAATCTCTTCATTCCATCATTTTCCGTCATCGCATCATTTTTGTCAGTCTGTGAATACCAGACACTTTTTTCTTTTGTTTAGGCCTTAGAAGACCGCATTTATGTGCAAACAGAATTGTGTATGAGTTAACACAGGAAGATATGATTTTAAAAGTTATCTTCGAAAGAATGAAGAGTGTGTTCATGAACTTCTTGCTACGATTCGACCTTGCATTAACAAACGGGACACAAGAATGAGACTAGCAATAGCAGCTGAAGAACAATTGACAATACTTGATACACACTTGAAACTCTACTTCGGTCAATATAAATTGAAATCGTATTGACAGAATGTGCAGGTCAATAATTCTTAATCTTGACATTGGTTTTACTTTTTGTTTGATTATACTTTTCTTTACAGGTGAAAGTTACAGTATTAGTTTCGAATAGGAGGAGCAACATTTGGTCAAGTAGTCCAAGAAGTGCGTTAACCATTAACACTGGCTTCAGAGATGACTAAATACAGGGAGGATAAATTTGAATCGCAATTTCAATTTAAGTTAGGGGAAGGGTTGGCGCAGTGGTTAGAGTGTTCAGTTTAGGTCCGGGGATTCGGCGACTTCGTTTAAAGAATTGTTCCACATGCAGTAAGGTTTGGGTGCAATGTTACACCGAAGTGCATAGCCAACATGGCGTTGCGGGATTTCTCCCTGCAATAATACTGACAGCCGTGAAATTATCTTGAAAGAGGCGTTGAACCCAAAATCAACTTAATTTAAGTGAAAACTAGTTTTTTTTTATTTTCCTGTTATGAATTACAATTTACATTGAGCAATATTCTAAATTATCATTCCTAAGTTTCAGCAACTGATTTTCATTATCACATGTTCACAGTCTCTTTAGGTAAAGGTTAAGATATGATTCACAGCCGTTGAAAACCTTATATCCGCATTCGTTCCCCGTCGATGTCACTAACGTGATATGACTTGAGTAGTATCTGCAGTAAGATAATAATTATCTGTTACATAAATAGTTTTATGAATGGATTATTAAAGCTGAAATATTTAGATTGCTGAACATAAGAGCTTTGGACATTTCAAAGGTTGGATTCAGTCGAGTTTACCAACATCCTGTTCCGCCAGTGTATGTGTTTGTATGATCTACGTTACTGCAATACCCTAATTCCCCGAACCCAATTGATTTTGTGAAAACTGTTGATGATAAACATGCTTATAGATACAGAAGACCAAATCATAGACAAATACCCACAATAGTGCATTTGTGTTATTTACATCAGACATATTCGACGGACATTTGCTAGTAAGAAGACCCTTAAGAGTGAACTGCCTATCCTCGATAATCCAGCGCTATTGTTCCGATAAATCTACACACAAGCGCGCTTAACTGAAAAATCGTCAAAATTGTGCTCCTTGATTTATAAATTGACATTCGATGATTTTATCTTTGGCAAATATGAACATAAATGGATAAAGTATCTTAAAGGAATTTTCGACAATCTTGGACTGAGTTTCATTTTGAATTCCAAAATTATAGATTATAGAGAAAAATAATAAAATATATCACTTTCCCATAAAACAAACATTATATTTCACAATATAATACAATGATTTTATTATCATTTTTCCAGACAGTTATTTAAGTTTCTAATGTAGATAACGGACACCGTTACTGAAAGTGTACACTAAGGCTAGAAGACTGTGGCTACAAGGCCTATCTGAAGTGCGAGTTGAGATCAGCTCTGCTGGGAGCGCTTGTAAATTCTCTATCTGAATCTGACAACTGAGGATGCTCAGAAACAATGGTGAGGAACGTCCTTTAGGATGTCCGTTCCTTCCGGTTGAACTTCAAAAATGAAATATGATTAAGTAAAGATTTTTCCTCATCTTTATTTACTTCATGATATTCTACATCATCTACATACTTTTAAAAAAAACATCTGAAATAAAGAAAATGTAGCTTTAGAACCTCTAAAAAATGCTAAATTTGACTAAAAAAGGGGGGTTTTCAGGTACATTTTGGGTCAAAGGTTAAAAATAAACCACTACCATATATATTTTTTCATCGATTTCGGTAGGGTAAAATGAACTTTGTAACATATCAAAAAAGGAAAAAAAGTTTAATACTAGAAATGTAGTATTTTAAAGTTTTTAGCAGTTTTTTTCTCATTTTCCCATAGACTCCCATGTTAAAATAGTACTTCACCCAACTATCTTACAGGGGTCATATCTCGAAAAAAAAACCACACTACCCCCTATTTTTTAATGATGATTTTCCAAACATATACTTTGATCTTTTAAAAAATATAAGTTAGAAAAAAAGTTTAATACTATAAATTTGAGGAGCGAACATCCTTATCTTGTCATAGATACACAGCAAACAAAATCCAATTCTTGCATAATTTTGGCATGGGCATTCATAAACAAAAATCAAGACGTAGATGAGAAAACTGATGTTGCCTCATTACTCGCTTCTTAGGCCCATAAAAAAAAATTGGTTTCTGGTTTTCGCCCGCGTCAGTTTCAAGCCCACGCCTCAGGTCTTTTTGTCTAGCTTTTAACAAAACAAAGGCAGATAACTATAACTTTTAAGCCTCAGAAAACATTGAAAGACAATGTCACTCGTTTCTGTTGAGATGGAGTGTAGAGGTGAGAGTATTGACCGTTTGGAATAGTAACACATATTTAAATTGTGTTTGTTAATCTCTTCATTCCATCATTTTCCGTCATCGCATCATTTTTGTCAGTCTGTGAATACCAGACACTTTTTTCTTTTGTTTAGGCCTTAGAAGACCGCATTTATGTGCAAACAGAATTGTGTATGAGTTAACACAGGAAGATATGATTTTAAAAGTTATCTTCGAAAGAATGAAGAGTGTGTTCATGAACTTCTTGCTACGATTCGACCTTGCATTAACAAACGGGACACAAGAATGAGACTAGCAATAGCAGCTGAAGAACAATTGACAATACTTGATACACACTTGAAACTCTACTTCGGTCAATATAAATTGAAATCGTATTGACAGAATGTGCAGGTCAATAATTCTTAATCTTGACATTGGTTTTACTTTTTGTTTGATTATACTTTTCTTTACAGGTGAAAGTTACAGTATTAGTTTCGAATAGGAGGAGCAACATTTGGTCAAGTAGTCCAAGAAGTGCGTTAACCATTAACACTGGCTTCAGAGATGACTAAATACAGGGAGGATAAATTTGAATCGCAATTTCAATTTAAGTTAGGGGAAGGGTTGGCGCAGTGGTTAGAGTGTTCAGTTTAGGTCCGGGGATTCGGCGACTTCGTTTAAAGAATTGTTCCACATGCAGTAAGGTTTGGGTGCAATGTTACACCGAAGTGCATAGCCAACATGGCGTTGCGGGATTTCTCCCTGCAATAATACTGACAGCCGTGAAATTATCTTGAAAGAGGCGTTGAACCCAAAATCAACTTAATTTAAGTGAAAACTAGTTTTTTTTTATTTTCCTGTTATGAATTACAATTTACATTGAGCAGTATTCTAAATTATCATTCCTAAGTTTCAGCAACTGATTTTCATTATCACATGTTCACAGTCTCTTTAGGTAAAGGTTAAGATATGATTCACAGCCGTTGAAAACCTTATATCCGCATTCGTTCCCCGTCGATGTCACTAACGTGATATGACTTGAGTAGTATCTGCAGTAAGATAATAATTATCTGTTACATAAATAGTTTTATGAATGGATTATTAAAGCTGAAATATTTAGATTGCTGAACATAAGAGCTTTGGACATTTCAAAGGTTGGATTCAGTCGAGTTTACCAACATCCTGTTCCGCCAGTGTATGTGTTTGTATGATCTACGTTACTGCAATACCCTAATTCCCCGAACCCAATTGATTTTGTGAAAACTGTTGATGATAAACATGCTTATAGATACAGAAGACCAAATCATAGACAAATATTCACAATAGTGCATTTGTGTTATTTACATCAGACATATTCGACGGACATTTGCTAGTAAGAAGACCCTTAAGAGTGAACTGCCTATCCTCGATAATCCAGCGCTATTGTTCCGATAAATCTACACACAAGCGCGCTTAACTGAAAAATCGTCAAAATTGTGCTCCTTGATTTATAAATTGACATTCGATGATTTTATCTTTGGCAAATATGAACATAAATGGATAAAGTATCTTAAAGGAATTTTCGACAATCTTGGACTGAGTTTCATTTTGAATTCCAAAATTATAGATTATAGAGAAAAATAATAAAATATATCACTTTCCCATAAAACAAACATTATATTTCACAATATAATACAATGATTTTATTATCATTTTTCCAGACAGTTATTTAAGTTTCTAATGTAGATAACGAACACCGTTACTGAAAGTGTACACTAAGGCTAGAAGACTGTGGCTACAAGGCCTATCTGAAGTGCGAGTTGAGATCAGCTCTGCTGGGAGCGCTTGTAAATTCTCTATCTGAATCTGACAACTGAGGATGCTCAGAAACAATGGTGAGGAACGTCCTTTAGGATGTCCGTTCCTTCCGGTTGAACTTCAAAAATGAAATATGATTAAGTAAAGATTTTTCCTCATCTTTATTTACTTCATGATATTCTACATCATCTACATACTTTTAAAAAAACATCTGAAATAAAGAAAATGTAGCTTTAGAACCTCTAAAAAATGCTAAATTTGACTAAAAAAGGGGGGTTTTCAGGTACATTTTGGGTCAAAGGTTAAAAATAAACCACTACCATATATATTTTTTCATCGATTTCGGTAGGGTAAAATGAACTTTGTAACATATCAAAAAAGGAAAAAAAGTTTAATACTAGAAATGTAGTATTTTAAAGTTTTTAGCAGTTTTTTTCTCATTTTCCCATAGACTCCCATGTTAAAATAGTACTTCACCCAACTATCTTACAGGGGTCATATCTCGAAAAAAAAACACTACCCCCTATTTTTTAATGATGATTTTCCAAACATATACTTTGATCTTTTAAAAAATATAAGTTAGAAAAAAAGTTTAATACTATAAATTTGAGGAGCGAACATCCTTATCTTGTCATAGATACACAGCAAACAAAATCCAATTCTTGCATAATTTTGGCATGGGCATTCATAAACAAAAATCAAGACGTAGATGAGAAAACTGATGTTGCCTCATTACTCGCTTCTTAGGCCCATAAAAAAAAAAAACTGTTGAAAACTGTTGATGATTAACATGCTTATAGATACAGAAGACCAAATCATAGACAAATACCCACAATAGTGCATTTGTGTTATTTACATCAGACATATTCGACGGACATTTGCTAGTAAGAAGACCCTTAAGAGTGAACTGCCTATCCTCGATAATCCAGCGCTATTGTTCCGATAAATCTACACACAAGCGCGCTTGTGTGTAGATTTATCGGAACAATAGCGCTGGATTATCGAGGATGTGAAATGCCTAGATCTGTGAAGACCCTCAGTTGACATGGCCGCTGAAAGAGGAGTTTTCATTGTAAAAAAGCATGGATACAGTATGATGTTCCAATTTCCCTCGTAAGGAAATTTTGCTGGAGACCTCGATTTCAAGCGATATGGAACAGAGGTTAGGATGGGAAATTTGAAGGGGGTAACCTTTACGGGCCTTGTAGCAGCGCAGTGGGAGCAAATTTACTGATGGAGCAGGCAGTTAAAAAATCTAGAACTGCTAAATATTAGAAACTGCTCGGACGTTTATGAGAGTTTAAATCGTTCAAAACTATGCGAAGCAAAGTTTGTAAACATTAAACTGTACACAACGCTGTAACATCTCCATGTGAACTTTACCCATATTTCCCTGAAGACTTTAACAGAAAAGTTTTAAATCACTAGGGTTTGTTTCAGTTTGGAAAACTATCAAATATTTAAGCAATTGTGAATGTTTGCTCTTTGGCGGCTATTAAATTGAGTCTGGAGGAGTTCGTGACTTTGGTTAAAGTATTTAACAAGACCATGCTGACTGTTAATACAGAATTAAACAAGAGTACTCGGGGAGTAAAACCTTGCATTGATCCCTTTTGAAACACAATCGATCCTCTAAATAAATTGTTAAAATGTAAATATTGTTTTCGAAGCATCAGATCTTGTAATCCTGCATCTAAAATGCGTCTTTGAGCAGCTTGCAGTGAAACTTATGATCTCATCTGAATGATCTGTTGACAGTGGCCATGTCCAGTACCAAAGACCAATAAGACGATAGAACCAAGGTAAAGTCTAAAATGTTCAACTCACGAGCTCTCATTAAAGGGCCACAACTCTTAAAATGTTTATCAAAGAAACGTTGATTTATGTACATCGCTAATAAGTGTTGGGAATCGACCCCTGAAACCACAATCGATTATCGAGGTCATCTGTCGATCAATTATCGATAAATGATCGACTGTAGGTTTACAAATGGATTTATTGTGAAGATAAGCCCAGCTGATCGAGACGACGCCTGTCAAGTTCAACTCAATTCAGAGATTGCTTGCGATAAGTATCGTAAATATTGTAAACAACTGTTCGTCTCTCTATTAAGAAACCAAATTACGTTAGAAATCATAGAACTATTGTCAATAAATCAATTAGATATGAGTTTAGATAACACTGGTGTTGTAGTTTCATGACATGTCGGATACGTCAAGGCATTGAAAATAACGACCCCCCTGAATCAAATCTCCCTGGTCAAAATGTGTGTATGAAATTGAGAACTAGATGTACGAGATAAATCACGCATAACACTTGTAAATTTAAGTAGATGTGACCCTTTCGAATTGAGCATTCCATAAAATCAATTGGTTTTCTTGAAGCGAAAACATATGCGAGAAGGCAGTCATTCTGTTGACAGTATAGTAATCAGTCAGTCACATCACAGCACAGCTCCAAAACCGTTCATCATATCTTCCTGAAACTTTGCATGTGTATTACCCACTAACTGAAGTGGTGCCTTTTGATATTGTCAGATTTTTTCTGAAAAATTAATTTTTTTCTGTTTCCATAGAAACGTGAGAGGGATGTTGGTTGTTGTTGATTTTGACTGCTTCTGGAGCAGAAGTCTAAAACACTTAACATACCTGAAACTCAGCATCTGTAATACCCACTAACTGAAGTACGGTAGTAGATACAAAAGTATCTGTAAAAGATGTGTTTTACAAATTTTGTGGAACCGGTCGGATATGTCATCTTCTGATGACTCTTGTTAAAATTACGATTTCAAAAGCATAAGACAGTGAAATCTAAAACTTTAAATTTTCAGAAATCTCAAAATATCAAATGGCACCACTTCAGTAGATGAGAAATTTCAGAAAGTTATCATGATCGAGATCTGCACCGGAAACACAATCGATTACAGACGGACGGACAGACAGACAGACAGACAGACAGACGATCAAATATAGTTCATTTAGATGCCACAGTGGATATAACTATATTTCTTTTTTCTCCAGAAATACCATCATTTATCATCCAAAACTGTGTTCCGCCGGCGATATCGCTTGTGTGAGATCAAGCGATATCTTCTAGGATATATCGTTGTGGCGGTAGATTTTGCACAATGCCCTGTCACCATCAACTACATGACATCACAATGCTTTCAAATCCTCGACTAATGACATCACAATGCTATGACATCTTTAATATGAAGACGTCACAATGCTATTACCTCAACACACTGAAAGTCAAATGGTAGTAATGTGATCAGAGATGTGCACTATTTTCACTTAAACAGAATCTCACCCTCCTTTCTTCTGATATCAAATATATCAACACTCGTTGATAAAAGTAAAAATGTGTAACTTTTGTCAACTCGTGTTGATATATTTTCAGAAGTCACTTGGGTGAGATTCTCTATGTCTACAGTTTTTGTAGTGCTAAATACCCGTTCAGAAGGAGTACTTTAAGCAGCTACGGCCAGGTACTTCCTTGGGTATCTTGCCATTGTTGGGTACAAGGGTTCCTTGAAACTCCACCATTCCAGAGGGTATGTCTGTGTTGACCGTTCACTCAGGTATCTGCTTAATCCCTCTACAACCACTGTCTGGTTTGACCCTTCTGTACCCACGTCGTCGTCTTCTCCTGTTATTATTTCACTGAGCCAGTCGATGTTAGCCTCTGACTTGACCTTTTTAGTCAGCGGTTCGTCCGGATCGGGCTCCACTGACAGAGAGGGCAAGGGTAGTGCCATCGCGATCTAGACGACGTCAGTATCAGTGGCAGTAACAGCATCACCGTCAGTTTCAGTAGTTGTGTAAGATCTTAATGACATTTCAGTTGATGCTTTTGCTACAAACTGCTGGTGGATTGGAGTTGTCATGAACACTAGATCTTTACATCTTGGATCAACAAGGCATGCCGTTTTGGAGGGTGTCCTCTGTTTCGGCTGACGCGTTTCAAGTTTGTTGACATTGTCAACTTCATGTTTTTTATGACGTCACTGTAATTTTGTCGTACTTGAAGTATGCGCTCTAACTTGACAAGAGTTGGTAATACGAGGGGAGCCTTGGGGCAGTTTCCTGGCACAGGATAATGGTTGCTTCTTTCGTTTGTTTCAGCAAAGCTACAGTGTGCTTAGCCAGCGTCTGTTCGTCATAAGAAAGTATTTTTGATGCCACATTGCTTCCAAGAACACATATGTAGTGCTGCAGTCTGCTCAGGGTCCTCTGGAGTATATCAAGGGAACTATTCCATCGTGTTGACACGTCCTGCATCAGTTTGTGACCAACTGCGTCATCATCAACACCTCCAGGTTGCTTCTTTAAGAGCACTTCTGTTGCGAGTGGACCTCAGTGAAAAAAGGAAACTAAATTCCTACACTTGCCAATAATTTTGTCTGGCTGTGGCAGCGCTAGCGCTGCTCGGACAGCGAGGTTGATATTGTCCTCCATGCACAAAATATGATCCCACTCCATCAGAGCAATTGCCTTTATTTCACTGGCAGTATTTCCTGTCACTGCAGTCAGAGTTGTTAAAGACCACTCGTCTTTCACAGCCTCTAGTTGCTCTGATATGTTCTGCAATGTATTTTCCTCCATCATTTTCCGCGTCGTCAGAACAGTTCTTTAGAGACCAGTCTTGTGTGATGAAGTGACAGGTGACTGTGGCATAGCTCTCTGTTCTAATGCTTGTCGAAATGTCGTGGGGGATAGCTACATCAGGAACACCATTTAGCTCCTGCTTATTGAATTTCACAAGATCTGCTTTCATGCTTGGAAGTAAAGTTTTCGTGAAATATTTCCTTGATGGAACAGTGTAGCGAGGTTCTAACACACCCATGAGATTCTTGAAACTAACGGACTCGACCACACTGAATCAGAAAATTCGGCCATAAATCTGGTTACAGTCTGTGCACGCTTACTGCTAAAATGAGAATTATTGTAAAGTAGGCTGATTATTGTTGGTGGCATTTACAATGTAATTGTTGCTGTTCATGTTTAAACTTCACATTGTTTGCTAGATTAGTGGTATTACTGATGTAATTCGCCTCCCACTTGCAAGTGTTACATACTGCTTTAGTTTTGTTAACTTTTGGAATGCCATCTTTACCTTTATATTTTCAAAATCCGAAGCATTTCAAAACTTTAGAAGTAGTTTATCCGGGATTGTCCACAAGAACTTTTCACTGTCGTTTGCCATGCTTCCTCAAACAAGTGTATTGATCTTTAATGCGATCACTTGATTTTGTTGAGACTAGAATGAGTAATTGTGACAAGTAGAGTGATATTTTATCGACTGTTACCAAAAACTACCATTTTGATGATAGTAAATTTAGTATATTGACGATATGAAGGTAAAAGTAGTGATTTCTGATCGAAAACTGGACAAAGCATCGCGACTGACGCACGCCAATTAGTCAAACGTAATTTTGGAATCTTATTTACAACAGACAAAAAGACACATTGGGGTTGATAATGTAAAATAGGTCATAAAACTACTGTGCATGTGAATTGGACGTGTAGTATCGTCTTCTACACATGTATAATGATGCTGCTCGATTTTAATTGGAAACTACTAATTATCATATATTTGGCGATTTGGGATAGAAATGTGCAAGTTGAGTGAAATTATTTGAACTGAAATCAGCACATATCGTATGTTGGCACGTAATTAAACGAAATAATTTTTTTATGAAACACAATGGGTGCATCTTTAAAATACAGACACCCAAGTTGCAGAAACGACTGAAGGTGCTACTTACCATACTAAAATTGAATCTAAATAATCTAGTGAGCGCAGGCTGAGAACACGAGATCACGAAGGCGTAATAGAGAGACATTTTCTTGGAAGAAAAACAATAGGAAAACACTGAGGCAATCAGACGACGATAAATTGCCTCCAGACGCGGGATACACGCAACATTATGTAAGAAAATAAAAGAGGATTGTCCTGACAGCTCAACCTCGGCCGTGTGTCCACTTGATGCACGATATATCCTCCAGATAAACAGTAGAAGTCTAAGGGTAGTTGTCAGTGATTACATCTTCTTACATGTATAATCTAGGTCTGAATTTAACATAAAATGAACATTAATCAGCATGCAAAGTACGTCTAAATGGTGTAGTAAAATGAATACAAAATCAAATATTAAAGGCCTATCAGAAGTTATGACCATGAGTGTGACTTCTGTATATGCCATGGAAACATTATGTCTAGTATCAACGGCCTTTGCTAACAAATTAAACAAATTAAAAGTCAAGGTTACAGTAAAGGTTAAAAAAACTGTCGTTCATGAAGGTCAAAAGGTTATGTAAGGTCGGTAAAAATAAAAAGTCCTTTGTCAAGGGGAACACCTATCAATTCGATTTCGGAACACAGGTAACTTATTCGTGACGGACGGACGGGCGGATGGACTCCGCCAAGACATAAACGCGCTTCGGTTTCCTGCGGGGGTTAAAAAGTACACATGATCCATCATCCCTCGGGAGTCCTTCCCATTCCCATATTAGCCTCGTGTATGCATTGTCTCAGTATTTGCCCCTTACCCAGAGAGGTCAGCTTAGTCTTAATAAAGACAACTTTCAATAAAAGGAAATATTGTATCTGGCAATCAACAAAGGTTGAAAATGTTACAAATGGAACAATTTACGATTTAAAACAAGAGTTCTGGAAATTATTGAAATTGCATATTGTACTAATCTAAACAAATTTAGATCGAATTTTTAATATACATTATAAACAAATTGCCAATCTGAATTTATTTACAAACGAACACCGAAGAAACAATTTTCGATTATGAAACGCGGACACTGGGCGATATTGACCCTATAGAATGCTGCAAATACGTAGATGAAATCAACATCTATCGACCCAAGTAAACAGTTTCTGTAAATACATCTTACCCTTCTGATGAGGAGACACTGGGGTCAGTATAGAGGATATGCCCGCAGTGTTAATTACCACTAGGAAATTACTTTTCCAAGATGTATTTTACTTATATAGCCAATGGGTTGTTTGTGTCTCTGAGTTCAAAAACAGATTCATGACGGAAGTGTTACATGTAAAGCGTGCGTTTGGGGGTTGGGAATTTCTGGAACCGCCTCTGGGCGTCTTCCATTCTGCTTGATTGGTAATGTTAGTATGTGTATTTCCTCTAATAGACGCCGTAATAACCGTTTGAAAGAAATAGACGCCGGGTTATAAGATAAGCAATATATATTTATAAGCAATATATATATATATATATATATATATTTAAATAGGTATGTGGTATCAAACGTGGAGAAGTGTATAAGTAAATTTAAATAATACACTGAAGACGTATATCAACTTTCAAAATCAATACTTTATATTCCGATATGCATATTTCGGCTTCTTGTTTCGAAGCCTCATCAGGGAATAATTGTTTGAAGCATAGCAGTAGTCTTATAGTCTCTGTAAAAATGTCTGTCTTGGCAACACAGGTTGCTAATAGCGTCAAAGCAATCAACAAGCGTCTTTGAGAGTTATCCCCACTATAATCTGATTGGTCTTAATTGGCCGTGATAGGATTAGGGATTATGGTGTTAACTGCTGTTTAACGAAGGGGGAAATTTTGAAATGAAATACTGTTCTTTTGTTACTAATTGTGTGGTAATGTCACCTCCATTATTGTATATTTCGTAAAAAGGAAATATTTTGAATGTACCTTTACTACACTGATATATATGTTTGCTAACTTTTAAGTGTCTTAAATTTTCATCTCTTATTTGCTGTTTGTGCACTGTAACTCTTTTTTGAAGGTTATTAGTTTGTCCAATGTATGTGAGATCACAATTTTCACAAGAATATATATATATATATATATATATATATATATATATATATATATATATAAGCAATACATATATTATATATACATATATATATATATATATATATATATATATAAGCAATACATATATTATATATACATATATATATATATATATATATATATATATATATATAATACCTCTTCAAGAAAACATTGTTCCCGTTCAGTAATGAAAAATATCAAGGACTTCATATTCAATATTTTGAATAGAAGCCGGGGATAAAGGAGGTCTGAAAAAAATAAACGCCGCCGCCGTCTATTAGAGGAAATGCGGTATGTGTATTTCTGTGGGTCTAACTTAACTGTTTTCGCTAAGTATGCGATTTCGCAATCATTATACCACACACATTTCTCACACACATTTTACAATAGTTCTCGATGGCGTTTTGTTTTTAAACATCCCAAGCCTAACGAAATTCATGGTTCGTTTCTATATCCGTCCAGAAATCGTTTCCGGGCGGAACTAAAAAACCGCAAGGTATCAACGCAATCATCATATGTAGACCGGCCTTTTGGTATTTACAACTTCTTCATATGTCCATCCCGTTCCATCAGTGCATTTGTATCCGTTATCATTCTCACAGGGTCTTGTAAAATTAGGGACTATAAAGCATACAAAATCGTCGACCCAGCCCTTTTACTATAAAAAAAGTTAAGAGGTGTAACGAAGTCAACACCCCATATCTGTTTGAAATTATACTTCGGAATGGTATCGTCATATTATCCTTTCATATTATATAACATGTCAAAGCCAATACATGTTTCTTTGAAATAAGCCATAAAACATGAAAAGCGATGGAGTATTCAAAAATATATGATTTTTCAAACCGTTATTACTAAACAAAGCCATTAACCTAGCCCAAACATTGATATTAAAAAAAACTCGCTCGATAAAATTATATAAAATCACTTAAAATATCCTGTCATCTAATAATGACTCGCTTACAAAGACCAGTACTTGCTGCGTCAGATGGCGCAATCATTATAACATGGCGGACACTGTGATTTATGTACCTGGGTTTTTATCACTTTCACAACGAGAATTTACATCGAGGACCGCCATGACTACTTTTAGTTCCGTTTTAGTTTACCAGAAATCCCCGATAGGCTCAAATTACCCTATGACATCATTTCGTTTCCAAAAATAGACAAATACCAAGGTCATTCAATATGGATGACCATTGTTTCGGGATACAATACATTTCGATTTTCTGAAAATCCCTGATTTGAACGTCGATGATCGCTCAGCGATTCTCACACCTGGGTACTGCCAATATTGCTAGAATTTAAGTTCTGTCATTGCTGGTTATGTGTATCCATATACGAGAGTTATTAGGCTCAGGAAATCAGGGTATTATAGTATACCGTAGCGAATGCAAATACACTCTGATTAAAATCGACCTTGTTCCGAGGAATACAATTTGCAAAATAATGTATATACCGGGATACGAACAGGTTCTGTAGATTCCTCGTCACAGGGTCTAAAAACAATCAGTCACATCATGGTTTTTAAACGGTCGCTGTTTTGAAAGCATTCGGAACAGACTAAAGGATAGCTGTCTGAAGTTATCTGCTCCTAGCTTTCGCACCGAAAGCTTTTGTTGGACGTCTTGTGATTGGTTAACTGAATTGCGTCAGAACATGGGAGTCTACCAGTTTTATCAGACCAGGAAACCTCTGATCGATTTGAGTCCGTATCCCGGTAGATGCACTATTTTGCAATTTTTATTCCTCGGAAAACCGTCGATTTTAATCAGACTGCAAATCCACTGATGTAGCAGGATGCAGTAGGTATGCATCATTAGTGTATAGAACCTTCGTGCAGTAGATTCGTCACAATTTAGAGAGAATGAAACCAAATACTGTTGGCAGAGAATGTAGATTCTGATGTCTCATGTTTTATTAATGTATTAGGGTCACGTGGAGTACAATTATATCCTGATAGATGTCTGGTTGCGTTCGGGTATCATGCTCATAAAACACTGACTTATAAACAGAGGTACACAGTTTACACCCTATTGATTCACTCATACAGTAAAACATCTTCACAACGTCACGAGCGTAATGAAAAGATTTTCAAATCGTTTCTCTCCGCCCTTGACTTCACGGCCCGCTTTTTTCTACGCTAAGATTTTAGCGTACTGCAGGCTAATCGGATAGGCCGATCAGAAGAAAGCTTGCAATATGAACTTCTGATGGCAACAGCAAAGGCGTTTGGAGTGATACATAGCCGCTGAAAACATATTTTAAACAGTTTAATTCAAGCATTTACAGTAAACTGTAACTGTAAACGGAAAATACTGAACTACTATTTAAGCTATCCCTTGCTTTGTACCATATATTTAAATTAAGAAAGCTTTTTGATTGTTGAAGTGAATTGTTGATGCCATACGGGTTGCGCAAAAGTATTTTACAAACTTTATATACTTGTACTATTGGCCTCAGGGTCACCTATACGAATAAAAACTGTCTGAATATGATGTAACAGTGACTTTGGTGTGCAGACGTTGAAAAGAGCAGCTAAAGAATGAGAATAAAGTTATATAAATTTAATTACATTTTTGGAGAGACATTCTCTTCAGAATCTCTAAATCCTTTTCCAGACCGTTTGACAACAATTTGTTTGCTGCAGTAACCTGAATTAGTTTATGCAAACTGGACATAATTAACATGAGCGATAGCAATGATATATATCACAACTCTTAACTCATATATGCAGCTTGATATAATCAAAATGAATATATTCAAAATTACAAAAACAGTATTTCATGTTAGATAAACCAATTTCATGAAAATTAGTATTGAATTGTTCAAATAAGTTTGTAGAAGTAGTAAAAAAGTAAAGTTACGTTTTCTGAATGATAAGTGTATTTGTTCTTCAATCTAAATACAGTTAGATCAACAGTTTTGTTTATATTTTACGTTATAGCGTGTTGATCTAACAACCACCAATGCACAGGGCTGTCCCGTTCAACATTTACAATGCGCCATTAAGCCAATAAAAAAGAGGTCCCAATTCGCAAGAGCTTCATCAAAACTCCAAACATCGTTCAGCTAATGTACGGTGAAAGAAATAAGTAGCTGTCATTCGGAAAGCACGAAACGAAACTTCCTTTTCGCATATAGGGATAAATGTAAAATAATTAAGACGAATAATTAAAAAGAGAAAATGGATGCAACGAGTCAAGTTATTTTATGCTGGAGTTCTACAAAGACTGTAAGGTGTGATTACTCTTCACCGAAAAATTAATCTCAAGTGAACTTTTAATTTTTACAGATAAATAGATCACATATATTTTCATCATAAAACAAAACTCATTTCATACAGCCATAATGCCTTCTAAATTCTTATTAGTAACTGAAAATAATTTGATTATATTAATAGAATGTGTTTACCAAGGTTCAAGGTTCAAGGTTTTTATTGCTCAATACCCACCAGCGGTGGTACATGAGTAACATAATACACACATATATACATAAGTACACCAAGATGGCATTAGGGTACTATATATAGTGACAATATAATAAACATACATAATTCTAGTATACACATATGTACATACATACATATACAACAAGATCGCATTTGAAAACATGACTGATAATGTGACATAATCATGTAATATAAATTCATGATTCTAATCTAATGGTGAAAATATAAGGTCAAACCATTACTTACGTGAAACTGCAACCAGATTGTTAATACATGCAATAAATTTTGATAAGTTCTTTAGATTCTTAGCAGTTTTTGAGCAAAATAATCTTTTAAATGTATAGAAATTGGGCCATGTATTAATGTATTGAGGAATATACAGTTGCCGCTGCTGATGAAGGGCTTGACATCTTAAAAGGTAGTGAAACTCATCACCAACAGCGGGGGAATTACATACCTTTTCGCATATAGGGATAAATGTAAAATAATTAAGACGAATAATTAAAAAGAGAAAATGGATGCAACGAGTCAAGTTATTTTATGCTGGAGTTCTACAAAGACTGTAAGGTGTGATTACTCTTCACCGAAAAATTAATCTCAAGTGAACTTTTAATTTTTACAGATAAATAGATCACATATATTTTCATCATAAAACAAAACTCATTTCATACAGCCATAATGCCTTCTAAATTCTTATTAGTAACTGAAAATAATTTGATTATATTAATAGAATGTGTTTACCAAGGTTCAAGGTTCAAGGTTTTTATTGCTCAATACCCACCAGCGGTGGTACATGAGTAACATAATACACACATATATACATAAGTACACCAAGATGGCATTAGGGTACTATATATAGTGACAATATAATAAACATACATAATTCTAGTATACACATATGTACATACATACATATACAACAAGATCGCATTTGAAAACATGACTGATAATGTGACATAATCATGTAATATAAATTCATGATTCTAATCTAATGGTGAAAATATAAGGTCAAACCATTACTTACGTGAAACTGCAACCAGATTGTTAATACATGCAATAAATTTTGATAAGTTCTTTAGATTCTTAGCAGTTTTTGAGCAAAATAATCTTTTAAATGTATAGAAATTGGGCCATGTATTAATGTATTGAGGAATATACAGTTGCCGCTGCTGATGAAGGGCTTGACATCTTAAAAGGTAGTGAAACTCATCACCAACAGCGGGGGAATTACATACCTTTTCGCATATAGGGATAAATGTAAAATAATTAAGACGAATAATTAAAAAGAGAAAATGGATGCAACGAGTCAAGTTATTTTATGCTGGAGTTCTACAAAGACTGTAAGGTGTGATTACTCTTCACCGAAAAATTAATCTCAAGTGAACTTTTAATTTTTACAGATAAATAGATCACATATATTTTCATCATAAAACAAAACTCATTTCATACAGCCATAATGCCTTCTAAATTCTTATTAGTAACTGAAAATAATTTGATTATATTAATAGAATGTGTTTACCAACATAGTGTTTATGAAAACTGGACTGGAAGCTGTAAGTATCAGGCAGTTTTAGGGCCAAATATGACACCAGATTTGATTGGCCAAATCGAGCTCCCCTCTTTTGAACACAAAAGTCAACGGGACGACCTCTCATACAGGCCACTGTTAGATCGATTGTATAACAATAATTTACGACAGTCGATATAAATGTATTTAGATTGTTTGTTCTTTTACTGTCCATGATGAAACGATTGTATGTAAAATGATTCTAAAACTAGAAATATGTGCATGTGGTGCACTGTGATGTCCCCCGCTCCAATAATCAATCAAAACTAATCATCTAACGCTTACTTAACAATGCCAGAGGGGAAAAAACAACTTTACTTTAATCGAAAAAGGTTACTCTATTAGCATGAATCAACTGCACATAAAAAAAAAGAAAATAGATGGTAATTAATCTAATCTAATCTACCGGTATATATGTCACGGCCATGATCTACAAGAAGGGCTCAAATGACATAATTTAAAATATCTCAATAAAAAATTCAGAATAACCAAAATAGCAAAAGGCACCACTCCACCACTAGGTCTAACCACATACCAAATTTCGTTAAGAAATAATTGATAGATTTTGAAATAGAGGCCGGAAAACGTCCCTACCCCCAATATGCACTAAGTTGAAATTGTTGCCATGGAAACCAGTAAAAATAAAAATAAACAGAATAGCCAAAGTAGCAAAAGGCACCACTCTATCACTAGGTCTAAGCAAATACCAAGTTTGGTGAAAAAATATTGAACGGTTTTGGAGATAGAGGCCGGAAAAGGTCCCTACCCTCAATATGCACTAAGTTCAAATTGTTTCCATGGAAACCAGAAAAAAAATCAAAAAAATCAGAATAACCAAAATAGCTAAAGGCTAACCTAGGTCTAAACTAGGTCTAACCACATACCAAGTTTCGTAAAGAAATACTTGATAGATTTTGAAATAGAGGCCGGAAAAGGTCCCTCCCCCGTTCAAATTGTTTCCATGGAAACCAGAAAAAATAATAAAAATTCAGAATAACCAAAATAGCAAAAGGCACCACTCCACCACTAGGTCTAACCACATACCAAGTTTCGTGAAAAAATATTGAACGTTTTTTTAGATATGTCCCGGAAAAGAAAGCATTTCGGAATAACGGAATGACGGAATGACTGACGGAGGTGAAAACATTATGTCTCCCGAAAAAAATTTCGGGGGACATTAAAACGCCGGCAAGTCCTTATATGCACTGAAATGTGTAAGTGCTCAATGTTTCTGTGAAAAAATGTGCTTATCATGCATGTTCGTAATTCAAGCACGACGCTTTTAAGATAAGATAAGATAAGATAAGATAATTCTTTATTATCCCGAGGGAAATTTACGTTACATCTAATACAGTTTCCAGTATATATATAAAAAAAATTCTCTAAATCAACAAAAACACAATATTTTCTGGAGAGCTATAATGATGTGTGTCGCCACTGAGCAACGCCACCTACGATATGTTGCAAGCCTCGTTCGTTTCATATACAATGTCATCCTCATGCACCTCGGGCAAATAAAGAAAAGTAGTCTCAACAGTGTCGGTGATGACGTCAATAATCACAACATTTGCATATGAAAATGAGCAATGTCAATGTTTTATTTTTTGTGTTTGCGAGATTGTTTCCTAAATTGACAAATAATTTAAGATATATTATTTTTTTCATGACTTCATGACTTCATGACTCAATCATTTGACTGTGCTCTAAGATAGATAGAGAACCCATAGCAGTACATTATTGAGAGATTTTGAGATGAAAGTCTGTAATGTCAGTGACAAATCTGTTTTAGATTGGACACTGATAATTAATAAAACGTCATACAAATGTTATAATCCAGTGAAGCTAGGTGGAATGACATAAAACGTATTTTGAAATTATCATAAGAAATTGAATTCAAATCTAGATGACACAAAATTGATGGGACTATTAGTGAGCCAAGCTCACCTTTTTTCCTGTTTTTTCTTGAATTTTAGCGTTTACATTCAGTTCATGAGGCCAACAGTTAACAACAACTATATTTGCTTTTAAACTAACTTGGATTCAAGTTATAATGTATATTCTTTAGTTAAAGCGTAATGTGTGTTTTGCTGGCTGCATGCCAATAATAAATAAATCTTTATTATGCTGTTGTCAAAAAGTTTATAAAAACAGGATGTATCTCGTCTCGGAAATTCTCTTTAATGGATAATCATTTGTTTTTTGCCTTCACAGGTAGTGTTTGTAATAGACAGGATACAGCAGAGACGACAAGATCGTATGTCAACACTATACTTGATGGCGCGATTACCGTGTCGAATGTGGTTCACGAGACAATTACATTGCATATTGCTCTTAAAAGGGGCAGTAGCACGTTTTTTGCAAAATTAATTTTTTCAAATTTCCCATTTATAATGATAGTTTATGTCATTTAAACTAACTTAATGGGGTAAAACATCTTATTACACAAACCAATTATCTGTAGCGGTAAAAAATATGTTGCGTATAAAGCAAAAATTGCATGGCGGCCATTTTATTGTGAACACAATTTATTATTTTATATTACAAAAAACGTTTCCCATGGCTTTACCGAAACATGTACAGTCATTTTAAACTTTATTTTCCGAAGAGAGAAGGGTGTTTTACCATTGGTGAAAATATTTTTCAAATACATTTCATCAACTTATTAGAGCGAAAAAACGTGCTACAGTGCCTTTAAAGGGTAGTAGCACGTTTTTTGCAAAATTTTGAAATTTCTTATTTATAATGATAGTTTGTGCCATTTAATTAAAGAGGGTATAACATCTTATTACACAAAGCAATTATCAGTAATAGTAATAACGGTGTTGCATATAAAGCAAAAATTGCATGGCGGCCATTTTATTGTGAACACATTTTATTATTTCGAATGACAAAAATGATTCCAATGGCTTTTCTTAGCCATGTACACTCATTTATAACTTGATTTCACGAAAAGAAAAGGGTATTTTACGATTGGTGAAATTATTTTTCAAATACATTTCATTGACTTATTTTAGCGAAAAAACGTGCTACTGCCCCTTTAATGTCACCTGTGCCTACCAGTGATCAAAGTCACTTTAGCACGCAGTTCTAACTGCAATAAAATATCCTCAAGAAAATGTAAATAGCCGTTACCAATAATACTCCTGAATCAATTAAAAGAGTTATAAAACGAATGTATATGATTCGGTTAAGCCATGCGAATCCGTTTCCCTTCGAGCGGCCATTTTAAGGTGTGCACATTAAAAGTGATCTGCCTGATGTAGTGACACCTAAACACTCAGAAGAGAGTTTTAAATATGGTATCATGGTAAAATGGCCAACTATATTGCTGTCTGACTTCTCAAATTCGCATGAGACCCACATATCTACCACTAAGACTGAATAGTTCCACATTACTGTCCCGCAACATTTTCTTCCACTATTGGCATATTTACAATGGACACAGTTAGAGGGTCGAGCAATGAGATGTTTAACCCTCTGATGTAACACTATATTGTATACATTGTAATAATAAATTGTTAATTTGTGAAAAAGTAATACGCCAAAAACATGCTGCAGCGCCTTTAAATAATGCCTACATGATAACTATGCAATAAAGCTGCACATATATCACTTTACATAAGTCATGTATATTGATCAATAGCATTTGAAATAATTCAAATATAGTAACCCTACACCAAAATTTCCTTATTCCGACTTAAAGTGTTCTGAAATCAACCCCTCCCACAGTTTTTCATCAATCTTTCTTAAACTGTACACGTGCTTCGGATATACATCTTTATTAGGCATGTGATTTTTCGGGCGAATCGAATGAGTTATGGCCCTTGACTTTGTGCAATTGACCTTTCTATTTCAGACTTGGTTTATACTGTGACATGCTCTAATTAATTATTGATCAATCATAGAACAGTTCTCCAAAGCCGAGCCCGTGGCAGGATAGGAACCACGGACCGACGCCGAACGTGCTAAGCGCTATCCCTATTGTTACACGTTGTATACCTCATAGTGTTTTCTGTAAAACTACGAAAGCTAGAATTGTATTTCAGCATATTCACCAATTGAGGAGAGGAATAGGGTAATGCGTATTATCCGTTAATCCGTCTATCTGTCCGTCATAAGTGTCTAAACTGGTTGACGGTATGGCCATGCAATTTGCTTTTGATAGTAAGACATTTCGTAAGTTGACTTCACTTGGGCATCCATAACACGTCTTGTCCAGCTTATAACTTTGTAACTAATCATGTGATTCTTCTGAATGGAATGTGTGTTTTCAGGCAAAAATGGATGAATTTGAAAGAAAAAGGTAAAGAAACTTCTTTAGCTCATAAGTTCTGATCTACTTTGTCCAGATTCAAGAGTTTGAATACATTTGGTATGATGTGTATATTTTCATGTTTGATTTGGTAATAACAAATTTTCAAATAATTTTTAAAGACATATTTGGGAGAGAAAACGTGTTGAAACCGATAAAACATGTTATCAAATTCTCTATTCATCATATAATCTTCTCTATTGGCTTGATAGGATTAAATTCACCATTGAGATCAAGAAATACATGAAAGTTGATAATGAAACTGCTTTTACCAAAAATATTAATTTCTTTAGGGGGCATTAAGAAGTTGGTTAGATGAATGAGAAACGAGTTCTATGAAGTTGTACATTCTAAAAACTCGTTTCTCTGTAAATATCCATTGTTTAGGCAAAAAGTGATCATGATGACTGTAAGAAAAATGTAAAGAGTATTGCCTGGCTCATAACTTGTAATCTATTGCTTGTTTTCCCTTGGTACACGGCAATTGATAGGCGTGATAAAAAAATGTGCTTATGCTGCTGTTTTTGCGAAAGAAAAAAAGGGAATAAATGAGATGGTCTCCTGTGTCAAATTAGATGTTTCTGTATATAACTATTACTTGGAAGTTTTGTTTGATGGGAACTTCTCTCAGAAGACACATAAATGTACACCATCGAGGATAATTTGAAACGCATTTCCTATGGTCGTAAACAAGTAGGGTAACTTGAAACGCATTTCCTATGGTCGCAAATATGTGCCTTATTCGTTATGCTTAGGACAAATTATCAAGACACACATATTTATTGCTGAAACTACACCATAGCTTAAAGTGGCTGTAGCACGTTTTTAAAAAAAAATATTTTTTCAGATTTCCCATTTATAATGATAGTTTAAGTTATTTATATTTATTTTAGAGGGTAAAACATCTTATTACACAAACCAATTTTCCATAATGGTAAAAAGGGTGTTGCATAAAAAGCAAAATTTGCATGGTGGCCATTTTATTGTGAACACAGTTTATTATTTCGAATGACAAAAATTATTCCCATGGCTTTACGGAACCATGTACACTCATTTTTTAACTTGATTTTCCGAAGAGGGAAATTTATTTTACTATTGGTGACATCATTTTTCAAATACATTTCATCGACTTATTTCATCAAAAAAAACGTGCTACAGACCCCTTAATGTTCAAATTTATGTTAACGTCGTGAGTCAAACAAGCATATCAGACCAGAATATTGACCAGTATGTTAAATTTCATCGTTGAGAATATTGAAGCTATATCAAAGGTTCCCGAATGTTTGAAGAGGATGGAATTTTTCGTCGACAATTTCATAAGGGTTGTTACTATGAAGAACCAGTTCACATTTTTTTGTATCTCCACCAGGATTTGAACCTGGGTACTTTGTATGAGACGTCAGCATGCTAATCACTACACCAGTGTGCTCCATATAACACTTAAAACCAAACAGGTCTTGCTTTATAATGAAGGGGAACACGATCTATGAATAGTCAACTTCTGTATTGCTATGAGTGCAACGTTTCGATGCATATACTAGCACCACTATCAAACAAATCTACTTACGGATTTGGTCATGTGTGGATGCAGCAGGGAGTAGGGGATATATATTTATTTCTTAAGATATAAGGAAAGATTGATTGACTGTGCCAAACAAGACTGGCATGAAGAACTTACAGAAAAAGATTTCTTGCAATTTTATTCCGCTATTAAATCATCATTTACGCCAGAATTGTACATAAATGATCTTAAAAACATAAAATACCGGAAATCACTACCAATTTTCCGAAGCTCTTATAATCATCTAGGTATACAATGTATTAGAAAAGGTTTTTATGATTATGAAAGCCCTAACTCTAAATGTTCTTTATGTAAAGTAACCGAAGATGAACTCCATGTTGTATATGATTGTCCAATGTATCAAACTCTTCGTGATGATGTACCACTAATCTTCAATAACAGTCTGAAATATTTAAAGAATTCAAATGTGTATATTTTCATGCTAGGAAAATTATTGAACAACATTTTTCGTATACATGGCGAAATCCTCTTATACGCATGTGTGTATTTTCATGAATATTGTATTAATGAATTGAATTGTGGGTCAAATGGCCTTGAAAACAATAAACTTTTGATTGATTGATTGATTATCAAGCAAATCAAATGATAGTTTGCTTGATAACGGTGCTTGTATCTTCACCGAAACGTCACACTCACAGAAAAAAAAAGTTGAAAACTTGTTCTCATTCATCAAACCAGCTTGTAAAATGTCTTTCTAATAAGTTGCTTATTCATGTCGATAGACTCATTATCGTTTGTCTTCATTCACATTTGAATACAAGTAAATGAAAGATCACCCATTCAAAACAATTACAATTAATGAATTTGAAAAACAATATATATAAATATATATAAAGATTCCTTATTATGCATTTATAACAAAATGAAAATACTCTCTATAATTAAATGATATGTTAATGTTAACTAAAACGAATGTACATATTCCTGTTAAGCCACACGAGACCATGTTCCAGCGAGCGGCCATTTTAAGGTGTTTGCATTAGACTGGCTGCTCGTGAGTAATGCAAGTGATTGGACTGATGTAGCTCTACCTAAACACTCAGATTAGCTATAGAGTTTTATAAAGTTTTTTTAGTTCGGGTCGTGAAATGAAATGTTTTACTCACTAAAGTATCAATAAACTGGATATACTTATATAATAAATGGCAAAAGTTGATATAGAAAATACTATTTAAATATAATGTTATTAATTAAGTGTTTCCCTATTGGCCAAGTTACAGGTCCGAGGTCAGTTGTATTGGGCCGAGACGAAGTTAATTAACCGCTTTTCATTCTAAAATGTATTTGCACAATAAGTATAAATAAGATTGGTGAATACATAGCATTGGTCAAAGTTGTGAAGCGACAGCTTCGGGCTTTCACCAAATGTGCAACTGCACATGCTCAGACTCATATTGGCCCAGTTTGTCTCGTATTGGTCCGGGTTTTCCCGCATTGGCCCAGTTTCCCCATATTGGCCCAGTTGTCGAATAATATGGTCTAGGCTGTAAATGCCATAAAAGTACCATAACATTGATAGTTAATTAATAAATACGTGTTACGACGCCTTTAATGATGTAACTGTGGTAGAAAGCTCGCCAGTTGATCCTCAATGATATACACTTTACTCTTATAAACCCCAAGAGTAATATAATCATGACATATAAATGTATATTACCCATACGGGTTAGGATACACAGGTGAATATTTTTGTGATATTCGCACATGTGCTCTTTGGTGATTCTCAACGCTGATTGGTCAGTAGCCAGAGAATGACACAACGATTGGTTGACGGTACTACTTTCTTGTTTCATTGATGAATAGAACGTGCCGAGCTTGATCACACATCTCGATTTAAAAAATAAAAACAGAGATCAAGAATATACAAATATTTAGTTTATTACATGTTCTGTATTCGAAATTATGATATATATATTTATTTATCTACATTTTCATTATTACTTTTATTGACAAGTTATTGACGATTGTCTGTTTAATGATTTCATCAGCTTCACGTTGTCGTTGTAAACAAACATGGCTGCCAACACAGTAAAACATGAACAGTTCCGGACAATCAGGTTCAATCCATAAATAATTAGATCTACCTAACCATCAACGAGAGACAACATCAGAAAATATTGGAAATCTATGAACTATTCTCGTTGTTTCTGAATCAGAATAAGCGTGCAGAATTAGATTAAACCTGTCGTTTGACATCGGGACTGCAGTCTGCAGTTCAATCACGCCATGACCGAAATAATCTTTCAATAGGGCATCCCTTTGCACGCAGTGTCATTCGGCATCCATTACAATAAACATTACCCTAGATACACTCTTCCTGGGTGCAATGTTTTGTTATTGTAATCGTAATCTCCATCGACTTCACCGTCAGTAAACGCAGTTAGGAGCGTAACGTTCACGAGCTCGTCTGTAGATCCTGTTCCGTCCATCACGTCTCTGCAGCAGAAATCGTGATTCATCACTCAACCAAAGGCGTATCCAGTTCTGCAGGTCCCATGCGGCCACATTGTTCCACCAACGGAGACGTAGTGCACGGTGTCGATGACGTAGGACGGGCCCAACGTAAAGTCTTCTGGCTGTTAGGCCAGCTTCCCTCAACCTGTTCTGTACAGTTTGGCCGGATATCCTCCTAAGTCCTGGTACTCTGGCTGCTGTATTAACTGCTGTGGCTGGGCGATCACGCAAATGAAGGACCCGGATGTAACGATCTTTGGCTGCATTGGTCACTCTTGGTCTCCCTGATCGTTGACGGTTGTTTGCTGTACCAGTCTGGTTGTAGCGAACGATGAGTCGACTGATGGTGCTCTGACTGACATTCAGACGCCTGGCAACAGCAGAGTGGGACTCTCTAGCTTGAATTCGTCTGATGGCGATGTTCCTTGTGGCAATGTTGAGACGTGGCATTTTGGTATGGCGCTGCAACTCATTCAAAACCAATGACATTTCCGAAAACAACCTGCCTTTTATAGCCAAGGTATACATGCTGCACTTGCTGCAAATTGCACGTGCATAAAACATTCATGTGCGTTTTGGCGATGTGTTTCGTACTTCCTGAAAAAAACCTCTCACGTTCAACCTTTCTGTTTTCAGCTGCACTTATCATTTGGAAAAGGGTACAAATCATGTTCTCTACATCATTGTACAACATATTTATGAATATCGTAACAAAATAACCCACATGGGACTTCTGAAAAACAGCAATCGCCTATGTCTTTCTTATTTTTTGTATAGTATAAATTCTTCTTGTAGGCATTACTTTTTTTAGTCTTTGTAAAAAATTGACAGGTTTTTCCAATTTTCGGTTCAATGCTATGCTGTTTAGTCACTCGCACATGTCAGTAATTCATACTGTGGGTACTGCAGTAAGGCGTAATGATGTACTTATTTAAATAAGTTCAGGTTGTATCGTAGATGTATTTATAAAGTAAATGTGCGTCATATATGACAACTATGTAATGGGTTATGCAAACAGAGTAATCATATATTAGTTTCTCGTCGTTTTATTGAAGAACTAGTTTGTATAGTGTTTGACCACTGGAGATATTCGGTGTAACGCGCTCATGAATACAAATCAGCTGATCAATGTCTCGATAAATAATCATTTGTCGTTCGTAAATGTGTATTTATTTGAATGTAATGGGTATTAACCAACTATGTTCAAGGCTCGCGACTGTGAACATTATTTCAACTCGTGCATATTTTCCGTCATCACTCGTACCTCGTTGATTATTCTCTAAATAATACGGTGTTTGCTTTGAACGTGAGTTGTGTTTAAAATGAGTGTATGTCTCATAGTTCACCGTCTTGTAATCAGTGTGCATCTTTAAGAAACAATCAGTGGCTTATTCATGCATTTGATTGAATTGCATAACAAATTTATTGAAGATATGTCTTAAATTATTCCTTATTTGAAATATTGGTTCTCAGGAGACCCGCGAGCATCAGCTGGAACTAGCGAACCATGGGCAGTAACCGAAACAGACAGATAGTTTGACGTTTCAATTACCAATATATTCCTTTGACCTATTTCAATGGCATTTAGAAATTGGTAAGATGAAGGAGAACGAGCTTTATCGATATACCATTTTTTGATGCAGGAGTTGTACACATAACGTTCCTTCTCCTTAATATATTCCTTATAGTTCATCTTATAAATCTCACTCGCGTTTAGTGAGTTAAGAAACAGATAACGACCACATGTCATTACAAACTCCACGGCCAGATATATGAAAAAAGTTCTGAATGCATTTCTAAATTGCCTGGCATGGCGCCAAAAGTGTTGAGATTCAAAGAAATTATGTATAATTCCATAAACAATCCGGGTGATATATTGGCATGGCGTTATTACATTAGTTACATTTCTTTTCAAACGGTTGTCACACAATTATAATTCATATTTGCATAATTGACTTATTTTGCTGGAACAAATGAATAACATGAATTGATTTCAGAATTGGTTATGTAAATGAGAAGATCAAAATCCAGATTCTCCTGCAGAATCGATACTGGATTATAAATAGGACAGTTAAATGGTTTTAAATTTGAAATTGAATATTGCTTAGTGAGGTTCGTTTCTAAGGATTCTGTGAATAAAGTGAACATTTTAAATCCTGTTATTTGATTCCTTTGAAGAAGACTTTTCATCTTGACGGATCAAAAGAGGAACATGAATTGCAGAACATCGTGATGCTTAAACTGGAAGTTAAATGGTTTGAAACTTAAATAGGGATATTACCAAACCTGATGTATCCATACTGCCTTCAGTGTATTTGCATCCACTACACTATCATAATTATACTGATACCATGAGCCAAACAATCCTCGTATGTTAATATTAATAATCGGCCAATGAAAGAAATTCCATTCGAGCAAAAAAAAAAGACGACGTTCAAACCACGAAATTTCATTGGCAGAAAAATTGCATGCTATTTGTACATTGTACATTAGATATCATTAACCAGTCACCACCCAATCGGAAGATTTTGGGATGAGAGAATAAGTTTATTATACATAGTGGCGCAATCATCTTCCCATCTTCTTCATATTTCCAATCCTAACCTCTGTTCCTAATGGCCTGAATTTCTAGGCTCCAGCCAAATTCCCTAGCGGGGGTAACGGCGACTTCATACTGTATCCAATTCTCTTCCCACAGAGGTTACTCCCTTCAGATTTCCGTTTCGTATTTTTTCCTTTGGTAGTACATTTGAATACTAAACCGAAAACTTCCAATATGGCAGCCAGTGTAACTTCTTTGAATTAAGGTTTTGAAAAAAAGTTATAACTCAGCAGAACTTATCCAATTACAGTGACGTTGGTACGACATTAATGCTAAGTATTTTTCAATGACAATGCTCACATTATACACTAAATTATACATTAATTTAAATATATATATATGTGATTTTAAATACGGCATGTCATGAGATGTACATTTATGTACATCCTGGCACCTCAACAGCATTTCGTGTATGTACACATGTGAACAGATTGGCAGCGATGGAGTACCATTACTTTAATCCGTGGGCTTATCTAAATGCTGCGCCCATGCATGAAGTTCATAACAAACGAAATGCACAGATTAATTGACCAAATAATCAACATACAAAATAAGGAAAATACCTTGAATGAGAAAGTGTTATACGTTTCAAAAATTGCATTATGACCTGTCATTGACAAATGTCACAGCGTCGTTGATTGCACAAATAACTTCCAATTCGACCAATGAGGACTCCCTATGTCTAGCCGAGTAGTAGATACCATAGATGCCATAGGCTATGATCGATAAACTGAACGTAGATAACAGTGGGAAAATCATTATGTGCAGCAGTATTGCAAAATAATATTGGACCTGGTTGTCTCTTGTCTGTGTCTAACGGTTGGCAAATAAGAGCTAGTGGGACGTTCAAGTCAAAGCAATGACAACATAAACAATAAAGCGAAAAGTTGACGCTTTAATAAAAGCTGCACAAAAAGGTAACAACAGAGTTAACCTAATTAACAGTTAATGACGTGGGTTTGCTTGATAGTAAGGAAATGGCCCTCAGAGAATTATATTACATTCATGAAAAAATAAGACGAAATATTGCTTGGAGAATAATCATAAGGATTTTGATTTTATTGTTGATTTGCTAAAAGATTGTTTAGTTTACTGTTAATTTTGTTAGTAACTTTAAAGGATGAGTTCTCGGGGTTCGTTGATTAGCCAATTCATTACAAGACCCATATCAAACATAGGAATCAAAACTAAAGTCAATACTTATAGCGATATCCACAGTATTAAGGATGTTCGCTCCTCAAATTTATAGAATTAAACTTTTTTTCTAACTTATATCTTTTAAAAGATCAAAGTATATGATTGAAAAATCAGCATTAAAAAATAGGGGGTAGTGTATTTTTTTTTCAAGATATGACATCTGTAAGATAGTGGGGTGAAGTACAATTTTAACATGGGAGTCTATGGGAAAATGAGAAAAAAACTGCTAAAAACTTTAAAATACTATATTTCTAGTATTTAACTTTTTTTTCTTTTTTTATATGTTACAAGGTTTCCTACCGAAATCGATGAAAAAATATATATGATAGTGTGGATTTTTTTAAACTTTGACAAAAAATGTAACTCAAAACCTCCCTTTTTCGTCAAATTTAGGCCATTTATGCTGTTTAAGCACATTTTAGAGGTTCTAAAGTCACATTTTCTTATTTCATTGGCTTTTTAAAAGTATGTAGGTGATGTGGAATATCATGAAGTAAATAAAAATGACAAAAAAGCTTTCCTTCATCATATTTCATTTGTGAAGTTCAACAGGAAGGAGCGAACATCCTTAATGGAAAAACGGAGCCTGACATAATGAGCCCATTTACAAAAAAAATCATTTAGGAAAACTATCGCCTACAGTAGTATTTAGCATAGTACCATCGAGGCATTATACGGAAAAAAAAGTATAATTGTCTATCGACAAGTGCCGAAATTTCAATAAGATGAAAACAAATACTCATGGCGCTGACAACTTTGAATTCAAACCGGAGTATAAACTTACTAGAAATCTAATAGTTATTTTCCAATACAGAATGCCAAGGGCGTCTGTGGGAGACGACGTCGATACGTTTTACAATCGCCATTAATGATAGCCCCTCTTGTGTAACGCTTCACATATAACGCATATCAGTGGAAAACTTCACAAAAATTTGTCACTAATGATTTGAGAGCCGTTTGTAAAACTGATCATAGTTGTAAGTCTGAACATGACATCAGCTAAACGATTATAATGATATCGTTGCATCGGTAGTTGTAATATCTTTTTGCAAACTGAGAATGTGATAGTGGCATCAATATTCATATGGAAATGTGTAATCGGTGCCAATACGGCACCACAGAAGCGAGTAATAACATATCTTGGAGTAGAAGAAGCTGATAAGTGTTTTGAATGGCTAATCAAAATACTTTCTCCAGGGAACTCTTCACCTGTCGGCACAACCACTTAAAACGTAAAAATAATTGTAAAACATTTTATGGCTGGTGATTTGAGAGAGGTTTGTGGCAAGGTATTAAATAGTTTCTAAACAAATTGAAAACACATTCCTGTTTGTTCATTTTGACCATATATTTTATGGTTATTCCAAAGTCGATAATATGTAAACCATCATGGAAAAAGTGTTTATAATTTACAGAAAACTAGGTACAACTTTTTCGTTTGTTAACATGAGGTTGTGTTGGCTGTGTGAGCACATCGAAGTGTAGCAATACTCATCCAATCATAAATTCAGACGGAGGAGAACGTATAACTGTTAGATGTATTTGCCAATGAAGTGTGTTCTTAGGAGATTATTCCTTCAAAGCATTCACATCTACTTTAAATGTCAAACTAAAATGCGGGGACAAAATTTAAGAGTGTTTTATGTCAAAATAATTGATTTTTTTTTATCCACACACCAAATAGGTGATTTAATTTTCATTCATTATTTTATGACCACCAACCAAGCCATGACCGGGAGGTATACAGTGTAGGGATGAATATCTGTAAGTCCGTCGCGCTAACTTCCTGATCATAATCTGAAACTGTTGAAAGATACGTCAGTGACATTTGAGGTACACAATAATCTAGCTGTAATTGGCAATTTTGTTGGTGCTTAATAGAACACTTATGAATTATATTCATCATACTAGTTTTATCAAACACTTACATGATTTGATACCAAGCTCGCTCTCGCTCATTTAATACCAATTAGTTTATAAAAAAATTATTAAATGGAAGGTAGTTTGTGTCTTCTATATCCGAAACATATGTATGTCATATGGAAAGTTTCATTCAACACAATATTAATTTTCGTTAACTTTAACAGTGGTCAATGTCAATCTAACATTTTCATTGAGATGCATTCCAAAAACGTTTTGTGCTCAGATCTAAAACGTATGGATAATAATCTGCTCACGTTCACGTCTATGGTACGCATCTTTAATTGAAAGTCATTCACATGGAATATTTCAATTCCAGCCTTATTCTTATCTGAGTGTTTTATGATGAGAAATGGTTCACAAATCTCACAGGGGCGTACATTTATGTCATAGTGTAACCTCAGGTCAGTGCAATCAAGGGGTTTTCATTGATCAATGTCAAGAAATATCTCATGAGAAACATTATATCAAGAAAGATAATGTTTCTCTGCTTAATTGATTTCAGAGTTGCCGGGCATCATATGTGATGTCAAGGGCGTTGCTTCACTTTGAAAGTACATCCCCAATATTGATATCAAGAGCATCATTTTAAAAGCAGGTTTCATATTTCACTATAATGTTCGTAATTTGTTGTTCTATTCATTTGGTGCCAATAATGTACATGGTCACAAAGTGGATGGTCACTTTAATCTGTTAATGTAACTTTTCTTACTTGCACTTGGGAAACCGACGTGACATGCTTCTTCATAACATGACTATAAATGTTGCTTGGATATGATCCATAAACATCCATTAACCCATTTTAGATGCGTAAGCGTGCGTCGTAATATCCACATTCGGTAAAACTGTCCCAAGGTGACCATTCATTATGCCATGGTTAAAAGCTTTAAATTAAGGCTACTAATTAATGCCAGAAGCAACGTTAAGGGACATTCATTAGATGAAGTTGCCATTGTAGAAAATCGTCCACCTGCCGTGCATAGCAGTGGCTTATAAAGTGAACGCAAAATACAGTTGTTTTGGCAAATGCTACACTTTGGAAAGTAATTGTTGACTATTTGCTGATAAGTTTAGTTTTATTATGTTATTTATGCTTAAACGTGATTCAGTATGCCTACTAGTCTAACATTTGGGCTCTGAAATGAATTTTTCATGTATAAATAAAAACATTAAAATAAGGATAAAAAGGAGCCTCTGAGATGTCTTAATTTCAAAAGGGCTCTGTAGTCTTATTGTAGATTTGACTCAGCTGCTGCAAAATTAAGGGACCTAAATGAAAGACTATATACCGAATTGTATATTCAATAACGTTCTGGCAGCAACGTTGCGAGGAAACCAAAAAATGAAGTTGTCTCTGCATCGAGCTAATGTATTTTTTCAAGGAAAACCAGTTGAAGTGTCAAAATGTACAGCGCTTCTGCTTTGGTCACAATACATGGTGATCCCATATTTCCCTTTAGTTTTGATTTTATGAACCAATTTACTAAATCACATTAGTTTTCTATTACAGTAATATACAATTGACATAGATGGAAAATAAAAAATTTCATCTCACAAACTATATTTTGGTAACCATGGCATAAAATGAACTCGATATGTTGATGGTGCTCACAAATCTTATTTATACATAAAGAATGAAATAGAGACTCCACTATTGCATAATACTACATTAACAACCTTTAAACAAAGGTACTTATGAATTTTTTAAACATAATAAATACATAAAATGATATGAATTTGCAAAGGCAAACGGTATGGATTCACACTCGAACCGATTGAAGACAGTTAAAGAAATATATCAATATACTTCATGTTAATGACATCATGATAAAACAAAAGTCACCAGAGCGTCACCTATCCCCTGTCTCTTAAAAGGGTGTTTTGAATAATCTAGATCTTTCCAATTATCTACATCCCTACACTACAAAATACAGCATGTTAAATGTGATGAATTGGATACATAAAGCTGGTAAAGTGGAGGATGTGAACCTGGACGTTTTGTAATGGAAATGAATAACTGTAACACTTTAACTCAATTTACGTCATGTCACCATTCATTGAATTAATATCTTTAATTTTTTTAAATGCATCCTCAAAATCAACAAAAAACATGTGTTGATTCCGGACCATTTTGCGAAAGGATAATTACTCAATGAGAATCCCTGATTGTTATTGGCGTGTTTATTTTCATTATTTCAGGATTGTTAATTTTAAGACTTTGACCAAAAGAATTGCAGCTATACCAACGAAACTTTACATTCTGAAAGATCTTCGTATGCAGTATTGTAGCAGAGTTTTTGGACAAAATCGGTGCAGCAATTAAAGGTCAAGTTCGAAGCAGGTGATGTGAGGTTAATAGGATTTTAACGCCGTATTGAAATATATTTTATTCAATTCACGAAATCATGTGAAACAGTGGCATGCATCAACAACATGTTGCCAATTTTTGAATTTGTAGTAACAATGACAATAGTGTTGAAATGAGCAGCGTGGGAATGGGGAGAACGTGATTAAATTAATTACTTTGTCAGAGACGTTCTCTTCAGGATGTTGAAATCATTTTGCAGAGCAATTGACAACAATTTGTTTGCTGTAGTAACCTGAATTAGTTTATGCAATCCGGACGTTATGATCATGAGTGATAGCAATGATAGATATCACAACTCTTAACTGATATATGAAACTGAACATATCCCTTTAAATGATCAAAATAAATAGATTCAGAATTACAAAAACAGAAATTGATATTAGATAAACCAATTTCATGAAAATTATTATTGAACTGTTCAAACGATTTTGTATAACTAAGCAGTAAAATTACATTTCCTGTATTCATTTTATTTTTTCCAGTCCATGATGAAATGATCATGTGGAATGATTCATTTTAAAATACGCCGATAAGTTCTTTTATGAACTGAAATGTATTAGTGCTCAATTTTCCTGGATACAAATTTGCTTATCATGCATGTTCATAATTCAAGCATATGCTGTTGCTTGACTGCATGACAGATCTGTTTTAGATTGGACAATTATAATTACGTAAAACGTCATATAAATGTAATAATCCATTGTGGAATCATATAAAACTTATTTTGTAATTAAAAAGATGACACAAAATTGATGGGATCACATGTTTTCCTGTAATATAAGCATTTACATTCAGTTCATGAGGCCAACAGTTAACACCAACTATATGAGCTTTTAAACTTACTTGGTTTCAAGTTATAAAGTTTGTTCTTTAGTTAAGGATGAATGTGTTTTTGCTGGCTGCATGCCAATAATAAATAAATCTTTATTATGCTGTTGTCAACAAAGTATATAAAGACAGGATGTTTCTTGTCTCGAACGTTTTCTTTAATTTGCTGGTATTAAAGGGATGTATGATTATCACACTAAGTTATAAAATAAATACAGGAAGGGCTACATATTTCCAAAGATATTCTAAAGATCTGGTTCTAGATTTTCGAAGCTGTCTTAGACAGTCGTAAGGACCATACATTAACATTTGCTTACGATTATCTTAGCGCTAAGAGATCTTCGAAAACCTCGTCCTCAAGTTTTACGTTTTTGAACTATACAAATGCTTACTTTATTAGTCTCGAGAAAGGAACGCAACTTAAAGAAAATACTGAAACTATTCCATACGTTCTACCACAAAAAGAAGTGTCTTTAATGTAGGATTTTACGTTCTTGTTTCTGTAAGTTCTGAAATAAATCCCTTTGATCTCAATTGCAGTAAAGGCAATTGTAAATATAATGCTCTTTGAAAAGATTTCTTGGATCAAACAAGAAAATATAAGGATCAGTTCAGAGGTGCTAATGAGGACGCTTGCACAGAAGTTGAATAACTCTTTCTTTTGAGTATTTGGAAAGGAGATTAAAGACACTTTAGCACGCCGTTCTTACTCTTACTGCAATAAAGTACCCTCAAGAAAATGTAAATAACTGTTACCAATGGCTAAGTAATACTCCTGAATCAATTAAAAAGGTTATAAAATGATTGTATATGATTCGGTTAAGCCATGCGAAGCTATTTTCCTTCGAGTGGTCATTTAAAGGTGTGCACATTGAGAGTGATCTGACTGATGTAGTGATACTTAAAAACACTAAGAAAAGAGTTTTAAATATGGTATCATGATAAATTGCCAACTATCTTGCTGTCTGAGCTCTCAAATTCGCATGAGACCTACACATTCACCACCCACACTGAATAGTTCCACACCACTGTCCCTTAATACACCACAACGTTTTCTTCCAAATTGGATACGTTTTCAATGGATACAGCTTATCCGGTCGAGTAATGAGATGTTTAACCCTCTAACGTAACAATATATTGTATAAATTGTATTAATAAATTGTTAATTTGAGAACAAGTAATATGCAGAAAACGTGCTACAGAGCCTTTAAATAATGCCTACATGATAACTATGCAATAAAGTTTCACATATCTCACTTTAAGTAAGTCATGTAAGTAAGTAATTTAAGTAAGCATTTGAAATAATTCAAGTAACCCTTCAACTAAATTTCGTAATTCCGACTTACAGTGCCAGTTTTTAACCAATCTTTCTGAACTTAACGCATGTTTTGGATATGCATCATTATTGCGCATGTGATTTTGTGGGGCAAATCGAATGAATATATTCAGAGTTAAGGCCCTTGACTTTGGCAATTGACCCTTCTATTTCAAACTGGGGGTTATACTTTGACTGTGCTCTAACTATTGATTGATCAATCATAGAACAGTCCTTCAAAGCAGACATATTTGCCGCGCCACTGACAGGATACGAACCACAGACAGACGCCGAATGGCTAACCACTGCGCTATCCCGCGCCTATTGATACATGTTGTATACCTCAGATTGTTTTCTGTAAAACTACGAAAGTTAGAGTTTTATTTCAGCATATAGCCTATTATTATCTCCAATTGAGGAGAGCAAAAGTGTAATGCATAATATGACTTGTCCATCCTTAACACATCTTGTCCGGCTTATAACTTTAATTTGTAACTAATCAAGTGATTCTTCTGAACGCAATGTGTGTTTTGAGGATGAATTGAATGAAAAAGATAAAGAAAACATCTTTAGTTCATAATTTCTGCTCAAATTTGTCCAGATTCAAGAGTTTGAATAATGTGTATATTTTCATGTATGAGTTTCGTGATAAAAATTTCTAATTTAAAAAAAGTAGTTTTGAAAGAAGTTTTTAGGGGGTGAAATCAATACAACCTTTTTATTCAATTCTATCTTCTTAAAATAAACTTCTCTATTGGTTTGATATGATTAAATTCACAATTGAAATAAAGAACTACATGGAAGTTGATAATGAAACTGCTTTTACAAAAAATATTAATTTCTTTAGGGGGCATTAAGAAGTTGGTTAGATGAATGAGAAACGAGTTCTATGAAGTTGTAAGTTCTTAGAACTCGTTTCTCTGTAAATATCAATTGTTTAGGTGAAAAGTGATCATGATGACTTTGTAATAAAAATGTAAAGAGTCATGTCTGGCTCATAACTTGTAATCTATTGCTTGTTTTCCCTTGGTACACGGCAATTGATAGGCGTGATGAAAAATGTGCTTATGCTGCTGTTTTTGCGAAAGAAAAAAATGGAATGAATTAGATGGTCTCCTGTGTCAAATTAGATGTTTCTGTATATAACTATTACTTGGAAGATTTGTTTGATGGGAACTTCTCTCAGAAGACACATAAATGTACACCATCGAGGATAATTTGAAACGCATTTCCTATGGTCGTAAACAAGTAGGGTAACTTGAAACGCATTTCCTATGGTCGCAAATATGTGCCTTATTCGTTATGTTTAGGACAAATTATCAAGACACACATATTTATTGTTGAAACTACACCATAGCTTAAAGTGGCTGTAGCACGTTTTTAAAAAAAATTATGTTTTCAGATTTCCCATTTATAATGATAGTTTAACTTATTTATATTTATTTTAGAGGGTAAAACATCTTATTACACAAACCAATTTTCCATAATGGTAAAAAGGGTGTTGCATAAAAAGCAAAAATTGCATGGTGGCCATTTTATTGTGAACACAGTTTATTATTTCGAATGACAAAAATTATTCCCATGGCTTTACGGAACCATGTACACTCATTTTTTAACTTGATTTTCCGAAGAGGGAAATTTATTTTACTATTGGTGACATCATTTTTCAAATACATTTCATCGACTTATTTCATAAAAAAAAACGTGCTACAGACCCCTTAATGTTCAAATTTATGTTAACGTCGTGAGTCAAACAAGCATATCAGACCAGAATATTGACCAGTATGTTAAATTTCATCGTTGAGAATATTGAAGCTATATCAAAGGTTCCCGAATGTTTGAAGAGGATGGAATTTTTCGTCGACAATTTCATAAGGGTTGTTACTATGAAGAACCAGTTCACATTTTTTTGTAACTCCACCAGGATTTGAACCTGGGTACTTTGTATGAGACGTCAGCATGCTAATCACTACACCAGTGTGCTCCATATAACACTTAAAACCAAACAGGTCTTGCTTTATAATGAAGGGGAACACGATCTATGAATAGTCAACTTCTGTATTGCTATGAGTGCGACGTTTCGATGCATATACTAGCACCACTATCAAACAAATCTACTTACGGATTTGGTCATGTGTGGATGCAGCAGGGAGTAGGGGATATATATTTATTTCTTAAGATATAAGGAAAGATTGATTGACTGTGCCAAACAAGACTGGCATGAAGAACTTACAGAAAAAGATTTCTTGCAATTTTATTCCGCTATTAAATCATCATTTACGCCAGAATTGAACATAAATGATCTTAATAACATAAAATACCGGAAATCACTACCAATTTTCCGAAGCTCTTATAATCATCTAGGTATACAATGTATTAGAAAAGTTTTTTATGATTATGAAAGCCCTAACTCTAAATGTTCTTTATGTAAAGTAACCGAAGATGAACTCCATGTTGTATATGATTGTCCAATGTATCAAACTCTTCGTGATGATGTACCACTAATCTTCAATAACAGTCTGAAATATTTAATGAATTCAAATGTGTATATTTTCATGCTAGGAAAATTATTGAACAACATTTTTCGTATACATGGCGAAATCCTCTAATACGCATGTGTGTATTTTCATGAATATTGTATTAATGAATTGAATTGTGGGTCAAATGGCCTTGAAAACAATAAACTTTTGATTGATTGATTGATTATCAAGCAAATCAAATGATAGTTTGCTTGATAACGGTGCTTGTATCTTCACCGAAACGTCACACTCACAGAAAAAAAAAGTTGAAAACTTGTTCTCATTCATCAAACCAGCTTGTAAAATGTCTTTCTAATAAGTTGCTTAATCATGTCGATAGACTCATTATCGTTTGTCTTCATTCACATTTGAATACAAGTAAATGAAAGATCACCCATTCAAAACAATTACAATTAATGCATTTGAAAAACAATATATATAAATATATATAAAGATTCCTTATTATGCATTTATAACAAAATGAAAATACTCTCTATAATTAAATGATATGTTAATGTTAACTAAAACGAATGTACATATTCCTGTTAAGCCACGCGAGACCATGTTCCAGCGAGCGGCCATTTTAAGGTGTTTGCATTAGACTGGCTGCTCGTGAGTAATGCAAGTGATTGGACTGATGTAGCTCTACCTAAACACTCAGATTAGCTATATAGTTTTATAAAGTTTTTTTTAGTTCGGGTCGTGAAATGAAATGTTTTACTCACTAAAGTATCAATAAACTGGATATACTTATATAATAAATGGCAAAAGTTGAAATAGAAAATACTATTTAAATATAATGTTATTAATTAAGTGTTTCCCTATTGGCCAAGTTACAGGTCCGAGGTCAGTTGTATTGGGCCGAGACGAAGTTAATTAACCGCTTTTCATTCTAAAATGTATTTGCACAATAAGTATAAATAAGATTGGTGAATACATAGCATTGGTCAAAGTTGTGAAGCGACAGCTTCGGGCTTTCACCAAATGTGCAACTGCACATGCTCAGACTCATATTGGCCCAGTTTGTCTCGTATTGGCCCGGGTTTTCCCGCATTGGCCCAGTTTCCCCATATTGGCCCAGTTGTCGAATAATATGGTCTAGGCTGTAAATGCCATAAAAGTACCATAACATTGATAGTTAATTAATAAATACGTGTTACGACGCCTTTAAAGCTCGCCAGTTGATCCTCAATGATATACACTTTACTCTTATAAACCCCAAGAGTAATATAATCATGACATATAAATGTATATTACCCATACGGGTTAGGATACACAGGTGAATATTTTTGTGATATTCGCACATGTGCTCTTTGGTGATTCTCAACGCTGATTGGTCAGTAGCCAGAGAATGACACAACGATTGGTTGACGGTACTACTTTCTTGTTTCATTGATGAATAGAACGTGCCGAGCTTGATCACACATCTCGATTTAAAAAATAAAAACAGAGATCAAGAATATACAAATATTTAGTTTATTACATGTTCTGTATTCGAAATTATGATATATATATTTATTTATCTACATTTTCATTATTACTTTTATTGACAAGTTATTGACGATTGTCTGTTTAATGATTTCATCAGCTTCACGTTGTCGTTGTAAACAAACATGGCTGCCAACACAGTAAAACATGAACAGTTCCGGACAATCAGGTTCAATCCATAAATAATTAGATCTACCATCAACGAGAGACAACATCAGAAAATATTGGAAATCTATGAACTATTCTCGTTGTTTCTGAATCAGAATAAGCGTGCAGAATTAGATTAAACCTGTCGTTTGACATCGGGACTGCAGTCTGCAGTTCAATCACGCCATGACCGAAATAATCTTTCAATAGGGCATCCCTTTGCACGCAGTGTCATTCGGCATCCATTACAATAAACATTACCCTAATTACACTCTTCCTGGGTGCAATGTTTTGTTATTGTAATCGTAATCTCCATCGACTTCACCGTCAGTAAACGCAGTTAGGAGCGTAACGTTCACGAGCTCGTCTGTAGATCCTGTTCCGTCCATCACGTCTCTGCAGCAGAAATCCTGATTCATCACTGAACCAAAGGCGTATCCAGTTCTGCAGGTCCCATGCGGCCACATTGTTGCACCAACGGAGACGTAGTGCACGGTGTCGATGACGTAGGACGGGCCCAACGTAAAGTCTTCTGGCTGTTAGGCCAGCTTCCCTCAACCTGTTCTGTACAGTTTGGCCGGATATCCTCCTAAGTCCTGGTACTCTGGCTGCTGTATTAACTGCTGTGGCTGGGCGATCACGCAAATGAAGGACCCGGATGTAACGATCTTTGGCTGCATTGGTCACTATTGGTCTCCCTGATCGTTGACGGTTGTTTGCTGTACCAGTCTGGTTGTAGCGAACGATGAGTCGACTGATGGTGCTCTGACTGACATTCAGACGCCTGGCAACAGCAGAGTGGGACTCTCTAGCATGAATTAGTCTGATGGCGATGTTCCTTGTGGCAATGTTGAGACGTGGCATTTTGGTATGGCGCTGCAACTCATTCAAAACCAATGACATTTCCGAAAACAACCTGCCTTTTATAGCCAAGGTATACATGCTGCACTTGCTGCAAATTGCACGTGCATAAAACATTCATGTGCGTTTTGGCGATGTGTTTCGTACTTCCTGAAAAAAACCTCTCACGTTCAACCTTTCTGTTTTCAGCTGCACTTATCATTTGGAAAAGGGTACAAATCTTGTTCTCTACATCATTGTACAACATATTTATGAATATCGTAACAAAATAACCCACATGGGACTTCTGAAAAACAGCAATCGCCTATGTCTTTCTTATTTTTTGTATAGTATAAATTCTTCTTGTAGGCATTACTTTTTTTAGTCTTTGTAAAAAATTGACAGGTTTTTCCAATTTTCGGTTCAATGCTATGCTGTTTAGTCACTCGTACATGTCAGTCATTCATACTGTGGGTACTGCAGTAAGGCGTAATGATGTACTTATTTAAATAAGTTCAGGTTGTATCGTAGATGTATTTATAAAGTAAATGTGCGTCATATATGACAACTATGTAATGGGTTATGCAAACAGAGTAATCATATATTAGTTTCTCGTCGTTTTATTGAAGAACTAGTTTGTATAGTGTTTGACCACTGGAGATATTCGGTGTAACGCGCTCATGAATACAAATCAGCTGATCAATGTCTCGATAAATAATCATTTGTCGTTCGTAAATGTGTATTTATTTGAATGTAATGGGTATTAACCAACTATGTTCAAGGCTCGCGACTGTGAACATTATTTCAACTCGTGCATATTTTCCGTCATCACTCGTACCTCGTTGATTATTCTCTAAATAATACGGTGTTTGCTTTGAACGTGAGTTGTGTTTAAAATGAGTGTATGTCTCATAGTTCACCGTCTTGTAATCAGTGTGCATCTTTAAGAAACAATCAGTGGCTTATTCATGCATTTGATTGAATTGCATAACAAATTTATTGAAGATATGTCTTAAATTATTCCTTATTTGAAATATTGGTTCTCAGGAGACCCGCGAGCATCAGCTGGAACTAGCGAACCATGGGCAGTAACCGAAACAGACAGATAGTTTGACGTTTCAATTACCAATATATTCCTTTGACCTATTTCAATGGCATTTAGAAATTGGTAAGATGAAGGAGAACGAGCTTTATCGATATACCATTTTTTGATGCAGGAGTTGTACACATAACGTTCCTTCTCCTTAATATATTCCTTATAGTTCATCTTATAAATCTCACTCGCGTTTAGTGAGTTAAGAAACAGATAACGACCACATGTCATTACAAACTCCACGGCCAGATATATGAAAAAAGTTCTGAATGCATTTCAAAATTGCCTGGCATGGCGCCAAAAGTGTTGAGATTCAAAGAAATTATGTATAATTCCATAAACAATCCGGGTGATATATTGGCATGGCGTTATTACATTAGTTACATTTCTTTTCAAACGGTTGTCACACAATTATAATTCATATTTGCATAATTGACTTATTTTGCTGGAACAAATGAATAACATGAATTGATTTCAGAATTGGTTATGTAAATGAGAAGATCAAAATCCAGATTCTCCTGCAGAATCGATACTGGATTATAAATAGGACAGTTAAATGGTTTTAAATTTGAAATTGAATATTGCTTAGTGAGGTTCGTTTCTAAGGATTCTGTGAATAAAGTGAACATTTTAAATCCTGTTATTTGATTCCTTTGAAGAAGACTTTTCATCTTGACGGATCAAAAGAGGAACATGAATTGCAGAACATCGTGATGCTTAAACTGGAAGTTAAATGGTTTGAAACTTAAATAGGGATATTACCAAACCTGATGTATCCATACTGCCTTCAGTGTATTTGCATCCACTACACTATCATAATTATACTGATACCATGAGCCAAACAATCCTCGTATGTTAATATTAATAATCGGCCAATGAAAGAAATTCCATTCGAGCAAAAAAAAAAGACGACGTTCAAACCACGAAATTTCATTGGCAGAAAAATTCATGCTATTTGTACATTGTACATTAGATATCATTAACCAGTCACCACCCAAACGGAAGATTTTGGGATGAGAGAATAAGTTTATTATACATAGTGGCGCAATCATCTTCCCATCTTCTTCATATTTCCAATCCTAACCTCTGTTCCTAATGGCCTGAATTTCTAGGCTCCAGCCAAATTCCCTAGCGGGGGTAACGGCGACTTCATACTGTATCCAATTCTCTTCCCACAGAGGTTACTCCCTTCAGATTTCCGTTTCGTATTTTTTCCTTTGGTAGTACATTTGAATACTAAACCGAAAACGTCCAATATGGCAGCCAGTGTAACTTCTTTGAATTAAGGTTTTGAAAAAAAGTTATAACTCAGCAGAACTTATCCAATTACAGTGACGTTGGTACGACATTAATGCTAAGTATTTTTCAATGACAATGCTCACATTATACACTAAATTATACATTAATTTAAATATATATATATGTGATTTTAAATACGGCATGTCATGAGATGTACATTTATGTACACCCTGGCACCTCAACAGGATTTCGTGTATGTACACATGTGAACAGATTGGCAGCGATGGAGTACCATTACTTTAATCCGTGGGCTTATCTAAATGCTGCGCCCATGCATGAAGTTCATAACAAACGAAATGCACAGATTAATTGACCAAATAATCAACATACAAAATAAGGAAAAGACCTTGAATGAGAAAGTGTTATACGTTTCAAAAATTGCATTATGACCTGTCATTGACAAATGTCACAGCGTCGTTGATTGCACAAATAACTTCCAATTCGACCAATGAGAACTCCCTATGTCTAGCCGAGTAGTAGATACCATAGATGCCATAGGCTATGATCGATAAACTGAACGTAGATAACAGTGGGAAAATGAGTATGTGCAGCAGTATTGCAAAATAATATTGGACCTGGTTGTCTCTTGTCTGTGTCTAACGGTTGGCAAATAAGAGCTAGTGGGACGTTCAAGTCAAAGCAATGACAACATAAACAATAAAGCGAAAAGTTGACGCTTTAATAAAAGCTGCACAAAAAGGTAACAACAGAGTTAACCTAATTAACAGTTAATGACGTGGGTTTGCTTGATAGTAAGGAAATGGCCCTCAGAGAATTATATTACATTCATGAAAAAATAAGACGAAATATTGCTTGGAGAATAATCATAAGGATTTTGATTTTATTGTTGATTTGCTAAAAGATTGTTTAGTTTACTGTTAATTTTGTTAGTAACTTTAAAGGATGAGTTCTCGGGGTTCGTTGATTAGCCAATTCATTACAAGACCCATATCAAACATAAGAATCAAAACTAAAGTCAATACTTATAGCGATATCCACAGTATTAAGGATGTTCGCTCCTCAAATTTATAGAATTAAACTTTTTTTCTAACTGATATCTTTTAAAAGATCAAAGTATATGATTGAAAAATCAGCATTAAAAAATAGGGGGTAGTGTATTTTTTTTTCAAGATATGACATCTGTAAGATAGTGGGGTGAAGTACAATTTTAACATGGGAGTCTATGGGAAAATGAGAAAAAAACTGCTAAAAACTTTAAAATACTATATTTCTAGTATTTAACTTTTTTTTCTTTTTTTATATGTTACAAGGTTTCCTACCGAAATCGATGAAAAAATATATATGATAGTGTGGATTTTTTTAAACTTTGACAAAAAATGTAACTCAAAACCTCCCTTTTTCGTCAAATTTAGGCCATTTATGCTGTTTAAGCACATTTTAGAGGTTCTAAAGTCACATTTTCTTATTTCATTGGCTTTTTAAAAGTATGTAGGTGATGTGGAATATCATGAAGTAAATAAAAATGACAAAAAAGCTTTCCTTCATCATATTTCATTTGTGAAGTTCAACAGGAAGGAGCGAACATCCTTAATGGAAAAACGGAGCCTGACATAATGAGCCCATTTACAAAAAAAATCATTTAGGAAAACTATCGCCTACAGTAGTATTTAGCATAGTACCATCGAGGCATTATACCGAAAAAAAAGTATAATTGTCTATCGACAAGTGCCGAAATTTCAATAAGATGAAAACAAATACTCATGGCGCTGACAACTTTGAATTCAAACCGGAGTATAAACTTACTAGAAATCTAATAGTTATTTTCCAATATAGAATGCCAAGGGCGTCTGTGGGAGACGACGTCAATACGTTTTACAATCGCCATTAATGATAGTCCCTCTTGTGTAACGCTTCACATATAACGCATATCAGTGGAAAACTTCACAAAAATTTGTCACTAATGATTTGAGAGCCGTTTGTAAAACTGATCATAGTTGTAAGTCTGAACATGACATCAGCTAAACGATTATAATGATATCGTTGCATCGTCTATGTAATATCTTTTTGCAAACTGAGAATGTGATAGTGGCATCAATATTCATATGGAAATGTGTAATCGGTGTCAATACGGCACCACAGAAGCGAGTATTAACATATCTTGAAGTAGAAGAAGCTGATAAGTTTTTTGAATGGCTGATCAAAATAGTTTCTCCAGGGAACTCTTCACATGTCGGCACAACTACTTAAAACGTCAAAATAATTGTAAAACATTTTATGGCTGGTGATTTGAGAGAGGTTTGTGGCAAGGTATGAAATAGTTTCTAAAAACATTGAAAACACAAGTCTGTTTCTTCATTTTGACCATATATTTTATCGTTATTCCAAAGTCGATAATATTTAAATCATCATGGAAAAGGCGTTTTTTTATTTACAGAAAACTAGGTACAACTTTTTCGTTTGTTAACATGAGGTTGTGTTGGCTGTGTGAGCACATCGAAGTGTAGCAATACTCATCCAATCATAAATTCAGACGGAGGAGAACGTATAACTGTTAGATTTATTTGCCAATGATATGTGTTTTTAGGAGATTATTCCTTCAAAACATTCAGATCTACTTCAAATGTCAAACTAAAATGCGGGGACAAAATTTAAGAGTGTTTTATGTCAAAATAATTGAATTTCTTTTTATTCACACACCAAAAAGGTGATTTAATTTACATTAATTATTTTCTGACCATCAACCAAGCCATGACAGGGAGGTACACAGTGTAGGTATGAATATCCGTAAGTCCGTTGCACTAACTTCCTGATCATAATCTGAAACTGTTCACAATAATCTAGCGGTAATTGGTGCCTATCGGATGTGGGAGTTTTCAGCAATTTTGTTGGTATTTATAATAATAATAATGAGGATACTTATATTGCGCTGAACTCCACAACACAAAGGGCCATGCTCAAAGCGCTACACACATTATTACCCTGGTGTAAGGACCAACATCGTTCCTTTTTCATTCTCAACTCCCTAGGGAGTATGCAACCTCGGCTACCAATTAAGGCGCTCGAAGGTTATCTATCACATTGCCTGCACTTCCAAACCAGGTACTCAATTGTCCTGCTGAGTGAACAGAGGCACATTTCGAATAAAGTCCCTTGCCCAAGGTGACACCATGAGCCTCTCAACTCATGTCTCAGTGTGGGGCAGGGAATCACCCTTCAAACTTTCAGTTTTCATCCAGCAATGAGGCGGGTAACCCACCCATCCAGCGAGCCACGCCCATTGTTGCTGAACTTAACTGATAGCGGTCGACTGAGCTATGCACAGGACCACGTGCCACCACGTACATTTAATAGAACACTTATGAATTATATTCATCATAATAGTTTTATCAAACACTTAACACTTGATTTGATACCAAGCTTGCTTTCGCTCATTTAATACCAATTCGTTAATACAAAAATTGTATAAAATTGAAGGTACTTTGTGTCTTCTATATCCGAAACATATGTATGTCATATGGAAAGTTTCATTCAACACAATATTAATTTTCGTAAACTTTAATAGTGGTCAATGTTAATCTAACATTTTCATTGAGATGCATTCCAAAAACGGTTTGTGTTCAGATCTAAAAAGTATGGATAATATTTTGCTCACCTTCACGTCTATGGTACGCATCTTTAATTGAAAGGCAGTCACATGGAATATTTCAATTCCAGCCTTATTCTTATCTGAGTGTTTTATGATGAGAAATGGTTCACAGATCCCAAAGGGGCGCACATTTATGTCATAGTGTAACCTCAGGCCAGTGCAATCAAGGGGTTTTCATTGATCAATGTCAGGAAATATCTCATGAGAAACATTATATCAAGAAAGAAAATGTTTCTCTGGTTAATTGATTTCAGAGTTGCCGGGCACCATATGTGATGTCAGGGGTGTTGCTTCACCTTGAAAGTACATCCCAAATAGTGATATCAAGAGCATCAGTTTAAATGCAGGTTTCATATTTCACTCTAATGTTTGTAATGTGTTTTACTATTCATTTGGTGCCAATGATGTAGATGGTCACAAAGTGGATGGTCACTTTAATCTGTTCATGTAACTTTTCTTACTTGCATTTGGGAAACCGACGTGATGTGCTTCTTCATAACATGACTAAAATGTTGCTTGGATATGATCCATAAACATCCATTAACCCATTTTAGATGCGTAAGCGTGCATCGTAATATCCACATTCGGTAAAAGTATGTCCCAAGGTGACCATTCATTATGCCATGGTTAAAAGCTTTAAATTAAGGCTAATAATTAATGCCAGGAGCAACGTTAAGGGACATCCATTAGATGAAGTTGCCATTGTAGAAAATCGTCCACCTGCCGTGCATAGCAGTGGTGTATAACGTGAACGCAAAATACAGTTGTTTTGGCAAATGCTACACTTTGGAAATTAATTGTTTACTAGTTGCTGATAAGTTTAGTTGCATTATGTTATTTATGCTTAAACGTGATTCAGTATGCCTACTAGTCTAACAAATAGGCTCTGAAATGAATGTTTCATGTAAAAATAAAAACATTAAAGTAAGGATAAAAAGGAGCCTCTGAGATGTCTTAATTTCAAAAGAGCTCTGTAGTCTTATTGAAGATTTGACTCAGCTGCTGCAAAATTAAGAGACCTGAATGGCAGACTATATACCGAATTGTATATTCAATAACACAATGTCCCAAGGATATCATTCATTATGATATGGGTTAAGAGCTTTACATTAAGGGTAATGGTTGATGCTGGCAGCAACGTTGAGAGGAAACCAAAACATGAAGTGAATGAAAAGAAGCATCGAGCTAACGTAGTTTTTCAAGGAAAACCAGTTGAAGTGTAAAAATGGACAGTGCTTCTGCTTTGGTCACAATACATGGTGATCCAATATTTCCCTTTAGTTTTGATTTTATGAACCAATTTAATAAATCACATAAGTTTTCTATTAAAGTAATATACAATTGACAAAGATGGAAAAAAGATTATTTCATCTCACAAAATATATTTTGGTAACCATGGCATAAAATGAACTCGATATTATGATGGTGCTCACAAATCTTATTTATACATAAAGAATGAAATAGAAACTCCACGACTGCATAATACTACATTATGAACATTTAAACAAAAGTACTTTAATTTGTTTTAAATAATAAAAACATAACATTATATGAATTTGCAAAGGCAAACTGTATGGATTCACACTTGAACCAAATGAAAACAGTTAAATAAATATATCAATATACTTCATGTTAATGACATCATGATAAAACAAAAGTCACCAAAGCGTCACCTATCCTCTGTCTCTTAAAAGGGTGTTTTGAAATAATCGAGATCTTTCCAATTACATCCCTACACTAGAAAATACAGCATGTTAAATGTGATGAAATGGATACATAAAGCTGGTAAAGTGGAGGATGTGAACCTGGACTTTTTGTAATGGAAATGCATAAATGTAACACTTTAACTCAATTAACGTCATGTCAAATCAACTGTTTCGCAATGTGCTGAATTATTGAATAAACACTATTCATTGAAATAATATCTTTAATTTTTTTAATTGCATCCTCGAAACGTCAACAAAAAAAATGTGTTGATTCCGGACCATTTTGGGAAAGGATAATTACTCAATGAGAATCACTGATTGTTATTGGTGTGTTTATTTTCATTATTTCAGGATTGTTAATTGTTAAGACCAAAATAATTGCAGCTATACCAACGAAACTTTACATTTTGAAAGATCTTCGTATGTAGTATTTTAGCAAAGCTTTTGGACCAAATCGGTGCAGCAATTAAAGGTCCAGTTCGAAGCAGGTGATGTGAGGTTAATAGGGTTTTAACGCCGTATTGAACATATTTTATTCACTTGACGAAATTATGTGGCATGCATCAAAAACATGTTGCCAAAGTTTTAATTTGTAGTAACAACGACAATGGTGTTGAAATGAGCAGCGTGGGAATGGGGAGAAAGTGATTAAATTAATTACTCCGTTGGAGAGACGTATTCTTCAGGATGTCGAAATCATTTGCAGAGCATTTGACAACAATTTGTTTGCTAGAGTAACCTGAATTAATTTATGCAATCTGGACATTATGATCATGAGTGATATCAATGATAGATATCACAACTCTTAACTGATATATGAAGCTGACCTTATCCCTTTAAATGATCAAAATAAATAGATTCAGAATTACATAAACAGAAATTGATATTAAATAAACCAAAACGACTTTGTATAACTAATCCGTAAAATTACGTTTCATGAATTATTAGTGTATTCATTTGTTTTTCTTTTCCAGTCCATGATGAAATGATCATGTGGAATGATTCATTCTAAAAAAACACCGATAAGTCCTTTTATGAACTGAAATGTATTAGTGCTCAATTTTCCTGGATACAAATTTGTTTATCATGCATGTTCATAATTCAAGCACGACGCTTATGTTGTTGCTTGACTGCATGACAGATCTGTCTTAGATTGGACAATGATAATTACGTAAAACGTCATATAAATGTAATAATCCATTGTGGAATCATATAAAACTTATTTTGTAATTAAAAAGATGACACACAATTTATGGGATCAAATTTGTTTTATCTTGAATATAAGCATTTACATTCAGTTCATGAGGCCAACAGTTAACACCAACTATATGAGCTTTTAAACTTACTTGGTTTCAAGTTATAAAGTTTGTTTTTTAGTTAAGGATTAATGGGTTTTTGCTGGCTGCATGCCAATAATAAATAAATATTTATTATGCTGTTGTCAACAAAGTATATAAACACAGGATGTTTCTCGTCTCGAACGTTTTCTTTAATTTGCTGGTATTAAAGGGATGTATGATTATCACACTAAGTTATAAAATGAATACAGGAAGGGTTATATATTTCCAAAGATATTCTAAAGATCTGGGTCTAGATTTTGGAAGCTGTCTTGGCGCTAAGACAGTCGGAAGGACCATACATTAACATTGGCTTACGATTATCTTAGTGCTAAGAGATCTTCGAAAACCTCGTCCTCAAGTTTTACGTTATTGAACTATACAAATGCTTACTTTATTAGTCTCGAGAAAGGAACGCAACTTAAAGAAAATACTGAAAATATTCCATATGTTCTACAACAAAAAGAAGTGTCTTTAATGTAGGATTTTAAGTTTTTGTTTCTGTAAGTTCTGAAATAAATCCCTTTGATCTCAATTGCAGTAAAGGAAATTGTAAATGTAATGCTCCTCGAAAAGATTTCTGGGATCAAACTAGAAAATATAAGGCTCAGTTCAGATGTGCTAATGAGGACGCTTGCACAGAAGTTGAATAAATCTTTCTTTTGAGTATTTGGAAAGGAGATTAAAGACACTTTAGCACGTCGTTCTTACTACAATAAAGTACCCTCAAGAAAATGTAAATAACTGTTACCAATGGCTAAATAATACTCCTGAATCAATATGATTCGGTTAAGCCATGCGAATCCGTTTCCCTTCGAGTGGCCATTTTAAGGTGTGCACATTGAAAGTGATCTGACTGATGTAGTGATACTTAAAAACACTCAGAAAAGAGGTTTAAATATGGTATCATGATAAAATGACCAACTATCTTGCTGTCTGAGCTCTCAAATTCGCATGAGACCTATACTTTTACCACTCACACTAAATAGTTCCACACCACTGTCCCTTTATACACCACAACATTGTCTTCCAATATGGATAAGTTTTCAATGGATACGGCTTATCCGGTTGAGTAATGAAATGTTTAACCCTATAACGTAACAATATATTGTATAAATTGTATTAATAAATTGTTAATTTGAGAACAAGTAATATGCAGAAAAGTGCTACAGAGCCTTTAAATAATACCTACATGATAACTATGAAATAAAGCTTCACATATCTCACTTTTAGATAAGTCATGTATATTGCGCTTTTAAGCAATCTTTATGAAACTTAACGCATGCTTTGGATTATGCATAATTTTTACGCATATGATTTTGTGGGGCGAATCGATTGAATATATTCAAAGTTATGGCCCTTGACTTTTGCAATTGACCTTTGTATTTCAAACTGGGGATTATACTTTGTATTTGCTCTTACTATTGATTGATCAATCATTGAACAGTTCTCCAAAGCAGACGTATTTGCCGCGCCACTGACAGGATACGAACCACGGAGAGATGCTGAACGCGCTAACCACTGCGTTATCCTGCACCTATTGATACATGTTTTATACCTCAGATTGTTTTCTGAAAAACTACGAAAGTTTTATTTCAGCATATAGCCTATTATTATCTCCAATTGAGGAGAACAGTATCGTAATGCATAATATGACTTGTCCATCCTTAACACAGCTTGTCTGGTTTATAACTTTGTAACTAATCAAGTGATTCTTCTGAACGCAATGTGTGTTTTGAGGATGAATTTGAATGAAAAAGATAAAAAAAACATCTTTAGTTCATAATTTCTTATCAAATTTTCCAGATTCAAGAGTTTGAATAATGTGTATATTTTCATGTATGAGTTTCGTGATAAAAGAAATTTTAAAAATAGTTTTGAAAGAAGTTTTTAGGGGGAGAAAACGTGTTGAAATCAATCAAACCTTTTTATTCAATTCTATCTTCATACAATAATCTTCTCAATTGGTTTGATATGATTAAATTCACCATTGAGATCAAGAAATACATGAAAGTTGATAATGAAAGTGCTTTTACCAAAAATATTAATTTCTTTAGGGGGCATTAAGAAGTTGGTAAGATGAATGAGAAACGAGTTCTATAAAGTTGTAAGTTCTTAGAACTCATTTCTCTGTAAATATCAATTGTTTAGGCGAAAAGTGATCATGATGACTTTGTAAGAAAAATGTAAAGAGTCGTGTCTGGCTCATAACTTTGTACACGGCAATTGATAGGCATGATAAAAAAATTTGTTTATGCTGTTGTTTGGCGACAGAAAAAAAGGAATGAATTAGATGGTCTCCTGTGTCAAATTAGATGTTTCTGTATATAACTATTACGTGGAAGTTTTGTTTGATGGGAGCTTCTCTCAGAAAACACATAAGTGTACACCATCGAGGATAATTTGAAACGCATTTCCTATGGTCGTTAATATGTACCTTATTTCGTTGTGCTTAGGACAAATTACTATCTTCCTTTTCTCAAGGAAGACATCAAGACACACGTATTTATTGTTCAAACTACACTATATCTTAATGTTCAAATTAATGTTAACGTTGTGAGTCAAAAAAGCATATCAGTCTAAAAAATGGATGAGTATATTAAATTTCATCGTCGAGAATATTGAAGCTATGTTAAAGGTTCCTGAATGTTTGAAGAGGATGGAATTTTTAGTCGACAATTTCATCAAATCAAATGATAATTTGCTTGATAACGGTATTATTATGTTCACCGAAACGTCACACTCACAGAAAAAAAGAAGTACTTTACAACAGAATTTCATTTCATTCACATTTGAATAAAAGTAAATTAAAGATTGCTCATTCAAAATGGTAACAATTAATGAATTTAAAATACAATTTATGAATCTTATTAACACAAATATATTTAAAGATTCCCCATTATGCAATAATTATGCATAACAATTATAACAAAAATACTCTGTATAAGTAAATGATATGTTAATGTTAACTAAAACGAATGTACACGTTCCTGTTTCGACATGCGAGACCATATCTCATCGAGAGGAAATATTAAAATGGCCGATCGTTAATAGTTCAAGTGATCTGACTGATGTATCACTACCAAAACACTCAGAGTAGAATTTCAAAGTTTTTTAAGGGACGTGTTATGAAATATTTGACCCACTAACGTAACAATATATATTAATGGGAAATTTGAGAATAAAAATACTGTTTAAAAATCATTTTACGACGCCTTCAAAGATGTAACTGTGCTAGAAAGTTCGCTAATTGGTCCTAAATGAAACATATTTTACTCATATGATGCCCTAGAGTAATATAATCATGACAAAGAAGTTTATAATACGGTACTTGCACTCGAGTTGTGTTAAAAATTAGAGTATGTATCATATTTCACTGTCTTCAATATTTCACTGTCAGTGTGCATCCTTAAAAAAATATCGGTGGGTTATTCTGGCAATTGATTGAATTGCATAACCAATTTATTGAAAATATGTCTCAAAATAATTCATTATTTGAAAAAACAAAATACCGGTTCTCAGGAGACATGTTTTTCAATCAATATTTTCAACTTCATTGGCATATTCTTCATTTGAAATTCAGCTTGAAGATCCTTGTATTAGTATTCATTTATTATTATATGAAGCTCTCAAGATTATTCCACTTATATCACGGCTGCTAGTATAATTGCAGAGAGAAAGCCCACAAAATATGGTGGCTATACATTGTGGTGAAACCTGCGAGCATCGGTTGGAACTATCGAACCATGGGATGTACTGCACTGAAATCCAGTGTAGCATTGCACTCAAACCTTACTGCATGTAGAACAGTTCTCCACAGCAGAAAAAGTTACCGAGCCCCTGGTCCCTGGAGAAACCCCGGACCCCTTGATCCGAAGCCGAACCCGGTAACAACTGCGGTATCCCGCCCCCTTGACAGCAAGATGGTTGCAGTTCGATCATGGTGCCTACGGTGACCGGGGATGTAGCTTTTGGTATGACGCAAGCGGGAATCGAACCACGGCCTTCCGTGGAGCTACATCCCCGGTCACCGTAGGCACCATGATCGAACTGCAACCATCTTGCTGTCAAGGGGGCGGGATACCGCAGTTGTTACCGGGTTCGGCTTCGGATCAAGGGTATGACGCAAGCGGGAATCGAACCAACTGAGCTACATCCCCGGTCACCGTAGGCACCATGATCGATTCCCGCTTGCGTCATACCAAAAGACGTTTAAAGATGGGAGTTGTTGCTGCCTTGCTTGACACTCAGCATTATAAGGACAGAACAACGCTTTAACTGGCGCTGCACTGTGGCTTCCGGGAGTATTTACACACAACCAATTTCCATTGTACATTGTATTACGGACAATAAAGAGTTATTATTATTTTAAAACGCCACTCTGTATAAAGAGTTATGGAGAACCTTCTTATGTTTCATGACATACTTCTTTTGCAAAAACAGAGAATTTGAAGTTTCAAGAGAAAGAAATTATCTATAATTCCATAAACACTACGGTAATTTATTGGAATGACGTTATTACATTAGTTATATTACCTTTGAAACGGTTGTCACACAATTATAATTCATATTTGCATAAATAACTTATTTTGCTGGAACAAATGAATAACATGAATTGATTTCCAAATTGGTTATGTAAATGGGAAGATCAAAATCGAGATTCTCCTGCAGAATCGATACTTGATTTTAAATAAAGCACTTGAATGGTTTTAAATTTGAAATAGAATAGTGCATAGTGAGATTCGTTTCTAATTATTCTGTGAATAAAGTGAACATTTTAAATCTTGTTATTTGATTCCTTTGAAGATGACTTTTCATCTTGACGGATCAAAAGAGGAACATGAACTGCAGAACATCATGACGCTTAAACAGGAAGTTAAATGGTTTGAAACTTAAATTGGAATATTGTCATACCTGGTGTATCTATCCTGATCTCAGTGTATTTGTATCAACTACACTATTATAATACCCTGATACCATGAGCCCAATAATCCTCGTATTTTAAATCATTAACGTCGACAGGTAATTACCAGCTCAACGCCGAGGCCAACGTCTACACTAACACCTGGCTGCAGCGAGACCAATTACGCTTCGCCACCTCTGATTTAGCTAGAGAGAGAAAGCGGCATGTCATAAACGGGACTATTGTAATGTAAATTATGTAACATTAACATATTAGATATTGAATGTCTTTGCTGCTTGTTAATGATACATTGTAAACTCTTACAGATAAAATAGTTATGATATGCACAGTGCTTTGATAACATAGTTTGTCAAATTTTAAATCCTGTAAGAAATATATTAAATTAACGTGCAAAGGTGAACATCTTGATGCTCGTTTTATTTGCCCAAATTTATATTTATGTAGATCCGTATGGCTTGTAACTGTTTGGCACTTAGTATAGTTACATATGTTTTTATAATTGGGATAATTCGTATGTACTAAATGCGACAAAAACCTCCCAGTTATTAAACATTGTGAATGTTTCCATTTTACAATTTTGGGAATAAGTGTTATTGACATAACATGAATCGTCAGTCGAGAGAGGTGATTGGCATTAAAGAGGGGACAGGCCAGATACATTATGTTTATATATTTATATATTTAAAATATATAAAACACTTTGTCATCACTCAAAATATATCCTAATTGATGAGTAAAACTTTATTGACATTTAACGCCCAAACATGATTGAATCACTATAGACAGGGGCGTGACTTCACAAAGAAGGTTGTCCAATAATATACTTGTTTTACATCGGTCACGCACCTGTCACCTGTCTTTCAATAAGGGTGGGTCTAACGTCTGATTTGATCCCCATACTGTTATTGCAAGGTCAGAAATGTTATTTCTATACCCTAATTGAATGTGTATTCGTATAAGTATTAATCCCGTAACTGATACATGCAACATGCATAAATGAAATCAGAAATTACAATGGATGTATTGTTATAACCCCAGAAGACACTTTCATCAACTGAACTCACAATACAATTGAAATATGTTACATGATTTAAAGATAATAATTAAGTTATTACATTATACTTACTTGCATTCACTCAAAGCATATTTTCTCTATGAAATAGATACGTGCTGTAAACGATTTCAAACATGCAGATACAAAGGTAAAATACACTTGTAGCAATACGTACAAAAGAGTTTCTTGAAGTCAAACATGCGCAAAACATAACATAATACCAGATCAGTGTTGCCTTCCCCGCCGACATGCATGTACATGTGTCAAACGTTGAATAAACTGTTGCTTATGGTAAGTTATTCATACAAAACATATCAAATACATCCAGAGATCTCATTGATATCGCTAATAAGGTGAAAAGAACAGGTTTTCGGCAATTAAACAGTGAGAACGCATATATGCGTCTTTCGCTGTGAGGAGCTAATTAATTTGTCGCATATGTGCGGCCCTCTGCCTTAATGAGTTAATATAAATAATCAGCCAATGAAATAACTTTTATTCAAGCAAAAGAAGAGGACGTTCAAATTTCATTGGCAGAAACATTGCATGCTATATGTACATTGTGTATTCTGTATAGCTATCATTAACCAGTCACCGTCCAAACGGGAGTTTTTGGGCTGAGAGAATCAGTTTATAGTACATAGTGGCGCAACCGTCAAGCGTTTTGTGTATGTACACATGGTAACTGATTGGCAGCGAGGGAGACAACAAACGTGATGCATAGATGAATTGACCAAATAATCAACATAATCATGGATCGTTTGATACTAAGAAATGTTCATGTAAACAGTTTTAGAACAAAGCAATATTCAATATATTAATATGTTGAGTCCATTGTTGTTTGAATTGAAGTATGTGAGTATGCTTGTATGCACGAGCTATTCCATATCTGTGTCTCTGCGGCACACGAGGGAGCCTAATTAATGGAGACACAATATAATCTGCTTTTGAGTAAAACATGCATGACGTTCATTTCCATACACAATTCTGTTCAAATCCATTCTCTTTCCACAAAGGTTACTCTCTTCAAATTTCTGATCATAATTTCTGTTCTATATCGCTTGAAATCGAGGACTCCAACAATATTCCCTTGCGGAGGAAATTGGAACCTCACACTGTATCCCTGCTTTTTAAACAATGAAAACTTGTCATTCTGCGGCTGTCAACGGAGGGATTTCAAAGATCTAGGCATTTCATTCTCAAGGGTCTTGTTCATTCGCATATGTCCTTCAAATATGTCTGATGTAAATAACACAAATGCACTATTTTGGGTATTTGTCTCTGATTTGGTCTTCTTTATTTATAAGGATGTTTATGTTCAATAGTTTTCACAAAATCAAATTTATTTTTCGAAGAAAACACATTAAACGGGAAAACGTTTATCTTACGTTTATCTTATCATTATGACGTGTCATTTGCAAATGTCACTTTTACAAAGGCAAATCACATTTTACATTGAATACATCGTTAACATCGACGGAGTTACTTCAAAGATGTTAGCCTTTGACCTTCGAAAATGTCTGATGTAAATTATTATCACAAATTTCTTTTTTTTTGTGTCTTCTTTGGTCCTTGTTAATGGTTAATTGTTTTCACAAACCAAATAGCATTTATCGTGGAAAAAAGTTTAAAATCTCAAAAAATAGCATTATGACGTGTCATTGACAAATGTCACCTTTACAACAGCGTCACTGATTGCACAACTTACTTCCAATTCAACCAATCAGGAATCCCCATTTCTAGCCGAGTAGTAGATACCATAGATGCCATAAGCTACGATCGATAAACTGAGCATAGATAACAGTGGGAAGAGAATGATGTGCAGCAATATTGCAAAATAGTATTAATTGTCTCTTGTCTGTGTCTAACGGTAGGCTAAAAAGAGCTAGTAAGATGTTTAAATCAAAGCGATGACAACACAAACAATAAAGCGAAAAACTGTCGCTTTAATAAAAGCACCAGAAGAAGATAACAGCAGATTGAACCTTCAACAAAGAACAAAACGTTCTAGAGGGCCACCGTGTGAGGCTTTTGTTCTGTTTCTGACCAGGATCATTGTTACGAACGTCACCTAATTAACAGTTTTTCTCACGGGTTTACTTGTCCTTAACTTATTAAGGCGGAGAGCCGCACATACATGTATGCGAGAAATTAATTAGATCCTCACGGCGAGAGCCGCGTATATGCGACAGCTAAAGCAGCGCTTATTTAGCGAGTGACGCACATATGCGTCAGCTAAAAGCATCCCTTATTCAGCAAGAGACATATGCGTTCTTACTGTGTTATTGCAGAAAACCCGTTCTTTTCACCTTATTAGCTACGTCAGTGAACACTTATTGCAGTCATAGTTGCAGTGTAGATCTTAGGATATATTTGATATGTTTTGTAGGAATAACTTATCATAAGCAACGGTTTATTCAACGTTTGATAAAGAAAGCATGCATGTCGGTGGGGAAGGCAATAATGCTATGGAATTCTGTTATGTTTTGCGCATGTTTGATTTCAAGAAACTCTTTGTATTGCTACTATTGTGTTTTGGAACGATCACAATTGGTCATTTGTATCTGCATTTTTGAAATCGTTTACTGCACGTATATATTACATATACTAAACAATGCAAGAGAGTGTAATGTAATAATGTAAATATTCGTAAACATATTTAAATTGTATTGTCAGTTCAATTGATGAAAGTGTCCTCTGGGGTTATAACAATACATCCGGTGTAATTAGTGATTTTATTTGTTTCAATGGCAATAAATGCTTGATACTGTAACAGTTACGGGATTTATACTTATACGAATACAGATTCAATTACATGTAGGATATAGAAATAAGATATCTGCCCTTGAAATAACAGTCTGGCGATCAAATCAGACGTAGACAAACCTTAATCGAAAGACAGGTGACCGATGTGAAACAGGCATATTATTGGAACTGTTATCACGTTATGACTGTATCCTAACTGTTTATCTGTAAGCTCTGACAATATATGACTAACAAAAAAATGCAAGCAGCAAAGACATTCAATATCTGATATCTTAATATTACATAATTTACAATAGTTCCGTCCACCCATTTCCTGTCTACTTTTGATTGTTATGCAAGACACAACAAACAATCAGTCCTGTTTATCTCTCTCCATCAGAGAATCATAATACTTTGATAAAGGAATAAATAAGACGAAATATTGCTTGGAGAATACTCATACGAATTTTTATTCTATTGTTGATTTGCTAAGGTTGATTTGGTTTACGCTTATTTTTTTTAGTTACGTTAAAGGATTAGTTATCGGAGTTTGTTGATTAGTCAATTCATTACAAGACCCACATCAAGTATAGGAATCAAAACAGAAGCTAATGCTTATAGCGATATGCACAGCATAAATGGAAAAAAGGAGCTTGACATACTGAGCCCATATGCAAAAACATCCATTAACGAAAGCCTATAGAAAAGTACCATCGAGGCATTATATGGAAAAGAATGATTCGTTTTCCAATTGTCATAAAGGATAGTCCCTCTTGTGTAACGCTTCACATATAACGCATATCAGTGGGAAACTTCAAGCTAGTTTGCACAACAGTGTGTCACTATTGATTTGAGAGCCGTTTGTAAAACTGATTATAGTTGTAAGTGTATGACATCAACAAAACGATTATAATGATAGCGAAGCATCGTCTCTGTAATATCTTTTTGCAAACTGAGAATGTGATAGCGGCATCAATATTCATATGGAAATGTGTAATCGGTGACAATACGGCACCACAGAAGCGAGTAATAACATATCTTGGAGTAGAGGAAGTCGATAGGTTTTTTGAATGGCTGATCAAAATAGTTTCTCCAGGGAACTCTTTACATGTCGACACAACCACTTAAAACGTTAAAATAAAATGTGAAACATTGTATGGCTGGTCATTTGAGAGAGGTTTGTGGCAAGGTATTAAATAGCTTCTAAAACATTGAAAACACATTCCTGTTTGTTCATTTTAACCATATATTTTGTGGTTATTCCAAAGTCGAAAATATTCAAACCATCGTGGAAATGGCTTTTTATTATTATTTACAGAAAACTTGGTTCAACTTTTTCGTTTGTGAACATGAAGTTTTACATCAAAGTGTAGCAATTCTCATCCAATTATAAATTCAGACGGAGAACGTATAACTGTAAGATTTATTTGCCAATGAAGTGTGTTCTTAGGAGAGATTATTCCTTCGAAGCATTCAGATCTACTTCAGGTGTCAACTAAAATGGGGGGGGGGGGGGGGGGGGGGGGGGGGTAAAAACATGTACAATGTGAGTTTAATTGCAAACTTTATTAGTGTTTCCTGTCAAACTAATTGATTATTTTTATCCACACATCAAATAGGTGATTTAATTTACATTCATTATTTTATGACCACCAACGAAGCCATGACAGGGAGGAATGAATATCAGTAAATCCGTCGCACTAACCCCCTGATCATAATCTGAAATTGTTTGAAGATTCATCAGTATTATTTGTGGTGCAGAAATACGAAGTGGTGATTGCTGCCAATCGGATGTGGGAGTCTTCAGCAATCTGTTTGGTGTTTAAAAGAACACTTATGAAATGTATTCATCATAATAGTTTTATCAAACGCTTTAATGATTTGATACCAAGCTTGCTTTCACTCATTTAATACCAATTCGTTAATAAAACAAATTACTAAATGGAAGGTAGTTTGTCTCTTCGATATCTTAAACATATGTATGTCATATGGAAAGTTTCATTCAACACAATGTTAATATCATAACTTTAATAATGCTCAATGTCAACCTAACATTTTCATTGAGATGCATTCCAAAACGCATTGTGCTCTGATCCAAAAAGTATGGATACTATTCCTTTCATGTTCACGTCTATGGTACGCATCTTTAATTGAAAGGCAGTCAGATTGAATATTTCAATTCCAGGCTTATTCTTATCTGAGTGTATGAGAAATGGTTCACAGATCTCAAAGGGGCGTGTCATTATGTCATACCTCAGGCAACTGCAGGTTTACATTGATCACTGTCAGGAAATATCTCATGAGAAACATTATATCAAGAAAGAAAATGTGTTGTGCAAATAAAATTGTCATTAATTAAGTATTTCCGTATTGGCTGAGTTACAGGTCCTCGGTCCGTTGTATTGGCCCTCGACTTCGTCTCGGGCCAATACAACGGACCTCGGACCTGTAACTGGGCCAATACGGAAATACTTAATTAATTACATTATAGTACTATTCTTTTGGTGCCAATAATGTAGATGGACACAAATAGGATGGTCACTTTAATCTTTTTCATGTAACTTTTCTTACTTGCACTTGGAAAACAGACGTGACGTGCTTCTTAATAACATGACTATAAATTTTGCTTGGATATGATCCATAAACATCCATTAACCCATTTTAGATGCGTAAGCGTGCGTCGTAATATCCACATTCGTTAAAACTATGTCCCAAGGTGACCATTCATTATGCCATGGTAAAAAGCTTTAAATTAAGGCTACTAATTAATGCCAGGAGCAACGTTAAGGGACATCCATTAGATGAATTTGCCATTGTAGAAAATCGTCCACCTGCCATGCATAGTAGTAGCGAATAAAGTGAACACAATATACAGTTGTTTTGGCAAATGCTACACTTTGGAAATTGGAAAATAATTGCTTACTAATTGTTTGTAAGTTTCGTTGTGTTATGTTATTTATGCCTAAACGTGATTCAGTATATGTACTTGTCTAACATTAAGACTCTGAAATGAATGTTTTAGTACATTTTTTTAAAAATGAAAAAAAAACCTCTATAGTCTTGAGACTTGCCTACATGTAGGTTCCTGCAAAAGTAAGGGGTCAGGGCGACAGACTTTATATAGACCTCGTTTAACTGGGCCCCACATAACCGGAAACCCGGCCATCCGCATGGTAGTATTTCAAATCTTCTCTGTGCATTTCTATGCAAATGATTATTCACTTAACCGCACAATTTGCTATCCAGACAATATTCAACTGTAACTAATTTGTGTGGATAAACGGGGTCTGACTGTATCGACATGTATATTCATTATCACTGTGTCCCACGGACATCTTCATTATGATATGGGTTAACAGATTTACATTAAGGATAATGGTTAATGCTGGCAGCAACGTTGAGAGGAAAGCAATAAATGAAGTTGTCTCTGTATGCATCGATCTTAGGTAGTTCCTCAAGGAAAACCAGAGTCTCAAAATGTATAAGCATTTTCAAAGTTGCACCCTCCAATCGTTGAATAAACCCAATGTGTGGATTCCAGACCATTTTGGAAAAGGATAATTACTCAATGAAAATCATTACTATTACTTTCAGTATGCATAGAAAAAGCATTCATACCTGTGCTGAGAAGTATGCAGAGTAGCTGTAACTTCCATGAGAAAAATGCGATTCAACTACGGTTTTTAATAAGTTCACTCACTTTCCCCAACAGCAAAAGAATCATTGGAACAAATATCAGAGAGAAGCAAATAGCAAATACGAGATTGAAAAGACATAATTTAATTATTTTCAATGAATATTTTATTTCCATACTATTCTGCTAATGGAGTCATATTCTAGAAACGAACAAAGACTGCCAGGGGAGTCAAGGAGCATTTCTTCAAATCTACATAATTAAATTTGAATCGACTTTAGTGGCATTTGTTACCATGTACAATGTATCTTTCACCAAGGAGACATGAACTTGTGAATTTCTGATGCAGCACATTTTTATTTAGATAATTCATTTTAGACACGAAATACACTGAATTTGAAATGTACATATCAGAAAAAAGTATGTAACATTGGTTTTACATTTCGAATGTGTGCGTGTGTGTACTTGCCTGGATATGTGAGCTTTATAAATATGCGCTATTATTATTATTATTCTGCGCGCGTGTGTGTATGTGTGTGTGGTTGGGATGTGATAGACTTCACTCCCTACGTAATGTATTGAAGGAATGTTAATTCTCAATAAGGTTAACCCTTGATCAAACAAAATATGTAATTCCAATGGCAGGATGAACACTCATATCCATTGAGTATCCACAAGTCACAACAACATTAATCTTATCTTCTGACTAAGTTTGAAACTCGAAAGCTCTTCGAAATTGTTGCAATATTCCTTGGCAGTTTGCAGAATCCTGTGATTGTGAGCTTCTTCAGTACCTCCCGCTAATAGAAGTTATTTTAATGAAACTATATCACTGTGCCTTGATCCACAAAAGGTATGTTTAACTTTTAGATGTGAGTATCCTAACCTTACTTACGAAACATAAGTGTTCATTTGAAATGGCTTTCTAAACCCTGAGGTCGATACTTGTGGCAAACCTGGTTAACAGCTAATGATTGTGGGTGAGTAGTTATTTTATTCATTTAGACAACATTGATATACTAATACATGCGCATATGGATATACATATACCCATTTAGATGTCACATGTATATATATATATATATATATATATATATATATATATATATATATATATATATATATATATATATATATATATATTATATATATATATAGAAATATCACAAGAGATGTTCAAACTCTATGGTCACATATATCAAAATAAAAAAGATGAAGTTGAAATAAGTTTGGCTAACGTTTTCAATAGGTACATCATGTACCTACTTCTTCAGGCCGTTTAATGCAGTAACTGACACACAGCTAATATATATATATGTATTTTAAAAAATCATAAGGAACGAAGACCAAAATATATGAAGTTTTCATTTGTACAGTTTGAGAATGCAATGGACTTGATTGTTTGATAAGATCTGAGTATTTCATGTTGCAGAGGTTTGAAAATTTGGTTTTATTTTCTTAATATTGCATGTATAAAGCATAAGTTTTATGAGAGTTAGTATTTAGACTCTTAATATATGCCCTTCATTAAAGTCAACATTTCCCTTCGTGTAATTTACAGGACACTCTGTTAGTTTTCTCCATTTGATACTGACATACTGACATACTGACAGACATATAGATCATGTGAGATGCTACATTTGAATCATTACAAAATAAACATACAGGGGGTTCTACAAATATATTTTAAATAATATATGATTAGTACTTGGAATGTTATGCACAATTTTAAATTGAATAATTTAATTGTATTCTAGTTAGTTAATGATAATACATAGACATACAATTGAACATGTTTCATATTCAATATCCAGGTAAAGATGTTTCGTATTACAACATTACAAAATTTACAAATATAGAAAGAACATTGTAAGGACACAATTCATTAATAATAATTTTTGCTTCAATTCAATTCATTTTTATTTCGGTTTTGTAGGCCATTGGCCCATGTACAATCAGAATACATTATACAGTATATGAGAGCAGCTTATAAACAAAATAAACTATAGTTACATTATTACAGGTGACATAACACATTTCCTAAAAGCAAGATCTTCCCTAATACATTTGGAGCAGTTAGAGAGAGAATGACAACACTTGCTGCTTATCAGCTTATATTATTTAGTTGACAGGTTACCATGCCTACAAGATAGTAAATAGTTTTCTCTAATTAAGTTATATGCTGTACATTCAAACATAAAGTTAATTTCAGTTTCAATCCAACCACAATCTCACATTTTACATACCTCATTGACATTTGGGGTTATCAAATATTTGATTGTAGCCCAAAAGTTTTTATTGTCTTTACTTGCAGACAAGGTGACATGGTCGCTGATATTGGTTTCATCAGACTCGGCTTTCTTTCTCCTGCATATACTACGGTAGTCATTTCTGGCTTTACAGTAATCGTTTAGTTTGGCTTTGTCCCAAGAAAGTCTAAATTCATTTAAGAGTAACATCTTTGTCTTTTTCATACTTTCACACTGATCATACCAGGTATTATGTGTCCGTTGTTGTGAGTTCCTTTGTTTGTTCTGCACGTAACCGCACACGTTTGCAGAGTGTTAGTAAGTCTATTCACTGCTGAGTTGATGTCAGTGTCAAGTAACTCACCACACTGATTTACACTGAAATCCTGCAGTAGGTCACTCAAGCAGCCGACGAATATGTCCTTACAGTCCTCTCTCCACGTAAATCGCGGTACACTACAACCTGTATATTCTTTTATGCTTACACGGAATGAAACATCTCAAAGATCAACTGATGGTCCACTTTTGTAACGGTACAATTAGGAAATATGAAAGATGATCTAAGTAACTCCCCGATAATTTCACTATATCTATTGACAATACACGTGTGCTATGTCTTCACGAACTTCATCAGATACGTGCCTTTCTACACTGACGTTGTCATCTAATAGCTGTATCTTAACGTTTCTTCATCAATTAATATCTTTCATGCAAAGCTTTTAACCACAACATAATGAATGCTCTCCAAGGGTAGAATGTGGATATGCTGACGTATTTCTTGGCTTCCACAATCTGGTTAATGGATGTTTGTGAAAAACATTCTCGAAGCATTTTCCATGATGCTTCAAAAATCAATTTCTTCTATATAAAGAAGTGTTACGTATTTCAGTATTTAGAAGAAAACACGTCGAAGAAACATCGAATTGAAAATGAAGAGAAACCTAACTTTGAAAAGGCTGTAGGTGAATTCGTAGACCAGACGGGTTCGTAGACGTATACATGTATTTCCGGTGGATTTGTAGACGGATTGGCGTTGGATTCGTAGACGTAGAATTTTAATAAGGAAATCAGTCACTCAGTGTTGTTATTTTTTGTTGGAGAATGTTTATGTTTGAAATAGATAAAGAAATATGGTAAGTATAATCTATAATCCATTTTAGAATACCCATAAGAATACAACCTAATTTACACATTACATTACTTTCAAGTTGTGAATTACACCGACTACAATCAAAGCAACTCACAACATATTGTTTACATTTTTATTGTTTCGTATCGCTGAAAACGAACAAAATAAATATGAATTATAATGAAATTATAAACAACAATTATTATAACGAATATTATAATGAATTATAAACAACAAATATTATAACCAACAAAAATATAAAATGATACGATGATACATATGTAAATGTTAATATGTAAATGTAATATTTAAGCTAATAGCATAAACCACAGCATAGTTTCGTATTTCATAGTTTCGTATTTCACAAAATATACAGTCGCAAAACATCTTATATAATCATCGGATATAGTATATATATACTACTTCTTCGAATCCACCGCGTCTACGTATTCGGTCTGGTCTACGAAATCACCGCATCCCTTTGAAAATAAGGCTAAAATCAGGAACCCAGAACAAAAATGATCTTTTCAACAATAATTGGGCAATTTATTTCAATGAAACCCTCGTTGAAAACATTTTCTGAAATAGGATTACTTTAGCCCTTGTGAAGTATATACGATGCAAGTATGCCTTGAAAGTAAATCACATCCCATCAAATTGATACTTAATTGTAAAATTTATGTATTCCTTATTCGTATAACTTTCGCTATTCATATAATTTTATGTATACACATGTACATACAAATTTAAATAAATTGAAATTATTGAAATGAAAAGTCAGACGCCGATCACATTAAACATATTTGTACATGACAAAAACATATTTAATATCTTTTCAACTGTGAATCAAATTGTATCCCCCAAAAAGTTGTTTAAATGAGTATAACATTGAATCATTAAATATGCATATGGGGGCCCTCTGTAATCATGCTCTTTGGAATATCATGAATAATTAGTTAAGATAACTTCTATTTGCTTTTCAAATTCATCTCTTGGCATACTGGTCCTGTTGATTTAATTGAAAACAAAACCTTCAAATAATTATTTCACTTTGTTATTAAACTGCAATTATCATAAACTGATTAGTCAGTTATCTAGCATTGTTCTCAAGTTTTAAAGGAGCAGTAGCACGTTTTTTCGCTCAAATAAGTCGATGAAATGTATTGTATCATTCCCTGATCTCTCAAACTCAATACAACAAATATAGGTTCTTACAGACATTTCAACCGTTCTGATTAATATTCCAACCGATCATCATTTAAACTGATTTACACCTTCAATTATCATTGAAATACGATAGAATGTTCGTAAATATACAGACAAGCTCTACGAACTGGGAAATGAAATAATTACGGAATCAGCAGGAATTTGGATTTAATATCCTGGATCATACGGTGAATAAGTTTCCACATATACTTCAGATTTCGAAAACATTTTAAGAAATCTAATTGAATAGGTCTGTGGTAGTCAGTTGTATATATGGAAATGTATAATTTACAATAAAACTGTAATTCATTACAAGTCTTTTTCTTTTATTGATATGTTTTTAGTTGCCGGTTAGTAGTTTCCAGTTGATCTAGACGCAATATCATTAGCTTAGGGTTTTCCTCTGCATTGGGCCAGTCTATCTATATGGAAAGGGGTTGGGTTAGTTCAGTTTACTATAATCTTTTTCTGTCAATTATCCTAATCTGTCCTCTCATTATCTGATTTGAATCATTCAATGTGCTATATTACACATCTTCTATAGCAAGGCATCTCTCCACAGCCAGTGACGTGACTGACAGACGATTTAAAGATACAGTTCAGTAATTTGTCAAACAAAAGGACCTGACTCGTGTGTGAAGTGTTGCATACGTCTATGTGGTGCTGAAAGTTTGCCAAAAACCAAAGCTGTATTCAAACTAGAATTAAAAAAACCATACGCATTAATAATAAGCATTTCATAATCTCTGTCTTTCAGGTCTATTGTTTTCCACAACACGTCATCCAATTAATAAATCAAATGGTATAATTATATTCAACCCATTCCATGGAAATACATGTAACGTTCACTTTGGTACTATCAGTTGGTCTTTTTATATCTCTGCAACTAACCAATATTTATTGATGAAGCTTGGTCACGTTTTCGAGAAGTGCTGTTTGGTATTTTGAATTTTTAAGAATTTTTTTTATTCATCATTTAAAATTATATATATACTGCCGTCCAAAAGAAACGCCCACCAGATATTTTATGAGATTTCAGAAAAAGTATCAGGAGCATGTTAACCAAAGTGTGGCATTATGAAGTTGCATCATTTTTTAACAAAATATCGAAGTTTCATAAATTTGCATGTTGTAGGGGGGAAATTAGAGAAGGTAACTGTTCAGTTTTCGATCATGGTTTAAAAACAGTTTTGCTGCACCATACTCTGTAAATCCGAAGACCATACCACCAAAGTCCTCCTGACAATGTTCACCTGTCCACAAAATACCAAAGTGATAACTCTGCATATGTGGTCATGGTAATAAACTTATTGTACAAATCGAAAACCGGAAGTAGCAGGTTTTTGGGGGGCGTGGTCACGGGTGGTTGTGCAATTCATGGCTAATGGATTGTCATATCAAATATTGTTCATTATAACCTTGATACGATCATTAATTATGTGTTAAAGTAATATAATTCATCTTAAAGATTCATGTTGGCGTTTCTTTTGGACGGCAGTGTAGTATAATGAATTGTCAATTAATATGTAACAATATTAAAGACATCTTTCTCGTATCAAATACTTCACCTCGCCGGTTTTGTTTTAATGTGAACTTGTAATGTAAATACGTTATTCACGTGGTTATAAATATCCGTATGTTTGAACTGTACATAATTCAGTTCACTGGATTGATTTACTGAATTTAAATCTTAAAGATAAAAGGTAATAATGTCATTTACATACATTATATGTATGTCAAAGCAGAAACAAGGATTGTGTTATGATATTGTGTTGTACACTATTCAGAATATATAAACACATAGTTATGAATTCAGAAAGACATGGTAGACACTTTCAGTCGAATGTGACAAAGGTTTAAAATGATAATAATAAAAAATATAAACATAAAAATAATTCTTTATAATTTCATCATAATTTAACAGTATGGCACCGTTTGGATTTGGTTGTATAAGTATTTGTTCGTTATACATTGTATGTATGTCAAAGCAGAAACATGCTTTAAGGGTTGTGTTAAGATATTGTGCTGTACAGTATTCAGAATATATAAACACATAGTTATGAATTCAAAAAGTAATTTAATCTTACTGATATTTCAATATGGTTCTATAGAAAAATGTGTTCCCATTAACGTATGCAAATAATCCAAAAAACTAAATTTTATTAGAAATATGGCGCCAAGGAGGCGTGTAATAATGTTCTCAGAGTTGAAGCAGTCGAGAGTGTCTGCAATTACTGATCACAAATAGTCTCCTTTCAGATTTGCTTCACACGTTAACACATCCACGTGAGACGTCAAGTTGGAAGGCAGGATAATTTGTTACCGATGATTTGAAAGCTGTTATGAGACACTTTCTATAAAACAAGTAGACACATCTTTGTTTGTAGCTGTGACGCATGATCAATGGTTTATTTCATTTGTCACCGCTAATGGCTGCAATACTGCCGAAGCGGCGTTAAACAATAACTCACTCACTCACTTATTTCATGTATAATGGGAGATGACATTTGAAACCTGAATGGTCGGACCGAATTGAGATGTTTTCTTGTTGAATTGTTCTTTGAATTTTATTAGCTGTTGGCAATATATCGTTTTGAAACTTAAAAATGGTGTATAACTACAAGCATTCATTTACAATACCGTAAATGTCCTCCTTTTAGCCAGGAGAGTAGAAACCCTTCAGATGCTTCTACAATATAAAAACATGGGAGTTGGTTTTACTTTTTAAGTAAACTGGCAAACATACTATTACCTCCAACAAGACTTTTTTATCGCCACTTGTAATGGTTTTCCTGAGTGAAGGATTTGTATAAAACTGGTTCGGTAGGCTTAACATATCAATTATATAGAATATATATATGACACTAAATCATATATGAATGACCATAGCCATTTTAAAACTTATATACGAATGCCATATATTTTGTTGCATACATATTCATGACATTGCCGCTGACATTTGGATCAATATATTTTTTCTAATCTTCTAATACTAATAAGAGAAACATAATATGATATGATACAAAAGCTAGTAGTCACACGTTTCAAAATTCTAAGGTGAAAAGACGATTCCACAACTTACTTTTTTAACGTTAGGTAATGCGTTTTCCTAGTAGACATAATAATATCGAAAATATATTCTTCCTTGTCTGAGGCAATTACACACATGCAGAGATTAACATGTCCTTTGTGTGAAACATTTCTGTGGCATTTGACGGTGTATTTCTATTGCAATTCAGCCCAGCAGAATGTGTAATATGCGCTTTCAGAGGGCTAGACAATTAACTTTTGAAATATATCATAGAAAAAGGAAATATCAACCTCATCGTAACCCACATAAAAGTCGAATATGTTCGTTGTGGACAAGATGTTGAAGACACACACTTGTGATTGGTTACAATTTGGGATATGTGTATTGACGTCAGAAATGTTGTTTAAAATACGTTTTAATGATGGATATATAATGTCCGTCCCCTCAATACGTTAATACGAAATTCAACCAATAAGAACGGGGCTGGTCTGACCGTTGCAAGCCCTTGTCATCAGAAGCTTTCCTCGTTCCTGTGTACCTAGATTGGGAAAACGATTGTTTCAAATGTGTTATTATGTATATCATAGAAATAGAAATGTCAACATCACCTCGTGGTATATACACATGGGAATTAATTGAGTGACACCTGATATATTTTATTACAATTTTGTACATTTTAAATTTTTTGATGTTTTAATGGTGTAAAGATTTTCATTTAATGGTGAATAGCATCGCGCGAGCACAACAGAAATTTCATGAAACACATGGTAGACACTTTCAGTCGAATGTGACAAAGGTTTAAAATGATAATATATAATTCTTTATAATTTCATCATAATTTAAAGGGACAGTAGAACGTTTTTTGCAAATTTTATTTTTTCAAATTTCCCATTTATAAAGATAGTTTATGTCATTTATATTTACTTTAGAGGGTAAAACATATTATTAGACAAATCAATTACCCGTAGTGGTAATAATGGTGTTGCTAAAGAGCAAAAATTGCATGGCGGCCATTTTATTGTGAACACAATTTATTATTTCTAATGACAAAAAACGTTTCCCATGGCTTTACCATGTACCATGTACACTCATATTTTAGCTTTATTTTCTGAAGAGGGAAGGGTGTTTTACTGTTGGTGACATTATTTTTCAATTACTTTTAATCGACTTATTTCACCCGAAAAACGTGCTACTGCCCCTTTAACAGTATGACACTGTTTGGATTTGGTTGTATAAATATTTGTTCGTTTGAAATAACAAAACTGTTTTTAGATTAAAACAAAAAGAGATTAGAAAGGTTACTTAGTATGAAAACATTCAATCAGACATACAAAGAGCTTTGAATAGTAAAGTTTCCTAATCCAAATACGTATACACAAGGTTTTTGTCAGTAATTTAATCTGGGCGTTATGTATACACGAAAGCATGGTTTTCATGGTTGATATTGCTTCTGACCTTTATACTAATCTACTATCTGGACTAGGACTTAAGAACACTCTTTGCTTGAGGGGCATCCAATTATCTCACAGGATCAATTCAAGTCACCAGAATCTGAAAAACACTTGCTAGACGCACGACAAAAGCCTTGGGCGATTCGGGAATGAGGGTAAAAAAGGTTAAATAATGTTAGAATTGACTATTAAATTTTGCTTTAGGGATCTCGTTTGTTTTTTTTAGATAAAGTTTAACACTAATTGAACATTGGAATGAGATTGTATTTCTATATCATCACAGGTGATGTAGGTAAAGTAAATGTATAAGTTATAGTAACTGGATAACAGTTAATACATGTATATGCCTACAAATAAAAAGTCATCTTGAAACATGATTCCTTACAGTCAACGATGCTCATGTTGTCAACATAATTTACAATGGATATGGTTTTTGTGCTTGATCACATGAAACCTTCAGTACAAAATAACAATTTAGCTTTGAAAAAAACCAATAAAGATATAAATTTAAATTATTTTTAATCTGAATCAGTCTATACGACTGAACTTTCATATTGCTCACAAAATAGTAATATTTGAAACCTGAATGGTCGGACCGAATTGAGATGTTTTCTTGTTGAATTGTTCTTTGAATTTTATTAGCTGTTGGCAATATATCGTTTTGAAACTTAAAAATGGTGTATAACTACAAGCATTCATTTACAATACCGTAAATGTCCTCCTTTTAGCCAGGAGAGTAGAAACCCTTCAGATGCTTCTACAATATAAAAACATGGGAGTTGGTTTTACTTTTTAAGTAAACTGGCAAACATACTATTACCTCCAACAAGACTTTTTTATCGCCACTTGTAATGGTTTTCCTGAGTGAAGGATTTGTATAAAACTGGTTCGGTAGGCTTAACATATCAATTATATAGAATATATATATGACACTAAATCATATATGAATGACCATAGCCATTTTAAAACTTATATACGAATGCCATATATTTTGTTGCATACATATTCATGACATTGCCGCTGACATTTGGATCAATATATTTTTTCTAATCTTCTAATACTAATAAGAGAAACATAATATGATATGATACAAAAGCTAGTAGTCACACGTTTCAAAATTCTAAGGTGAAAAGACGATTCCACAACTTACTTTTTTAACGTTAGGTAATGCGTTTTCCTAGTAGACATAATAATATCGAAAATATATTCTTCCTTGTCTGAGGCAATTACACACATGCAGAGATTAACATGTCCTTTGTGTGAAACATTTCTGTGGCATTTGACGGTGTATTTCTATTGCAATTCAGCCCAGCAGAATGTTTAATATGCGCTTTCAGAGGGCTAGACAATTAACTTTTGAAATATATCATAGAAAAAGGAAATATCAACCTCATCGTAACCCACATAAAAGTCGAATATGTTCGTTGTGGACAAGATGTTGAAGACACACACTTGTGATTGGTTACAATTTGACTTCCCATCTCTGTTTTCATTTTGACGGTGAAGCTTGGCAAAGTTTATTTGATCAGACCACTACCATTAGATGTAATGACAGACATATAGGATGCATAACATTACAGCTAGTTTCAACTGCAGTGGGAATTCAGTAACATAATAACAACAACAGGCATATTTATTGCATGACCTTTCTAGGTATATCAATGTATGCTGTATTCCTACCTCTGAGTTCCCTACAAAATAAAATATATTTATGAATTTTGATTTTCTTTTTACAATTTCACCACAATACTTTGCTAGATAAGTTTCAACTCATTTCAGATATCTACATTACATCTTCCAACTAGAAAGCTAAAATTCAATTGTTTGTATCTGCCAAAAGATGTCGCATTTTCAATTGAATATTGCCATATTCAAGATGTATGAAACTGTGAGAAATCTGCAAACTGAAGTGAGAATGTTAATGTCCGGATTAAGTGCAGAATGAATCACTAGCGAAATGTTGAGTGCCAGAGTTCCATATATCTATTGAAAACTTTTTGAAAATCCTTTGAAATCATTTTCAAAAGTTATGAATAATATGGTGGTGTAACTGATTTTTAAATCCTATTCGCCTTGGGCTCCTTCTACATGAATTCAATTTTCGGTGTCAATGTATGCATACACTGAAAAACATTTGTTATTTTGGATACAGGGAAGCGAGGGTTTCGTTATACTTGAATTAATGTCTGACTACAACAACCAATGTTAACTGTTAATTTCATAATGACAAAACTTGTCCTACAACAGCTAAATACTAGGTTATTTCGACGCAAATAACAAAGAATGAGACATTCTTTAATATTTCCCCATTTTCTATATTGAGGACATATTAACAGGATAAAACTACATGTGCAAGATTGGTAATACCAGTATAATTAAAATAGGCTGCAGCTAAATTACTTGAAAACAAATACTCACCGGAGCAAAATTCAGCAATAATGATGCTCAGACTCAGAAGTTTCAAATGAAAAGATGTTGCATCTGTCCCATATTGTTGAAGGTCAAGAATTTCTATTTGAAAATGAGCAAACCTTAAAAGTTATACCAAATGTTAATTGAAAATCTAATATGTAATGTATTCAACCTTTTTCTCCAAATGTAGACTCTTCTATATAGGAAAAAATACCCTTCAAACACGAGTGCGGCTACATAAACAGCAAATTAATAATACAGATCTGCTTCACATCAAATTGTGTAAGCATAGAGCAGAATGAAACAATGGACATTAGTCGCATTCAATTAAAGTGGTCAAGGCAATCATGATGCACGTCTAAATATGTACTCTTATAAACTAATACTATTTGTTATATCTTAAACATATGTATGTCCTATGGAATGTTGAATTCAACATAGTGTTTATCTTCATCAACCTGACATTTTCATTGAGATGCATTCAAAAAAATAATTGTGCTCTGATCTAAAAAGTATGGATAATATTCCTCTCATGTTCACGTCCATACACATCTTTAATGGAAAGGCAGTCACATGGAATATTTCAATTCCAACCTTATTCTTATCTGAATGTTTTATGATGAGAAATGGTTCACAAATCTCACAGGGGCGCACATTTATGTCATAGTGTAACCTCAGGCCAGTGCAATCAAGGGGTTTACATTGATCAATGTCAGGAAATATCTCATGAGAAACATAATATCAAGAAATAAAATGTTTCTCTTGTTAATTGTTTTCAGAGTTGCTGGCAACATATGTCATATCAAGGGCATTGATTCACCTTGAAAGTATATCTTCAATATTGATAGCAACATTCATATAAATGCAGGTTTAATTTCATATTTCACTTGTATATGTTGGTGATGTACATAGCACTTGTTGTAATAATCATTTGGTACAAATAATGTAGATGGTCCAAAAGGAGATGGTCACTTTAAAGGGGCAGTAGCATGTCTTTTTCAAATTTTATTTTTTCAAATTTCCCATTTATAATGATAGTTACTATCATTCATATTTACTTTAGAGGGTAAAACATCTTATTACACAAACCAATTATCCGTAGTGGTAATAACGATGTTGTGTTTAAGGAACCATGTACACTCATATTTTAGCTTGATTTTCTGAAGAGGGAAGGGTGTTTTACTGTTGGTGACATTATTTTTCAATTACATTTCATCAGCTCATTTCAACAGAAAAACGTGCTACTGCCCCTTTAAACTGTTCATGATCCTTACCAATTTTTCTATCTAACTTACACTTGGGAACCGGACCTAACGTGCATCTTCATATCTCATACGTGCGAATAAATGTAGCATGGATATGATCCATAAACAGCCATTAACCCAATTTTAGACGCGTAAGCGTGCGTCATAATATCCACATTCTGTAAAACTATGTCCCAAGGTGACCATTCATTATGCCATGGTTAAAAGCTTTAAATTAAGGCCACTAATTAGCGCCAGAAGCAACGTTAAGAGACATCCATTAGACGAAGTTAGCATTGTAGAAAATCGTCCACCTGGTATGCATAGTAGTAACGTAGGACGTGAAAGCAAAATACAGTTGTTTGGACAAATGCTGCACTTTGGGTATTGGAGAGTATAAGAATAATCAACGAGTTGCAAGGAATTACGGATTATCTGTCCCGAGTTAATTATTGTGATAAACTCCGAGCTTTAGCGAGGAGTTTGACATAATAATTCACGAGGGACAGATAATTCGTAATTCCGAGCACCGAGTTGGTTATTCTTTTTCTTACCCAAAATCATTTTAATGCCTAAAAATCGAAAAACAAGACCCCAATTCACGATCTTTAATTAGACTGTAAAATTAGACTGTAAAATACAAATTGTAGTCATTCATAAACTCTCTCACACCTTCAAGATGCGCATATCTAAATAGTTTGCAACTTGCTCTATTTTTTCAGAACTATTCTAAAGTAACTGTTGAATTTTATTACCAAAACGGTTTACTGACATAGTTAACAACTCGTTTATATTGAAAACTATGTCGCAGAATGGGAGAAAATTAGTTAAAACGTGAACTAACAATCGCACTGTTGGATTGCAAGAAAGGAGTGTAATATCGTCACCAAATGATGTCATGGTTAATTACGTCACAAAGCAATGACGTCACGACAGTGCAGCCAGCAACTCTTGCATGCTGCTTCGCCTTGCAAGTTTAGTACTGTAATAACGGTCTCGGAAACTAAGGTTGAACATGATTTTATATTTAATATATTTTACTGTCGTGTGACTTCAATTAGGTATGCTCGAAAGTGTTCAATTATGTGATTTAGCTTATACAGGATAGATAAGCAATTCATGAATGAGCGCAAAGTAGTTCCGTCCACCAATCAAAACGCAAGTTATATTTAGAAAAACTGTAATTCCCATGACCATTATGAACATTTTAATACCCGGCATATTTGTGCCTGCTTGGGTAAGAATAATTGTTTACTATTTGCTTTATAACTTTCGTTGTGTTATGTTATTTATGATTAAACGTGATTCAGTATACCTACTTGTCTAACATTTAGACTCTGAAATGATTGTTTTTGGTCTCTGCTAAAGTAAGGGGTCTGGCTGACAGACTATATACAGTGAGACCTCGTTTAAGCGCAGTGAATTGCTGCACTTTGTGTATTGGATAGTTATTGTTTACTATCTGCTTTAGCAGTTCGTGTGTATGTATATTCAATATCACTTTGCATCTTGAAGGTATGGGAAAGTTTATGAATGGCTTATGAATATCCAATTTATAGTCTGATCTAAGATTGTGATGTCGCATCTTGTATTTTGGTATTTATGCAGTAAAATGAATTCGGGTAAGAAAAATAATAACAAACTCGTTGCTCTGAATTAAGAAATATTTTTGTCCCTCGTGAATTAGTATGTCAAATACATATCACCAAACTTAATTCGGGACAGATAATCCGTAATTCCTCGCAACTGGTTGATTTTTCTTATAATCTATACATCTAAAGAATGAAATCGAGACTCGGAGCATAAATATACAGTAACACTTTATCAATAAACGTAACTTACATATTTTTATTTCGCAAATATGAATAATACATAGTGAAACTGCATGGATGCACACTCATACAATATGGTCATTAAATTCCCTGTCTCTTGCAAGGGTGTAAAGTAATAATCGGGATGTTTACATCGAATGTTTACATCCCTACACTACAAAAATACACCATGTTAAACGTGACTATATAGATGCATTACAAGTAAACAAATGTGAACAGAGTCACACCTGGACATTTTGTCATTGAAAGGCAAGAAATATATATAATGCTTTAAATCAATTCACTGCCAATGTTGCCGTTTCCAAAATATGTTGAAACAAGTTGAATCCTCCAATTGTGGAATAAACCAAACAGCTGATCATTATTGTTTGTACTTTGACCTAGATTTATTGTTGCTTTGAATGTTTTTTGTTAATTTCTGTTTGTTTTTAACAATAATAATATGAGACTTAACATAAATCCGTTAAGGTGAATTATGTCAAATTTCACTGAATATTATTACTTTTATTTGACCCAGGCAAATCACGTTTCATTTCAGATGATTATGATTATTTCCAAACTGTTATGCACCTTGGAATTAAATGATTTAATTTAATTTAATTTAATTTCAAAACTGAACGAGGTTAGGTGAGGTTGGGGTGAGTTGGGATTTAACGCCGCTTTTAAGTTTTATTTGACTTAGATCACGACTGCTGGTATTATTGCAGGGAGAAAGCTCGCAACACAATTTGGCTATGCATTGCACTGAACTGTAGCATTTCACCCAAACCTCACTGCACGTAGAACAATTCTCTACAGCAGACAACGTTGCCGAGCCCCTGATGGAATCGAACTTTGGACTTCTTTATATGAAGCTGAACGCGCTAACCACTACGCTATCAAACTGCCCAAAACTGAACTGAACGAGAGGTGTGTTATTAGTTGTAGACAGAAGTGTCATCCATCTTTATCTGTCATTATTGTTGACACTTAAACATGTTCATTACATTTCTCAAATGAAATCTGGAATTGTAGCTTTGTGCATATCCAAAATTAAACCCATACATGATACAGATGATTATTTGACGGACGATTCCCTTTAATCAACACATATGTTATAACAATGTCATTAATGGACAAAGCTTATTTATGTTTATTTTACTTCAGGTAACTGACTCAACCCAATGTCGTTGAATGAAATTGATATGTTTAATTGATTTAATGATTATGCTCAAGATTCGCTTAAGACGAGTATAAACTTTATAACAGTTCTGCTGGAGACAGTTACTCAGAAGAGCTGATAGCTCTTTTCATATTTACCGAAATATTTCGTCCTTGTTACATGCGTAGATTCAAAACCATTTTGGGAAAGGATTATCAATCAATCAGAAAAATTACTATGACTTTCAGGATGCACAGAACTTGCATTTATATCTATGTTGAGAAAATCCATAATAAACATGCCATTTAACATTGTTTTTGATAAGCCTACTCACCTTCGCAAATAGCAAAAGCAGAGGGAAACAAATAAGATATAGAAAAGACACAATTTCATGCCTTTCAATGAATATTCCATTTCTATACTATTCAGCTAAAGCATTCATATTCTAGAAACGAACAAAGACTGCCATGGGAGTCAGGGAGTATTTCTTCAAATCTACATAATTAAATTTGAATCGATTTTAGTGGCATTTGTTACCATGTATCTTTCTCACAGGAGACATGAATTTGTGAATTTCTTATGCAACACATTTTTATCTAGATAAGTCATTTGGGACACGAAATACACTGAATTTGAAACGTACGTATCTGAAAGAGTATGTAACCTTCGTATTACATGTTCTAAAATATAGATACAGACACGCGTGTTAGTGTACTTGTGTATGTATGATGGGGATTGAATAGAGTTAACTTCCCACTTACCTTATTGAAAAATGTTACCGCTCATTAATTAACGTAATCACTTGCTCAATACAAAATATGTAAACCCAATGATGGCAGGATGGACACTCGAACCTATTGTGTATTCATGTGTATCATCTGTCCAAGTGGATAATGCTTCCCAGTTTTTGCAACATGAGATGTTCCATTAGATTTGCAGAATCCTGGGATTAAGAAGTTCCTCATTGTTATGAATTTTTTAAGATATAGGAACATTTTAACGACACAATTCATACATTAACGGACATATGAAAGATTGTCTAATTAAATACCCAATAAATACATTGTCAATACACTGTCGACCAAACGAAGCCCTACCAAATGTATTATCTGATTTCATATCCCTGTAGCATTATGAAGTCGCACCATTTCTGCATAATATATCTAAATTTCAGAAGTTGTCATGTCACAAAAGATTGGTGATGAGACAACAGAAATAGTTCAGTTTCTGATCAGTACTTGATCAGAAAAAAAACCATTTGAAACAGACTTTCATACAACCACGACCAACAATTAGACACGCATTCGATTTAAAGTGGTGATGACACTTCAAATATACTTGGATAATTCAGCTCACTGAATTGATTTGCTGAATTAGATGCTGAAGTAAGATAAAAGGTAATAATTTCATTTATATACATTGTATGTATGTCAAAGCAGAAACATGCTTTAAGTATTGTACAATGGTATAGTGCTGGTGACAGAATTCAGAATATATAGACAGTTATGAACGCAAAAAGTAATATAACCCCACTTCTGACACTTAAGTAGCGTGCTCTCGAAAGAAGTCCCCATAAACGTATGCAAATGATCTTTATAAAAACTAAATTTTATAAGAAATGGGGCGCCAAGGAGGTGTGTAATGATGTTCTCGGAGTTGAAACAGTCGAGAGTGTCTGCAATTACTGATCATAAATAGTCTCCTTCGAGAGTTGCTTCACATGTTAACACATCCACGTGAGACGTCAAGTTGGAAGGCAGGATAATTTGTTACCGATGATTTGAAAGCTGTTATGAGACACTTTCTGTAAAACAAGTAGACACATCTTTGTTTGTAGCTGTGACGCATGATCAATGGTTTATTTCATTTTGAGTCGTTCCAGCAATTATTTACATAATTACTTGTGTAACTTGTTTGACAGAGACGGACAACTTTCACAAAGCTGTTAACTTGATCGTGTATAATCGGAGATGTGTATTGACGTCAGCAATGTGGTTAAAATACGTTTATGTGATAGATATATAATGTCCGTCCCCTCAATACGTTATTACGAAATTCAACCAATAAGAACGGAGCTGGTCTGACCGTTGCAAGCGCCTGTCATCAGAATGCTTTCCTCGTTCCCGTGTACCTAGATTGGGAAAACAAGTGTTTCAAATGTTTTATTATGTATATCATAGAAATAGAAATGTCACCTCGTGGCATATATAAAGATGGGAATTAATTGAGTGACACCTTATATGATTATTACAATTTTGTACCTTTTAAATATTTTGATGGTTTAATGGTGTACAGATTTCCAATTGAGTGCCGATTAACGAGTTTTTCATTTCATGGTTAATAGCATCGCGTGAGCACAACAGAAATTTCATGAAAGACATGGCAGACACTTTCAATTGAATGTGTCAAAGGTTTAAATTGATAATATATAATTCTTAATAATTTCATCATAATTTAACAGTATGACACTTGATTTGGTTGTATAAGTATTTGTTCGTTTGAAATAACAAAACTGTTTTTAGATCAAAACAAAAAGAGATTAGAAAGGTTACTTAGTATGAAAACATTCAATCTGACATACAAAGAGCTTTGAATAGTAAAGTTTCCAAATCCAAATAAGTATACACAAGGTTTTTATCAGTAATTTAATCGGGACGTTATGTATACACGAATGCATGGTTATCATGATTGATATTGCTTCTAACCTTTATACTAATCTACTATCTGGACTAGGATTTAAGAACACTGTTTGCTTGAGGGGCCTCCAATTATCTCACAGGATCAATTCAAGTCCAAAGAATCTGAAAAACACTTGCTAGACGCACGACAAAAGCCTTGGGCGATTCGGAAATGAGGGTACAAAAGGTTAAATAATGTTAGAATTGACTATTACATTTTGCTTTAGGGATTTTGTTTGTTTTTTTTAGATAAAGTTTAACACTAATTGAACATTTGAATGAGATTGTATTTCTATATCATCACAGGTGCTGTAGGTAATGTAAATATATAAGTAATAGTAACTTGATAACAGTTAATACATGTATATGCCTACAAATAAAACGTGATCATGAAACAAAATTCCTTACAGTCAACGATGTTCATGTTGTCAAAATAATTTACAATGGATATGGTTTTTGTGCTTTCTTACATGAAACCTTCAGTACCAAATAACAATTTAGCTTTGAAAAAAACATAAAGATATATATTTAAATGAGTTTTAATCTGAATCAGTCTATACGACTGAACTTTCATATTGCTCACAAAATAGTTATATTTGAAACCTGAATCGTCGGAGTGAATATTCTTGGGATAGAGATGTTAAACATGTTTTCTTGTTGAATTGTTCTTTGAATTTTATGAGCTGTTATCAATATATCTACCGTTTTGAAACTTCAAAATGGTGTATAGCTACAAGCATTAATTTACAATACCGTAAATGTCCTCCTTTTAGCCAGGAGAATAGAAACCCTTCAGATGCTTCTACAATATAAAAACATGGGAGTTGGTTTCACATTTTAAGTAAACTGGCAAAAATACTGTTACCTCGAACAAGACTTTTTTATCGCCACTGATAATGGTTTTCCTGAGTGAAAGCATTTGTATAAAACTGGTTCCGTAGGCTTGTCATATCAATTATATAGAATATATATATGACACTAAATCATCTATGAATGACAAAATCCCTTTTTAAACTTATATACGAATGCCATATATTTTGTTGCATACATATTCATGACATTGCCACTGACATTTTGATCAATATTTTCCCTTATTTTCTAATACTAATAAGAGAAACACAATATGATATGATACAAAAGCTAGTAGTCACACGTTACAAAATTCTATGGTGAAAAGACAATTCGATAACTTACTTGACAGTAAAATTCCTTTCCAATTTGTTTAAGGTTAGGTAATGCGTTTTCCCAGTAGACATAATAATATCGAAAATATATTCCACCTTGTCTGAGGCAATTACACACATGCAGAGATTAACATGTCCTTTGTGTGAAGCATTTCTGTGGCATTTGGCGGTGTATTTGTATTGCAAGTCAGCCCAGCAGAATGTTTAATATGCGCTTTCAGAGGGCTAGACAAATAACTTTTGAAATATATCATAGAAAAAGGAACTATGAACCTCATCGTAACCCACATAAAAGTCGAATATGTGTGTGTGTGTGGACAAGATGTTGAAGACTCACACTTGTGATTGGTTACAATTTGACTTCCCATCTGTGTTTTCATTTGACGGTAAAGCTTGGCAAAGTTTTTTTGAGCAGACCACTGCCATTAATTTCTAAGATGTAATGACAGACATATAGGATGTATAACACTACAGCTAGTTTCAACTGCAGTGGGAATTCAGTAACATAATAACTACAACAGGCAAATCTATTGCCTGGCCTTTCTAGATAAATATTAACGTATGCTGTATTCCTACTACTGCATTTCGTACAAACTAAAATATGTTTATGAATTTTTATTTTCTTTTTACAATTTCACTAACAATAGTTTGCTAGATAAGTTTCAATTCTATTTCAGAAATCAATGTGACATCTTCCATCTAGAAAGCTAAAATTCCATTGTTTGTATCTGCCAAGAGATGTCGCATTTTCAATTAAATATTTCCATATTCAAGATGTATGAAACTGTGAGAAATCTGCAAACTGAAGTGAGAATGTCAATGTCCGGATTAAGTGCAGAATGAATCACTCACTCATGAGTGACAGAGTTTCTAATATCTATTGAAAACCTTTTGAAAATCCTTTGAAATAATTTTCAAAAGTTATAAATAATAAAGTGGTGTAACTGATTTTTAAAATCAATTTTGCCTTGTGCTGCTACTACTACTAGTACTGAAAACAATATTCTATAGTCTATACTAGGGACGCGGGGGTTTCGTTTTACTTGGATTAATGACTTGATAGTATGTTAACAGTAAATTTCATAATGACTGCTAAATACTAGGTTATTCCGACGCAAATAACCAAGAACGAGACATTATTTTATGTTTCCCCAGTTTCTGTATTGAGGACTCACATAGAATGTTAGTTGCAAATCTAAAATGTAATTTATTCAACCTTTTTCACCAAATGTAGAATCATCTATAGAGGAAAAAATAACCCTTCAAACACGAGTGCAAACAGCAAATTGATAACCCTAATATCTTCATATCAAAATAAGTAAGCATAAAGCAGAATGCAACAATGGACATGAGTCACATCCAATTAAAGTGGTCAAGGCAATCATGACGTGCGTCTAAATATATAAACTAAAACTATTTTGTTTATATCTTGAACATATGTATGTCCTATGGAACGGTGAATTCAACATAGTGTTTATCTTAATCAACCTGACATTTTCATTGAGATGCAAACAAGTTTTTGTGCACTGATCTAAAAAGTATGGATAATATTCCTCTCATGTTCACGTCCATACGCATCTTAAATGGAAAGACAGTCACATGGAATATTTCAATTCCAGCCTTATTCTTATCTGAATGTTTTATGATGAGAAATGGTTCACACATCTCACAGAGGCGTACATTTATGTCATAGTGTAACCTCAGGTCAGTGCAATCAAGGGGTTTACATTGATCAATGTCAGGAAATATCTCATAAGAAACATTATACCAAGAAAGACAATGTTTCTCTGGTTTATTGATTTCAGAGATGCTGGCAACATATGTCATATCAAGAGCATTGTTTCACCTTGAAAGTATATCTTCAATATTGATAGCAACATTCATATAATTGCAGGTTTAAATTCATTTTCACTTGTATATGTTGGTGATGTACATAGCACTTGTTGTACTTTTCAATGCTAATAATGTAGATGGTCAAAAAGGAGATGGTCACTTTTCATGTTCCTTATCAACTTTTCTATCTAACTTACACTTCGGAACCGGACGTAACATGCATCTTCATATCTCAGACGTGCGAATAAATGGTGCTTGGATATGATCCATAAACAGCCATTAACCCAATTTTAGACGCGTAAACGTGCGTCATAATATCCACATTCTGTAAAACTATGTCCCAAGGCGATCATTCATTATGCCATGGTTAAAAGCTTTAAATTAAGGCCGCTAATTAGTGCCAGAAGCAACGTTAAGAGACATCCATTAGACGAAGTTAGTTTTGTAGAAAATCGTCCACCTGGCGTGCATAGTAGTAACGTAAGACGTGAAAGCAAAATACAGTTGTTTGGGTATTGGGTAGTACTTGTTTACTGTTTGCTTTATAACTTTCGTTGTGTTATGTTATTTATGATTAAACGTGTTTCAGTATACCCACTTGTCTAACATTTAGACTCTGAAATGATTGTTTTTGAAGTTTTTTTAAAAAATTAAAAAACCTCTGAAGTCTTGTAGACTTGCCTAGGTTTCTGCAAAAGTAAGGGGTCTGGCTGACAGACTATATACAGTGAGACCTCGTTTAACCGCAGTGAAATGCTGCACTTTGGGTATTGGATAGTACTTGTTTACTATCTACTTTAGCAGTTCGTGTATGTGTATATTCAATATCACTTAGTCCCCAGGATATTGTTCATTATGATATGGGTTGACAGCTTTATGTTATGGGTAATGGTTAATGCTGGCAGCATTGGGAGGAAACCAATAAATGAAGTTGTCTCTGTATGCATCGATCTAACATAGTTCCTCAAGGAAAACCAGTTGGAGTGTTTAAATGTACAAGCCAATTCTTGATTTAAGGCGCTTCAGCTTTAGACACAATACTTGATGACCCCATATTTCCCTTTAGTTCTTGAATCTATTAAAAAATTTACTCACATAAGTTTTCTATTAAAGTAATATAAAATTGATATTGATAAAAACATATATATTTCCTTTCAAAAATATATTTTTTGTATTTAAAATATGTTTTGTGGACCAATGTTAAAAGTTCAATCGATAATTTGATGGTGTTAACCGAATGAAATTAATATTATTTTTTAGCAGGCAAAGATATGCCGGGAATTAAAGTTTTCATAATGGTCATGGAAATTAAAGTTTTTCTTAATATAAGTTGCATTTTGATCTACTTTACACCCATCCATGCTTATTGGTAAGCTGCCCTGTTTCAGCTAGGTCTCATAATAATAATAATAATAGTCCATTTCTATTGCGCACAGCTCCATGCGCAGTGCATGCTCGTGGCGCCATGTATAAGTCTCTATATTGAAAAGGCTTGTTTGAAGAGGTGAGTTTTGAGAGCTCGCTTAAAGGAGTGAAAAGATGTAGAGGTTTTCAGGTCAGTGGGTAGTTTGTTCCATTCAGTGGCAGCAGCGTAGGAGAATGATCGTTGGCCATGTTTGACAGAGTTGACCTTTGGAACCAGTAGTAGAAATTTTGACTCGGATCGAAGTGATCTCACTGGCTGGTAGTGCTTCAGAATCTCTGACAGATATGCTGGAGCCTCTCCTCTCAGACACTTATACACAAGGCATAGTATCTTGTATGTTATTCGGAATTGCACTGGTAACCAATGTAGTGCTGCAAGGACTGGAGTGATATGGTCTTGTTTGCCTCTCAATGACACAATCCTGGCAGCCATAGATGAACAATAAAATCGCCTGAACTGCCGAGACGTCAAGGCTGACGTCATTGACCATGAGTTCATTTAGTGACGTTATACTATTCCTATCACTCATTGCAACTGACCGAGTGCTAGTCCATGTTTGACTAAAGTTTTTCTCATTCTGTGATAATATTTACGATACGAGTTGTTTATTATGTCAGAAATTCCTTTTGGGAATAAAGTTCAACAATTACAAAATAATCTTACTGAGAAAAGACTTTTAGTAGAAAACTATTTAGAAGCGCGCATCTTGAAGATGTGAGAAAGTTTATGAATAGTGTAAGAATATACAATTTGTATTTTACAGTTTGATCTAAGATCGTGATGTCACGTCTTGTTTTTGGATTTTTATGCATTAAAATGAATTCAGATAAGAAAAATATTAACCAACTCGTTGCTCGGAATAACGAATAATGTTGTCCCTTGTGAATTAATGTCAAACGCATATCAACATACTTAACTCGGGACAGATAATCCGTAATAATTCCTCGAAACTTGATTATTCCTATAATCTATATATCTAAAGAACGAAATTGAGATTAGGAGCATAATTAGACAGTAACACTAACGCAACTGACATATATTACGCAAATATGGATAATACATAGTCAAACTGCATGGATTCACACTCATGCAATATAAGGATCATATTTATGACAGTATGATGAAAGTAGAGACATCGACAAATAATCAATCTCCTGTCTCCTGCAAGGGTGTACAGAAATAATCGGGATGACCATATCCCTACACTACAAAAATATACTATGTTAAACGTGATTATATAGATGCATTACAAGTAAACAAATGTGAACAGAGTCACACCTGGACATGTTGTCATTGAAAGGCAAGAAATATATATAATGCTTTAAATTTAATTGAATTGTAAAGTTGAATCCTCCAATCGTGGAACAAATCGAACAGCTGATCATTATTTTTTGTACTTTGACCTAGATTTGTTGTTGCTTTGAATATATGTTTTTTGTTAATTTCTGTATGTTTTTTACAATAATAATAGGAGACGTAATATATATCCGTTAAGGTGAATTTTGTATTTGACCCAGGCAAAGCAAGTTTAATTTCAGATGATTATGATTATTTCCATCTTGTTATGCAACTTAAATGATCGACATATTTCTATTTCTATTTTTTTTTAAAATTATTTTCAAAACTGAACAAGGTTAGGTGAGGTGGGGGAGAGTTGGGATTTGACGCCGCTTTTAAGTTTTATTTGACTTATATCACGACTGCTGGTATTATTGCAGGGATTTCTGAAAGCTCGCAACATCATGATGCTCACCCACTGGGCTATCAAACTGCCCCAAACGAGTTAAAAGAGGTGTGTTATTAGTTGTAGACAGAAGTGTCATCCATCTTTATCTGTCAGTATTGTTGACACCTAAACATGTTCATTACATTTCTCAAATAAAATCTGGAATTGTAGCTTTGTGCATATCCAAATTAAAACCCATACATGATACAGATGATTATTTGACGGACGATTCCCTTTAATCAACACATATGTTATAACAATGTTATTAATGGACAAAGCTCGGTATTAAATATACCATATGCATGTTTATTTTACTTCACATAACTGGCTCATCACAATATCGTTGAATGTAAGTGATATGTTTGATTGTTTTAATGATAATGCTTCCGATTCGCTTGGAATCAAAAGACGAGTATACAAATTATAATTATCTTTTCACATTTTACCGAAATATTTCGTTCTGGTTACATGTGTAGATTCCAGACCATTTTGGGAAAGGATTATCAATCAATCAGAAAAATTACTATGACTTTCAGGATGCGCAGAACTTGCATTTATATCTATGTTGAGAAAATCCATAATAAACATGCAATTTAACTTCGTTTTTGATAAGCCTACTCACTTTCGCCTACAGCAAAAGCAGAGGGAAACAAATAAGATATAGAAAAGACACAATTTCATGCCTTTCAATGAATATTTCATTTCTATACTTTTTCAGCTAACGCATTCATATTCTAGAAACGAACAAAGACTGCCATGGGAGTCAGGGAGCATTTCTTCAAATCTACATAATTAAATTTGAATCGATTTTAGTGGCATTTGTTACCATGTATCTTTCACTCAGGGGACATGAACTTGTGAATTTCTGATGCAGCACATTTTTATTTAGATAATTTATTTGGGACACGAAATTTTAGGAAACTATATTACTTTTCCTTGGTCCCCAAAAGGTGTTCTTATCTTTTAGATATGAGTGTTCTAATCTTACTTAAGAAACATAGTTGTTCTTTTGAAATGGTGTAAACCATGAGGTCGAAACTTGTGGCAAACATGGTTAATTGCTTATGATTGTAGGCAAGTAATTATATCCTTGTTTATTTTATTGTTAATGATAATGCATACATAAAATGAAGTTGTCGCACATTCAATGTGCATGGTTTTGTATTACAAGGTTTTAACGATTTTAACTGAAGCACAAAAGAAACGTCACCCTCAGTTGTTTTTATCATATGTATCATTTTAAATGTCGAATTTCTCGATTTTTCGTCGTCGTATTAAAAAACTGAAAAGTTTGGAAAATTAGTCCAATATAACTACATGGGTTTTTTTTAATTTAAAAATTAAAATTTCCCAAAAGTTAATTTTGATAAAACACAACTGTTCATCGACATATAACACATATCCTGTGTGAAAATCAATAAATTTGCCTCGTCCTGTACACATTTACAACATTTTAAACATGGTAGGGGTCATGTGTGTAAATTTCATTTCTTACCTCTGTCTAGTTTTTAAAATGATATTGTATTCCAAAATTTCAACGGTCAAAAATTATGTCATTAAATCTACAGATGTTATTGCCTCGTGCCATCAAATATTTAAAATATTGAATTAATCGAAACCAACTGAGGTATGACGTTTCTTTTGTGATTCAGTTTAGGAACATTTAAACGACACAATTCATTTATGTTCTTTGAAGGTCCACTTTTGTAACAGAACACTTGTGAAATATGAAAGATTGTCTAATTAACTACCCAATAAATACATTGTCAATACACTGTCGGCCAAACGAAGCCCTACCAAATATCTTATCTGATTTCGTAAAAACTATAATGAACAGTTTAGCAATTCTGTAGCATTATGAAGTCGCACCATTTCTGCATAATATATCTAAATTTCAGAAGTTGTCATGTCACAAAAGATTGGTGAGTGTTGAAATGAGACAACAGAAATAGTTCATTTTCTAATCAGTGCTTGATCAGAAAAAAACATTTGAAACAGACTTTCGTACAACCACGAGCAAAAATTTGACACGCTTTCGAGTTAAAGTTGTGATGACACTTTAGATGTACTTGGATACTCTGCCTAAGGGAATCAACCGAAAATGGAATTAATTGCAACGATTTCAACGCACTTTCATATTAATAATCATTTCAGCATAACGTGGAGACCGCCATTTAAAAAAATATTTCATCTTTCATGTTAAGGAAAATCAAGTAGGCGTTTCCTTTGGCCGACAGTGTATTGACAATACAAGCATGCTGTGCCTTCATAGACTCCATCACTCAGCGTCTTTCTACACTGTCAACCCTAGTCTCTTAACGTTCATTCATCAAATAATATCGTTCACGCAAGGCTTTTAACCATAACATATTGAATGTTCTCCATGGATAGAATGTGGATATTTTGACGCATCTCTTGGCTGCCGAGACATATCCGAGCAACATTTACAAGGAAGTTTCAGAAATTAATTTATTCCTTAATGAATATATTATGTATTTCCATATTTAGAAGAAAACACACTGAAGAAAGATCGAATTGAAAATGAAAAGAAACAGAAACAATGCAGAACAAATAATGTTACTGTTACAGGACAATTTTTTCCATGAAACCCTCCTTCAAAACATTTCCTGAAATAGAATATTATTAGCATGAATAGTATGCCTCTGAAATTAAAATTTGTGTAAGAATCGGAAATAATACGTCAATCAAATTTAAATCTAACTTTTTTCCATAGTACAGATAGGATTTCTTTATTCTATTTTGCAGAATGTTTTCTAATATTCTCTAATATCCCATTAAATGGATACTAAATTGTACTCCAGTGTACGTTATTCATAGAACCATTGCTATCGATAACAAAACAGGATTTAAAAATATACACAGGAACATAGTAAATTGAATGAAATGCTTATGAAATCAAGATTTCAGTCAAAAAAGAAGTTATTTGAAGGATTGTAATATTGTTGAATATGGATATGGGGGCCCTGTGCTGAAATTATATATACATTGTAGTATAATGAACTGCCAATTAATCAATATCAAAGACATCTATCTTGTTTCAAATTCCTCACCTTGCCGGTTATATTTTAATGTGAACTTGTAATGTAAGTATGTACTTCTTGTGGTAACAAACACCCGTGTGTTTCAACTATACATAATTCAGCTCACTGAATTGATTTGCTGAATTAGATGCTGAAGTAAGATAAAAGGTAATAATTTAATTTATATACATTGTATGTATGTCAAAACAGACACATGCTTTAAGTATTGTACAATGGTATAGTGCTGGTGACAGTATTTAGAATATATAGACACGTAAAGTTATGAATGCAAAAATTAATATAACCCCACTTCTGACACTTAAGTAGCGTGCTCTCGAAAGTAGTCCCCATAAACGTATGCAAATGATCTTTAAAAAACGAAATTTTATAAGAAATGGGGCGCCAAGGAGGTGTGTAATGATGTTCTCGGAGTTGAACAGTCGAGAGTGTCTGCAATTACTGATCACAAATAGTCTCCTTCGAGAGTTGCCTCACATGTTAACACATCCACGTGAGACGTCAAGTTGGATAATTTGTTGCCGATGATTTGAAAGCTGTTATGAGACACTTTCTGCAAAACAAGTAGACACATCTTTGTTTGTAGTTGTGACGCATGATCAATGGTTTATTTCATTTGGAGTCGTTCCTGCAACTATTTACATAATTACTTGTGTAACTTGTTTGACAGAGACGGACGACTTTCACAAAGCTGTTAAGTAATCACGTATAATAGGAGATGTGTATTGACGTCAGCAATGTGGTTAAAACAAGCTTTAATAATATAATGTCCGTCCCTCAATATATCATTACGAAATTAAACCAGTGAAAAACAGTATTGCCTGACCATTGGAAGATTCGACACGTTTTCGTCGACCCTGTGGACCTCGATTGGAAAGCCGATTGTTTCCGATTTTTTAAAATGTACATCATAGAAATAGAAATGTCACAATGATAATTTAACTCGTGAATGATTTGGTATCAAACACGCTTTCGCTCGTTTTATACGAAGTCATTAACTCGTTTAATAAAAACATAGACGTCCCAGTTTGTTTACATTTCAAGAACTTCTAAATAGTGACTGTACAAATCTTAATTTGAAGTTAGCGAAATATGTGTATCTTGTATTGAAGTCATTTATATAATATTAACTCTAGTATTTCTCTGTCGTACATTGATCACCAACTAGCATTATGTACATTTATACTGTTTTTCACCATGCTGAGGAGTTATGCTGATTGACAAATGTATAATTTGACTAATTGTCTAATAAATAATCTGTCTGTCTGTTTAATAAAAAATGGTATTAAATAGAACGTATTTTAGTATCCTCTATATATATATTAATATTCAGGAAGCAACAATCTTTAGAACGTGCGTGGTAAGTTGGTTTTCAGATGGTTTTCAGACAGACGTTTGTATCACAGAACTAATGCATATCCGTTGAGCACACTGAGCCAAATGAGAATGATGTGCTAATGTTAGGATGAATCACTCGCTAATTAGTAAGTGACTTAGGTTCCTAATATCTAATGGAAATACTTGAAGAAAATCGTAATCTTTATCAAAGGTTAGGAAAAATATCATATATGCACATGAGTAAGGAAGCGATGCTATGGAACTGCTTGAACTTATCCTGTAAAACATCTACAGCTGCATAACGAAAGTTTTTTCACCAACATGTGTATCTTATTGCGAATATCATGTAAATTAACCAGTAATATAACGTCAATAAAATTAATTCACTTACAATGACATGGAATAACCATATATCTATGAGTGTAATAATATTAAATCATTCTCAAACTTATCCTGTAATCATCAACGTCAGTGATGCATGTTTATGACATTAGGCATTATGAAATTGACAGAAGGGATACAATTTTGAAAATTCCAAATCCAAATCTTTTATTTCAATACTGTAAGGCCACGGGCCTATTGGTACAAAAGCACCTCAGTGGTGCAGACATACCGAAATGCTGAAATTGAAAAACATATGCAATTAATAAGACAAAATGCCCTTTCTTTTTTCAAATGTATAAAATAAATATTTAGTTAGCGAAACTTGCGGGCTTTGCGTTGATAACAGAGAATTGAATTTGGCTATATTTGGATAAACATAAAAATACGACAGTAAGTCTTAAATCAACGTAGGCTGGACAAATAAGCAAGAAATGATACTCATACTCGATGAAACTAAGATTACACATTTTAAATTTCCTGTTTTCTCTAGGAATTTTATGATATCGACCTCTTTCTATTTCTAGACTATGTGAACTCAAGCGAAATCGTGATAAACAAGATCTAAATTTCATTACATTAATATTGTGTAAATATAGTTCACATAATATTGTTATTTTAAAGTTACAATATGTATGCATTTTAGGACTCTCAGATAAATCGCTATGCCAAAGTATCTTTCAGTCGCTGAAAAAACATATTGACCAAGGCATCCTTATCACCATACGTATGCGAAAACCAAACGTCACCAAAACCTAACTTGAGTATAATATTCCTCATGTTGGTACCCCAATTCACATGGTCTTGTTCATCATATAGACACATCATATTGTAACACTTTCGAGGCAAACGATATTCAGGCATATTAATAAGATTTAACCAGTATTTTATACATTTCAAAACAGTAGATAATTGAAGAGGATATCTACCACACTCCGCTAAGACTCCATTATTTGATGTTGATAACTTAACGTTTAAGAAACGTTTGCAAGCATATAAATGCACCTTTTCGAGGTTTTCAATATCATTCAAATCCCAAATTTCGGCCCCATAAAGGAGAATTGGTGTTATCTTTGTATCAAATAATTTGAAGTACAAATTAGGTGAGTGTGGCTCCAATGAATATATACTACTAAGCAGTAATGATAACATTTTCTTTGCTTGAATAGATATCTTATCAAACGCCTCGACCACTGTAGTCTGTTGCTGAAAAATAACCCAAGATAACAATACCCTGAAACAATTTCAATAGCAGAACCATTATAATACCACTTTTCAAAACGAGATAAAATACCTCCATTTTTAAACACAACAATTTTTGTTCCAATCCAAACAGTACCTGCCAAGAATATCAAGTTTAGCCTGTAAACTTCTGACACTACTTCCGAATAAAATAAGAGCATCAGCAAATAATAAAATAACAATAAATAATAAAATTTTGAAAATTCAAATGTAATTACTTTCCGAATAATTTTCAAAATTTCATATCGACTAAATGAGAACAATTTCATCACAAATACATTGAATGAGTATAAGAGGAAATATATGATTTATGTTTTGACCCAGATGTTCATTTAATGAATATTTCACAGAGGAAAATAGAAACTGTATGTTTGAAAATAGTGACCCCTGGTCACTTAAAAGATCTGCCAAAATTCTAACTGTTTACAAAAAGACATGAAATCAGATTATGTCATGGAACACTCAAATGTCTTCTTATAATGCAAGAATGAAAAGTGGTCGGTTTAGTATTAGCCTTGATACGATGCTTCAAAATCCATGCCAAATTACACGATATTTGCACTGAAGTACACAAGTATATGAACAAACTTTCGGTGGTACTCTCACTACAATAAACAATTTTAACAGTTAACTTTTTCTAGGAAAGATAAATAACAGATTTTATGAAGTAAATATCCGAAAGAATGATACATTTTTTTATATGTATATGTTTATATCAATGAGATGCCAAACTGTAAATTCGTAAACATAAAGTATGATATAATGCAAATGTAGAAATAGTAAGTCAGTCGCATCACCAAGGTTTTTTTTACACTATATGGTTAAGTAAAACATGACTTCTTGTATACACGGGTAATGGCAATGTAACATACGAACATTATATGTTCAGTTTGTGAATTAATCATGAAAGAAACATCTGATCAGATGGAAGGGAAACACATTCTTGTCTTTCAGAAAGGAACAAGTAGCAGTTATGTTTGACATGACTTAACAAAAACTGTTATTTATATCAAAACATGTCTTATCAGGGATTAGAAAGGTTACTTAGGATGAAAACTATTTAGTTTGAAGGACCAAGGGTTTTAATAGTAAATTTCCACATCCAAAATATGTATAGGCAATGTTTTTTCAGTAATTCAATCCGGACAATATGTATACATAAAAGCAGGGTCATCATGGTTTATATTGGTTCTGATCTTCACAGTAATCTATCTGGACCAGGACTTAAAAACACTGTTTGCTTGAGGGGCATCCAATTATCTCAAAGTATCACCTCAAGTCACCAGAATCAGACTTTCAAGACGCGCGTCAAAAACCATGGGCGATTCGGAAATGAGGATAAAAACGGTTAAACAATGTTAGAATTGACTATTAAATTTTGCTTCAGGGATCTCGTTTGTTGTTTTTTACATTGAATATTGGAATAAGATTTGATTTTTATATCACCACAGTGCTATAGGTATAGTAAATGTATAAGTTATAGTAACTGGATAATAGCTATTATCATATATCTATCAATGATATGGCATGTTTTGCATATGTGATAGAGCTTAGGACACACCATCCATATTGGTGCCCTGTCCGCAAATCCATATCAATATCGGCCCGGGTGACGTTAGGTTAGAGTACAACGGGGTAGACGTCACAAGAGAAGTATTGTCAAGGTAGTTCATTTCAAAGTAGTCTCCAAACAAGGATGTTGTTGACGCTTTTAACTGATTTTTCTTATCAAATATACTGCTTGGACTATTGAATAAAATGAACCGCTCAAATGATTTTAACAAAGTATTTAATGGAGGGTTTATTCGCCCTTTAGACTCTTGATAGTAAATTATCGCATGAAAATATCTTAAAATTTCTTTGGACTTTTTTTCTTGCTTTAGAAAAAATGATATATGATAAATAGGTTACAACATGTCATTTTTCAAACCATACCCCATGTCAGCCCTCAACCCATATCAGCCCTCTGGCCTGTGGCCTTCGGGCTGATATGGGGGTCTCGGGCTGATATGGGGGTCTTGGGCTGATATATAAGCTCTAACTATACAATGTCTATGAAATAAAAAGTGATCAGTTATAACATTAAGAAATGTTACAATGAAACTTAAATCCTTTCAGTCAATGATATTTATGAGGTTGTGGGTTCGAATCCCGCCAAAAACGTACAAGAATTTGTACTTGTGAAGGTAGTGTTATCCCAAATGTAAAAATGTTACATTTGTTCACTATATAAATGGCATTTATTTCAAATTATATTCATGTTTTAAAAATATTGACAATCGATATTGCTTTTGTGCTTGATTTCATGAAACCTTCTGTACCAAATATGTTCTACATCTCTATATTGAAATGTGATTTCATCTCCTTAATTGTTTTGTCCTGATCAGGCAAATTATAAAAAACATATCAATATTTAAATCAAGTGCCTTGGTGATTTAGTAATGTAAAACAGGCTCCACGTTTTTGGCCATTTGATTGAATATGTGACACATGCTTCCTCAAAATCATCAAAAAAAACATCATCTAGTATCGTTTGTTTACCTGACAACGTAGAAACATATCCTCGAGCAATTATTTATCGGGTTTGTTAATGCCAGTAAGTAATGTCACTATTATTACATTCCAGGTGATACATATAGACGGAGTCACCGTTAATAAAATATTACCATTAATGTAATTATTAATTAGGTTTGTGAATGTCAGTGATTGATATTACGAACATTAAATATCACATGCCATATATAGACTTATTGCCCATATGGTTGAAAATAACCTAATTGATATTATTGATATGAGCACATGTGCACATATCACGTCATATCAACAATTGTTTCACCGCGACTTTCCGTATTTCGTCGTCTGTGATTGTTCATGACGTCACTGTATCTTGCCGTCGCAAGAGAAGTGGGCCGTTTCCTGACTATTTTTACGCGAAACAGATGGAATAAAATGGGTAATAAAGAAATTGAAGGGGTGCATTCAAGAAGGGCACATGTTCTATGTATTTAACATGGCACATGTGCCCTTTTTGAATGCACCCCTTCAATTATTACACTCGAAAGTGTGCCATATGACTTTTACGAAACTCGTGCAAATGAATGTATAACCCTCGCTCTCGCTCGGGCAATACAAAAATTCACACTCGTTTCGTAAAATTCATATGACACACTTCCTCGGGTTATAATCTCTATTTAGGAATATTACAGCTTAGCTAAAGATAAAATATTATTGAAACCTCATCTCGTGTAAAAATTATTTTGAAATAATTTTTATTTGGATTGACCTTTACAGTTGAACCTTCGATTTGTTAACAAAATAATAATTATCTATAAATTCTTATGTTCAGAGTGAATTTAATTGTTTCTATAGATACAGGTGTTAAACAGTGTATTTCCAAAATCGTGTTTGATCTTTCTTTGTATTTGTATTAGCTGTTCGGGAAAATTCTTAAGAACGAGATGTTTCTACCATTTAAAAACTAAAAACATTGATGTAGGAAAAACGATAACATGCAAGTACTTAGCACTCCTTAACACTATTGTAAATGTCCTCATCTTAGTCATGAGAATAAAAACTGATCAGATGATATTCCAGGACAAAATATGAGTAGATTTTACTGTTTGAGTAGATTGGTAATTGTAATTTGAACATGATTTTTGTCGTCTCTGGTAATGATTATAAATCTTTTCCCTGAAATTGAGTAGTGGGAGGATGTGTATAAAGTGAGACAATGGTTCTCTGAGAGGACAAGAACCCCCGGGTTCCTTAACCTGATAATAAGCATTTTAAATGTAAGGATACTTTAATGACCTATTACAAATAAAAAAAAAGCATGGTAAATATCGAAGGCCTATCCCGAATCTATAAAAGAAATATGGCCATGGTTAAGTTTCTCACAAAATGGATCCTACATTAAGGTCAAGGTCAAAGGTTATAACCTCAGTGTGTGACATTGGAAACAAAACATTTTCAAATGCTGACGAATTAAAAGTTCCTGTCAGTCTGAAATCAGAGAGCTTATCTGAGCGAGTCAAGGGCAAAAACTCAAAAATATTAATCCAATCGATAAAAAAAAACGCACTTGACTATCACCAATGTATAATCAAAGCATATGTAAAATTTCGCAAAGATTGGTAACAAAACTGTTGGAGGAGTTGATTTCAGAACACAAGTACCGTTTTCAGGACGGATTCACGACCGGACAGACGATCTGCGCCACAACAATAACCCATTTTGAGTTTCACCTGGAGGTTAAAAACCTTGTTAGGTAGACGTAACATATCCCATATATAGAAACAGGTAAGACACCAAATTATCTATGACTGACAGTAATATTCTTTTAAACATATATACGAATGCCAAATCTTTTGTTGCAAACATATTCATGGCATTGCCACTGACATTTTGATCAAATATGAATTAAATATTCATCTGATCATTCCCAGAATTAAAGTAACCTTTTGTTGCAAACATATTCATGGCATTGGCACTGACATTTTGATCAATGCATTTTCCTTAGTAAAGAAAGCTTCTATCCAACAATTATTCAGTGAGAAACACAAAAGAGTAGTTGTAGATTAACAGTCACGTTGCGAAATGCTATGGTAAAAAGGCAATTCGAGAACTTACTTGTCAGCCAAATTCTTTTCAATTTTAAGTATTGTGTTTTCCTGTTAGTAGATATAATAATGTTGTATAGAATTTCATCCTTCTCTGAGGAAATTACACGCATGCAGAGATTAACATGTCTCCTGACCTTTATTTAAAACATTTCTGTGGCATTTGGCGGTGTATTTTTATTGCAAGTCAGTCTAGCAGAATGTTTAACATCTGCTTTCAGAGGGCTAGACAATTAACTTTGGAAATTGTCTTCAATGTTTGAAAACTAAACAAAACAACTTTAATATGTTTGAATTTATCTCCAGGGAGACATGTGGGTAAACCGAACTTTAAAAAGGCAAACTTTGGAGGACTTTGGCTGTATGGTTCTAATAGTTTCATGAATGCATTTGTGATGACAAGTGTTACACATGTTAAAAAGTATACAAGATTTTATTCAGGTGTATATTTGACTAGAACGAGACTGTGTATTTGTTCTCTGTACTAGACTTACATAATTTAATTCTGTAAAAGATCAGGCAATTATTTATTTCATATTATTTCTTTCAGGATTTCAAATATACAATTCTAGAGCTAAGAAGACTTTAAATGTTTGCTTTGGGTTGTTGATGACTGTAATGACACTTATATCATCTGAGAATGTCAGAATGTACAGCTTTAGTACACGTTGTAATACATAGATCGATTGAGATAATAAACTTAGCTATGCATACATATGAACACAAAAAGTCATTAACATAGATGATGTTCATTTGCAAAATTTCATGAAAGTCCTTTTTGACATGAACAGGTAAAAGAAAATCCGATTTTCTAGTAAGTGTCAATCAAAGCAGACACGTTCTCCATTATAGTCAATAGACACTCATACAGCTGGTTCACGTTCTTAGTTTTTGTCGTGAATTTATGGTTTAATGTTAAATCAAAAAGATCTCACAAACAACTTCTCACATTCATCCCCATATAGCAAGAATATGTCAATTACTATTTCAATATTGAGCAAAGGCCTTACATGCATGTGCAGAATCCTAAATTTCAGGAACGTGTTTTCTAGTCAAATGACTTACCAAACACTACTCATCCAAACTGCATTTCTGTCTTCTTTAGTTTCTAAAATTTACTGATTGGTGTACACCAGCTGCGATACATTGTTCTTTTTTTGGTCAAAAGTAAAACTTGACACCTAAGGTGCCACTACACTGATACTAAAAGTACTAAACTTACACGTTTCAGGTACAGTCAGTACTTCTCACCAACGTTTGGCACCTGTGTCTTCAACAAAGTGAGATCTAGCGGCACTTTCAGATCAAATGAATAAAGAAAAGAAGCTTAATAATTTCAATTTGTCTTTTATAATGCATAGTATTTCTTCACATGTGGTAGATGATCAATGTAATAAAAACATTTTGTGAACGTTTTTTTTTATTCTGATGAGGATTTGAAACTAATCCGTGTTCGGCCTCATGAATAATGTCACACCTTCCTTACTAGTGGTTTGTTTACCCACAGATATGTCTTAAAGAAGATTTGGTGTATCATTGCATCAGATTATTTAGTACATGAAAGTGTGGAGGCTTCAATCGCTCTATTTAAAAGTATGCACACTAACCATTTAACAACAACGGTAAAAATAAATGAAAGGTTACCCCTTGAACACTTTAAAAGCTAATAGCTTGACGACAATATGATATGAACTCAATGGTGTCATAAGATTTTATATATGGTTAGTGTATTCTTTATCTTGAATTCATCTTTGTATCATGATAACAAAAAGTATCTAATTAAACGTTCTTAATGTAATACAGGATTTGGACTGGTTTGTCAATTATTCACTTGGTTGAATATCCATTTATTTTTTAATTTTGCAGCTGAAATCAAAGAATCTTATCATATTTAACACAAATAATTTCAGATTAAATTACTTAAGGAAACTCATTAATTTTCGTTTGATAGATGAATATGAGACCTAACCTAGAAATAGGATAATGATTACATTTTTTTGTATTGTCTTTTTTCAAATGACAACTTGTCTACAGTAAATTGACATGTTTTTCCCCTACAGCTGATGGTATTTGATATAATGTATATATAATAAAGTAACTGCCAGACATGTATGTTTCCCTTAAACAGTTTCTTTGATAAAAGATAAAATCATCAATTTCTTAAATGGAAAGGTATTTCTTACTTCTAAACGTATGTTTACATACGATCTACAGGAAAACAAATGGCCCTTATACTTTCTATAAATGATGTCAATTTTGTTGTTAAACATTGATTTTGGACTAACATTATTAACTCTATCATAATATAGTCACTACATGTAAACCAGGTATGACTCACAAGATATATATATATATATATAATTACTCAGGTCATCTAGCTCAATAGAAGTAAGTCATATGATCACGCAATCAATTCAAATTTGGCAAATGTGAAACCAAGATTAGAGAAAAATTTGTTTTTGCCATTCTCAAAAAGTACGCCCCAAATCATTCGATGAAATTTGCGACAGAAAAGTTTTCATAATTAATCAAATTTAGTGTTGTATCAGGAAACATAAATACCAGATTTCCAAATGAGAATGAACATTTTCTGTGTCGGTAATGCGTGATTTCTAAATGAGCCACAAGCATATGTGGACGTCAACATTTAGAATATAAGACACGGAAGCTGATTAAGTGATTTCTGAAAGAAGAAGTCTCTTGAAAGATCAAGTATGTCACATAGTCTATTAGTGTATCATCCTTTCCACAAAACATCCTGGAGTGATTATTCTTTAAAAGGTTTACATAAAGGTCAGTAATTGATGCTTAGATTATAACCAGACAATGTGTCAGATGATTTACCGATGTAGATAGGTGATCATAGGTGAAACGTGCAATTTACATTCATTTCCCTACCATACAATCGATTATTTTGATAGTAATAATTCAGTAGGATGAATAATCAGTATATTACTTCAGTTTTAAGTTTATATTTAAGACCCTTAAGTCATCTCTTCAGAAGAACGGTTGCAGTGTTTCAGTTCCGATCAAACTGTCATCAAGTCTATTAGTGTTGCATGTAGTTTTATTTGAAAATTCAAGAATGTTACACAGTCCATTAGTTTGTTTTACCTCCTAATATTTTTTCAGCAGAACGTGCTGGAGCGATTATTATCTTAAAGCTTTAAAGGGGCAGTAGCTCATTTTTGCAAATTTTATTTTTTTTTAAATTTCCCATTTATAGTGATAGTTTATGTCATATATATTTACAGTAGTGGGTAAAACATCTTATTAAAGAAACCAATTATCCATAGTGGCTATGACGGTGTTGCGTATAGAGCAAAAATTGCATGGCGGCCATTTCTTTGTGAACACATTTTATTATTTCGAATGACAAAAACGAATCCCATGGCTTTAAGGAACCATTTACAATCAGAGAGAAGGGTGTTTTACTATTGGTGACATTATTTTTCAAATACTGACTCTTTAATGGTCAATTATTGATGCTTAGATTACTACTTGATAGATAACCACTATAGATATACAGATGCACAATGCTTTTACTATTATTTTTCTTATTTTACAATCACTTATGTCAATAGTTGTTATTCGGGAGAAATTAAAAATGCTGTTAATAAGTGTATTGATTTTGTTCTAAGTTTATATTTCAGACTTCCATAAGTCTTCCTTTCAACAGGACAGCTGCAATTGTTTTCAGTACGGGTATCTCAAGGAAGAAGCAAAGACTCAAAGAACCATTAATGCATACAAACTCAGCAATGATTTCCGGTTTCTAATGGTCTGAGGTTTCTCTCTTTGGCAAGAGGGAAGGCGTAGTCAGAGGCAATAACACAACATGTTGAAGTAAGAATTTTATTTTCAAGAAACCATTCTCTCTCCACAGAGATTAATGTATCCTTTATTACAATTGGCTTACTTATGATTTATTTAGAATAAATATAAGGCATGATGCATGTTGACAATGTGGTCATATGTGTGAAAATGGTTTTCATTATTTCCTTGAATGCCCTTTGTACTTTGCACAACGTGAAACGATGTTTAAATCTTGAAAACAAATATTGAGCTTATTTTACACGACGATGCAGTCTCTTTTTTTTGAAAATCAGAATGTTTTCAAAATTGTACATAGTTATATCTCTCAGAATAAACGCTTTGTCTAACTTCTCTTGTACATATCCTTACCAACTGTCCATTTCTTGTTGTGCATTGTTACGATATCAAAGTTGTAATTATCTGAAAAGTGATTTTACAAGTTGGATAACTTGTGTCAAATCCTTTTCTTGACTGAATAAAATATGTTTAAATCAATACAATTGGCAATTGCAAAATCCTGTAGCGATGAAATTGTGGAATATGGATGAAATTGTGCAATACAGACATGTTTATTTCTATGCAATTCAAAAACATTTTGCCAATAGCATACATGTAGGTGAAGGAACTCCAGTTTTCCCGAATGTAATGGAATGCTCAGTTTGAAACGATGGATTGCAAGTATCACGATTTTAATCAACTTCCAAACGCAAGGCATAACTCTTGCCAGTCTGCATTACTGGCTGATGTAACCCTTGCGGTATTTCTCTCGCTTTGTGTGTCAAGATAGTGAATTGCTGCACCAGAAATGCATAGCGGGCCTGGATTTCTTAAGGAAATACTGCAAGGCCTTAATCAGCCAGTAATGGAGACTGGCAAGAGTTATGCCTTGTATTGGGAAGTTGGATTTTAATTTGCTTGTAAGAAAACCAAAAAACATGTTACAGCGGAAGATAAGAGTTGGGAAACCTTTGTGGGAATAGAAAGAGGGAATTTTTTTATCTCATAGTAAAACACCATAGACATTGATACTGAATGATCTGTTGGGTGGGCATATAAAAGGTTGAATTTGTGAAGTTTGATGAAGATAAAGATGGATATTCAACCTCATGTCGACATTGACTTTTAATATTGTTAATAACCATGTGATGATAACTTGCTTGGTAATGACATTATGATATAGAGAATCAAGCATTTCACAGTCACACACTCGTTAGTGATGCTTGACAGTCTGATTGAAATTGACGGTTTTCCGAGGAATAAAAGTAAAAAGATACGAACTCATAACGTTTGGAGGTTTCCTCCGTCTCATAACAGCCCCTAGACAGCCCCATGTTCTCACGCAATTCAGTTAACCAATCACAAGACCTCCAACAAAAGCTTTCGGTGCGGGAAGCTAGGGGCAGATAACTCCAAACAGCTATACTTTCGAACAGAAAGATTTTCTTGATAACAACTTCTATAATGTGAAAATACACGACGTTTCGGAGTACATACTCACTCCGGTGGAATGTAAGGAAATAACAAAATATGATACATTTATATAGCAAACAAAACAATGGTGAGGAAACTCAATCAGGGAGATTAATGCATGAGAATGGTATACACATCCTTTCGTCTGTTCCAAATGCTTTCAAAAAGGCAACTGTTTAAAAACTGTAATGTGATTGGTCAGCTTTATGACTGGGTTTTGAATGCGCTGAACTGGTACTGAACACGCGCCTACACAGGGTGTTCTCAGACAGTGTGGCAAGAAGAAGCTACAGAACCTGGTCGTATCCCGCTAAATGCATTATTTTGCAAAGTTTATTCCCCGGAAAAGGGTCAATTTATAATCAGACTGCAATGCTTGACATATAAAATATCGTAAAGCATGGCTCGTGTGAGGTTTAAAGAATTCCAAGTACGTTGGTTAATCAAGTCTGTATTACTTTTCAGAAAGGTTCACAAATTGCACACTTTGCTCAATACCCGTCCTCAGTGATTCCAACAATAGTTAGACTATACATAATATATAGCTATGTTTTGACCTTTCATTGTCCAAAGGTAACCTTGAGGTTTACATAACTTGTAATATTCGTTTTAATCAAGTCCTTCTCATGGCAATGTTCGAATGTCTAATGAAACACAGTGACAAACATCCATTATTCCTTAATTAACACTAGCAACGCGTGTGTCGGAACACCATTTCCATCATTTCCTTTGGGAATCATGATTATAGATTTGTTGAAGATATATACAATGGACTCAGTAAAGTGAATTACATGACGACCACCTCTGTTTCTGTAATTCGTGTATTTTCCAAAATATCAACACAAATGTATATTGCTTTATTAAATTTTCAAGGCAGTACATTAGACATGTTTTCCAGCTTCGACTTTCATACTTGAAACCATTTGTGACATCTATTTCTTAAATAATATTTATTTAATTCATCTGAGTCCGTTCTTAGGCTGTTGTTCATGCGACTCTAAGCCAGGTTTTGATGTTGTCAAGTTGACAAACATTACTGTCATAAGCAGCATAACGACAGACAACCTCTTTTCATGTCAAAATATATATCAAAGGTTTTGTATTTGCAATTAGCTACATAACCTGAATATTAAAAACCTCCCTTTAGCTAATAAAATAGTAGTACTTTATCCAAGTAGGTTGATTAGTTTTATTGTGAAGTAACGTCTCGTTAGTTCTCTCACCAATGGTTAGGATATGGCATTGGTACATTGTTTGAAGTGCAGGCAATGTAAAGTATACTGAACAGCAAAATAAACGCGAGGTTTAATGATTATAGTGTCTGTTTGCATATCATCCATGGTTTGTCATATCATTAGTAAATGTCTGGAGAACAGATGGTTACGTACCATTGCAAAGTCAAAGGGTATCAGTTCGCGAAAATGCACGTCACATGTTGTCATGGTAACATGATCTACATGAGCCTGGCAAAATTCAAATTACTCGTGCTGTAATCCGATACTTGCTCTGTGAAAATGATCCAAAATTGTGACTCCAGTCTCAATGTTAAAGAAATTTCCGGAAACTGAGATATTGGCCGTCTGCAATTGCATTTAAAAGCACATTTGGCCCTTCATCATCTGAACAGGAATGTGGCTGATTTTCCAGAGAATGACGATGGCACAAGATAATGCTCTGCAGAAGTTCTACACCAGTATTGACTTTTCGTTATGTCTATTGTTCAACACGTTATTAACATAATGTCAACACAATTTGAATGCTCTGATATTATAAATTTCCTCAAAACAGCGTTATTAGTAATTACGGAATTGCTACAGTGGACTCGCGTTTCTTTTGCTGTTCAGTATATGTTGAACTTCTTAAAAGGTAACTTGGCTTGGACTCTCAACATAGAGCTCTATAAATGTCCATTTAATGTGACAAGTGCCAATTGTATTTTCATTTGGGGTCACATGAATAGCTAATGCTAATTGCTATGACATTGCTAATACAGAACGACTTCACATAATTTATGTTCATTCATCCAAACCGGCAATGTTTTTTAGGACAATGACAAAGACGTTTGCAATTGTTGATGATAACACCTGATGCATAACCTAGATGGATTTGCATAAAAATCTTCAGGTATGAACTTTTTTCTGCTTGTATTATAATAGGGACAGATGAATAAAAAGTGAAATTCGCCTTCAATGCAACCGAGAAGACAATTTGAACATAATGTATTAGGATTAGCGTAACATGTATATCTTAGGAAATGTACATCTAAGGAACTGTACGTGTTTACAAATGTCCATGTTATCATTAGTATCACTAGAACACTTACATTATTGAAGCAGAATAATGAGTATATTTGTGATCTACTTTTTTCCTTTTATGATATATCTTATGAAATATTATGTATTGATATGCATGTTTATTTTTTAAAATAATGTTCTTCTTAAAGGGGCAGTAGCACGTTTTTTTCGCAAATTTTACTTTTTCAAATTTCCCATTTGTAATGATAGTTTATGTCATTTATATTTACTTTAGAGGGTAAAACATCTCATAACATAAACCAATATGTGGCAATAACGGTGTTGCATATAGAGCAACAATTGCATGGCGGCCATTTTATTGTGAACACATTTTATTATTTTCAATGACGAAAACGATTCCCATGGCTTTACGGCATCATTTACACTCATTTTAAACTTGATTTTCCGGAGAGAGAGAGAGAGAGAGAGAGAGAGAGAGAGAGAGAGAGAGAGAGAGAGAGAGAGAGAGAGAGAGAGACAGAGAGAGAGAGAGAGAGAGAGAGAGAGAGAGGGGGGGGGGGTGTTTTACAATTGGTAACCTTATTTTTCACATACATTTCATCAACTTATTTCAGCGAAAAAACGTGCTAGTGCCCCTTTAACATGTGCACTGAAAAACGATACTGTGTACTGAGATCCCATTACTGTGGTGAGGTTAAACATTGTTCGCTGTAACTTACTGGAATGGATGCCGTAATGATTAAGGTGGATTAACGTGGTAGGATCAAGGGAAATTTAATATTCCACTGATGTTATTATCCAATGGGACAAGGACAAATCAAAATCAGTTACGAAATAGCATTTCAAGTAGCAGAGTTGTACTTTTATCAAGTATTTCGAAATTGAAAATTCTAATATTATCTAGGACACTTTGCAACGATAGCAAATGCGTCGATTCTACAAATTCGTGCATGCACGAAGATGTTTTCAAAATGAGTTTTTGTTGGGATTAAAATGGCACAAAACAAATAGTTCGGATTATAAATTTGAAAGCTATCCAAATGAGACCTGATACTGGGAAAGTTAACAATGTAGTTGTAAAAATGTATCATTCAACAACTTGGCATTTCAGAAACGTTCTTGAATAAATTCAATTCGGGTGACAAAATAGTTCAAACTGGATAGTATATCATCCGAAAACTGCCGGAATGCATACAACACTTACCCACAACTTTATTTTCAAACTCCTCGCTGTAATACCGAGGTCAATTTTGAAAATATAACAGAAATTATCCTGAATGCAAAACGCTACTGTCTACAGAATAGAGTGGACTCCCTTCGCTGTTTTCCATAGCCTTATAACAGCAGCAGCGGAATTATTATAGCTCAAAATTATCCATTTAAAGCCTCACGCTAAGAGCCATAATAATTCCGTTATATGCCGCTGATTTTCAAATACAGTATGTTTAGTGGAGCACAGTGGTGTAGTGGTTAGCATGTCTGCCTCTCACGCCAACGGCCCGGGTTCGAATCCCGATGGAGACACCAAACATTTGTGACCTGGGTCTTATGTGTGTTGTGTCCTTGGGCAAGGCACTTCATCCACATTGCACTCAGTTCACCCAGCTGTACATGGGAACGTATGGACCTAATCGGTCGCGCGGAGCGCTTCATAGGCAGCACCGATTCCTTCAGGGTAATAATTGTGTAGCGCCTTGAGCATGCATTGTGCATGGATATGTGCGCATTATAAATTATAAATATACTATTATAATTCATCTTGTATGACATTCAAATTACATTTGGTATTCATGAGTACATAGGTGTGTATATCAACATTATATCATTGCCGTTGAATGTTCAACCTAGTCAGCTATGACTTGATCAACATCTAAAAGAGTTATATTGTCCCATATCCATCTTTGTTGGAATGATTATTAAAATTAATATTATAATACTATCAGTAATATATTATTCATAAAGTATGACATAACACAAATGTGGAATTGGAAAGTCAGATAAACAAGAGGATTGCTAGTATACACATACATGAAAAATGACGATTAAGTACATTCCATATTCATAGTATGTATTAATAGCGCAAAAAAACATTTAATATATTTGTGTGTGAAACACATTCATCTCATTTAGCAGGGAACAATTATAAGTTATTTTATGTATAACATTATAACAAGAATTCAGATCAGAACCTGTCTTGTCAGACATTTGACAGAAGTGTTTCTATAGCAGAGTTTAAAGCTTCCTCATCCAAACTACGTATACAGAGTTGTTCTAGTCAGTAATTCTATCTGGATATTATGTTTATATGAAAGCATGGTTATCTAGGCTTGTATTTGTTCTGACCGTTACTCCAACCTACTATCTGAGACTTGGACTTATACACTGATTGCTTGAGGGGCATCCAATTATTCCAAAGGATCAACTCAAGTCAACAGAATCAGAAAAACACTTTCAAGACGGGCGACAAAAGCCATGGGCGATTCGGGAATGAGGGTAAAAAAAGGTTAAATCATGTTAGAATTGACTGCTTCGGGGATGTTGTTTATTGTTTTTAGATAAAGTTTAACAGTAATTGAATATTTGAATAAGATTGTTTTTCTTTATTAGCAGTGCTATAGGTAAAGTAAATGTATAAGTTATAGTAACTTGATAACAGTTAATATACAGTGTCTACAAAATAAAAAAAAGGAAAAAAGAAAAGAGGAAATAACATAAATAAACATAATTCCTAATGGTCAACGATGTTCCTGTTGTTAAACTTACTTACAATGGATATGAATTGTGTGCTTGATTACATAAACATCTCAATATTGAAATTTGATTTACATCTCGTTCATAGCCTTGTCAGTTCTTAACATGCAAATATTAATAAGCAATAATTTAAAACAAGTGCCTTGGTGATTTAATGATTTAGGAAAGGTTCCATGATAATGGTCATTAGATTGAATATATGGCACATGCTCCTCCCAACAACATATATTACCGTTATTTTACCTGACAATGTAACAATATGTCCTCAAGCAATTACATATTACGCTAGGCTGGTGAAGGCCAGTAATTAATATTAACATTATGAAATACCACACGGCTCATATAGATGGAGTTACCATTATACCAGGAATACAATATATATATTCGAAACCACAACCCTGAGTATCTCACAGAAATCGGCACACCTAACATCCCTTCTAGGACCCTCATATCCCAATATCAGTACCTGATCAAAGTGCCACCATTCCACCTATCATCTCATAGGGAAAGATCCTTTCAACATGCCGCTGCTGTCCTTTGGAACTCTCTTCCCATGGAGATCAAAAACTCTAACTCAATTGATACTGAGTACTGATACTGATATTGAGTCCAACCTCAATGTATTTCTTTATGAAAGCTTATGATTAAATGTTTAGCCTTTCTTCAATGTACATTTGTATATACTCACCTTTTCTGTACATAATTTATATACCTGTTGTTGAGCCTTGAGCATGTGTCAGTATATGGAGAATGGCGCTATATAAATATCTATTATTAATTTAGTATTATAACTCACGTGAAAATACATTTTCTTTAGTAAAGAAACCTACTACTCTATACTAAACAGAAAACGATACAAAATATAGTAGTAATATGGTATAAAAAACAATTCAAGAACTTACTTGACAGTACTGACAGTACAGTTTCAAATGTTTTCAACACTAGGTATTGTGTTTCGTAGACAATATCGAAAGGGTCTTCTTCTTTTCTCTTACAGAGATTAACATGTCGCCTGACCTTTGTGTAAAGCATTTCTGTGGCATTTGGCGGTGTATTTCTATTGCAAGTCAGTCTAGCAGAATGGTTAACATCCGCTTTCAGAGGGCTAGACAATTAACTTTGGAAATTGCCTCCAATGTTTGAAATCTAGAAAGACGCTTTGACACGTTTGAATTTGTCTCCAGGGAGACGTGTGGGCAAACACACTTTTAAAATGCAAACTTTGGAGATTTTCGGTCGTATGCCTTTAGTATTTATCATTAAAGCATTTGAGATGACAAGTAGGAAATACTACACAAATGTAAAAAAGCCGACTTTTTAGATTATTATAATGTTATTAATTAAGTTTTTTCGTATTGGCCCAGTTACAGGTCCGAGGTCCGTTGTATTGGCCCGAGACGAACCGAGGACCTGTAACTCGGCCAATACGGAAATACTTAATTAATGACAATTTTATTAATTAACTTCTTTTCATTCTATTTGCACAACACTAGAAATCTCAATTATATTGAAATAATAATTATAAACAAGAATGGTGAACAAATAGCACGGGTCAAAGTTGTGAAGCGACCGTTTCGGGCTTTCACCAAATGTGCAACTGCGCATGGTCAGACTCATATTGGCCCAGTTTGTCTCGTATTGGCCCAGTTTTTCCCGTATTGGCCCAGTTTCCCCGTATTGGCCCAGTTGTCGAATCATATGGTCTAGGCCGTAAATGCTGTATACGTGCAATAACATTGATAGTTAATTAATAATTTAGGGTATATATTGAACTATATGGAGACTATGAAACTGTTTGATTTATATTGTGCTAGACTAACATACATTCCGTAAGAACCGATGGTAAAATTATAATGTGTATTATTTAGGGGCAATCTTGACTGGGGTTATGAAGACTTTAAATCTTTGATTTAGGTTGTCAATTACCGACTATATTGACACTTATAACTCACTGGATAATTTATGTTGGTACTTGCAGCTTGATTACATGTCACAATATAGATAGCTTTGAGATAACAAACCTGTGCAAACATATGGAAGTACTAGAATCATAAACGTAGAATATGATCCTCCGTTTCAATATTTGATTGGTGTATTTTTTACACGAATTGGTGAATCAAAACTCCTATAGTAAAATAGAGAATAAGTAAGTGTCAATATTAGCAGACACGTTCTCCATTAAAGTAAACACGCACCCATGCAGATTGTTCTCATTAGCAGCTCCGACTAGGTCGGAGCTGCTATCAGTTTTTGCGCAGTTTCAATCGCCGCCGCCGCCGCCGCGTTTTGTATTCGCTATAACTTTTTCCTATTAGGTTTTGAGAACTCATATAAATAACTTCTTAATTATACCCCTGGGGATTTTTTTTGACATGTTCACATTCAAGGTCAAAGGTCAAGGTCACGAGTTCGGAAATCGCTAAAAAAAATCCTTGTAAACACGATAACTTGAAAAATATTTGTGTTATCAGGCTCTTCTTTGGTGTATATCAACTATGGAGAAAGGCCAAGATTTGAAAAGGTTTTCGCTAACATCCGTCAAAGGTCAAGGTCATAGTGAGGTCACAACTTAAGCATGCTTTTGCGAAAATGTCTTATTTCAACTATTAACACTTTGAATCATTACATGATTGTGATACACAATGAAAGTGATCACTGATTGTGTGACCTTGAATTTTAAAGGTCAAGGTCACGAGATATGGTCATGCTGACCAGTTCTGAAATCACTAAGTAACTTTTTTCCATGAAGATATTGACTCCTCATATAGATAGCTTAATTTCTTTCTTATACACCTGGTGAATGATTTCGACATGTTCACATTCAAGGTCAAAGGTCAAGGTCATGAGTTCTGAAATTGCTAAAACAATCCTTGTAAACATGATAACTTCAAACTTTTTTTGTGCTATTAGGCTCTTATTTGGAATATATCAACTATGGAGAAAGACCAAGATTTGAAAACGTTTTCGCTAAAATCTGTCAAAGGTCAAGGTCACAGTGAGGTAAAAACTTAAGCATGCTTTTGTGAATATGCCGTATTTTAACTATGAACACTTTGAGTCATTGCATGATTATTATACACGATGAAAAGTGATCAATGATGGTGTGACCTTGAAGGTCAAAGATCAAGGTCATGAGATATTGGTTAAGGCCACGTAAATCCTTTTATCAAATTTTGAAAGAAGAAATAAGTTTTAAGAACAAACTTGTGAAAAGTGACCCCAATGATGATTAGTAATAACTCGAATAATGAACAAACTTTTGTTTAAAAGAATTCCCATTTTATTGATGCTGACGAGAAGGCGGAACAGGGAAAGGCGAGACCCTAAGTTTCGGAGCTGCTCTGCTTTTGCGGTGTCCCGCAAACGCTTATCTAGTTCATTTGATGTTTTGTGTACGGTAAAAAATCATGTGGGTATATATTAACCAACGGAGATTCTCAAAATATCAACAAACAAATTTACTGAAATACCAGGGCCAGTTAGCTTCATTTCTATAACAGGGAGATACACGTTCCGTCATCAACTACATCTGCGTGTGGGCAAGGTGATGTCAATAAGGCCCAAACCACTTTCATACTAATTTATTTGACACCCTTCTTTATAAATAATTTTACACTAATGGCTATGTAATGTACGCCAGATGGTGCTGTGGGCTTCAAAGTATAAGTAGCTTCTCCGGGTCCCATGCTCGTGTCCTGAGCTATGCCTATGGAAAGTCGTCCTATGGGTAAGATTGTATGTACTGTTTACAGTGCAAATACGTTCACTCGGCTTGGATATTCATCGCGAATCACCAAATATATCAAATTTACTAGTTTCTAATGAAAATAGAGTAACATCAGTATGCATGTGCAGAAACCGAAACTACACGTCCCATTTACATGCACAGCAGTTATATGACATATTAATCATGATCGACCCAAAAGTATCAATTTGTCTGTTATAAATAAGATTCCAAAATTACGTTCGACACATTGGCGCGCGCCACACGCGGTACATTGTCCGGTTTTCGATCAGAAATCACTATTTTTACCTTCATATCGTCACTATACTAAGTCGACTTAGATCAAAATGGCAATGTTCGTCAATAGTTAGTACTTCCCGATAACATAACACTATTTATAACGTTTAGCATATGTACATGTTACCCAAAACAACACAATTGATGTACCTTTAAATCATGTGTAGAAATTATAACATACAGTCAAGCATAGATAATCCGGCCACTGATAATGCGGATGGCCACTGATCATGCAGAGCACGCAATGTCCAGACGGTAGCAAACTTCAACCTATTTAAACGTTATATAAACTCATTAAATGTTGATCCATAAATCCGTCTGTACATTCACAGGGGAGTAACTCCATCTTGTTTGGTTCAATTCGTAAGTAAAAAAAAAGTAATCCGGATAATTTTCACTATCCGAACCATTTAATGAAAAACAGAAGCGTTCAGATTGTCGAGGGATCACTGTAGTCTGCGTTAAATATCATGTGTGCTGTTTTAAATTCAAAAAATCTTAATCGGCTTTGCCTATTCACCCCGAAATACCAAGAATATGACATCAGTAAAAAGTATCTTCAGTGTCACTTTACTGAACCTACAAGCATTAACAAGATAATGTTCAGCAGCAGTCAGTACTTCTCACCTTGGATATTGTTTGGCATATGTGATTTCAAATAAGGTGAATCTAGCAACACAAAATAAACTGTATTGCTTTCATGTATTGCCAAGTGTAATCCATTGTTCTTCACAGATGATTAATGCAAATAAACTATTTTATGAACTCTTTTATTCTGTAGATTTAATCCTTTATCCGCCTCATACCCTCTCTTCTCATGGCGTTTGTCCACAGAGACGTCTTGACGAAGAATAGGTCTATTGTTGCATCAATGTGATCTTCAGTAAATGTAAGTGTGCAGGCTTCGATAACACCATTTTAAAGTATGCAAATCTACCAATTAAAAGGACAGAAGCATTGTTTTGGCTAAAATAAGTCGATGAATTGTATTTGAAAAATAAAGTTACCAGAACAACCTTCTCTCTTCGGATAATCAAGTTTAAAATGAGTGTACATGGTTCGGTATAGCGATGGGAATCGTTTTTGTAATTCGTAATAATAAATTGTGTTCTCATTAAAATGGCCGCCATGCAATTTTTGCTTTATACGCAACACCGTTATTGCCACTACGAATACTTAATTTGTGTAATAAGATGTTTTATCATCTAATGTAAATTTAAATGACATAAACTATCATTATAAATGGTTATTTTGAAAAAAAATTGTTTGCAAAACACGTGCTACAGCCCCTTTAACAAAGTTAAAACTGGTTGACGTTGCTGTTCAAAAACTAAGACACTGCTCTCGAAAAATGTGCAGGGGCATCATCGTGCTGAGACAGAGTTTCCTGACAGTTTTGGGGCACAACAGGACGAAGCACTTGCTCGATTAATCGTTGTGCAATAAGGTTGTTCCTAACCGATTCATGGAAATACCGCCCCAAACCATGATGCTGCTGATTTAGATTTCTATTGTTTTTCTTTTGCAATATTGGAATGAGTGATCCCCGTAACTGTCATGCTTCCTCCTCGTTGTTCTTGGGTTAATCTTGGTTTTTGTTTGACGATCTTCCAGCTTAAAAGTAAGTCAAAGGTCTCATAATCAATTCAAATTTCGAAAGTGTGAAAACATGATATAGGAAAACATGTTCCTACCATTTCACAAAAATATTGAAAATTATGCTCCAAATCATTCTATGAACTTGACATCATTGCGTTTTGGCAATTTATTGAATTCCTGAATTGTATCAGAAAAATCAAAAACAAGGTTTTCAAAATTAGAATGAAAAGTATATTTTCAGGTCATATGTATGTTAATACTTGATTCCTAAATGGGTCACATGTATACATAGACGTCAACATGTTTAATATCAGATACAAAAGCTGATTAAGTGATTTCTGACAGAAGAAGTCGTCTCTTGAAATATCAAGTATGTCACAAAGTCTATTAGTCTTTTACCTCCTAATATCCTTTCAGCAGAACATCCTGGGGCGATTATTCTATTTAAGCTTTACATAAAGATCAGTAACTGATAGTTACTTAGATTATAACCAGACGACGCGTGTCAGATGGATAAACAGTGTAGACAGGTTATGAGTGTAGATAGGTGAACAGTGTGCTTAACATTTATTTTCTTGTTTAATAATCACTCCCTTGTTTAATAATCACTCCATTGTTTTAATTCGGGAAATATTTAAAAATGTTGTTAATTAGTGCATTGTTTCAGTTATTAGCTTATATTTCAGATTTCCCTTAGGCTCCCTTTCAGTGGAACAGTTAAACTTCCGGTATCTCAAGGAAGCAACAGAGACGCGCACAATCAGGCCTACCAAAGAGAAAAGCGAATTGCAACGGAAACAATCGAAATGCACACATAAAGAAACGAATTTGCATCGTAAATAAGCGATATGGAATGAAATCTGCACACAAATGAGACGATCAGCGATTATAAATACACAAGGACGCGAAATGAAAGACGCGAAACGCAACACTGTGACTGCGCATGTTCAGTAACCAAAGCGAGGCAAAAGATGACATTTCTCCGATGTGTTGAAGGTTGGTTATTTATTTCATGAACATTTTAGTAAACCATTTCCAACCTTCTTTAATTCATAAAACATCTGAGATAAACAAATGAGATGTAAGAAACAGAAAAGACATTTTAACGTCGAAGGGGTCAAACTTTCATCCGAAATATTTCAATTGGATAGCGCTTGCGTAGTCACAGTGTTGTGCTTCGGGTTCCGTATCGTATCGCTTATTTACGATGCAAATTCGTTTCTTTATGTGTGCATTTCGATTCTTTCCGTTGCAATTCGCCTTTTATTTGGTAGGCCTGACAATGCTTGAAAATAAAATGTGGCAGAGAGAGTCCCGGGAGATACTTCCCGATTCTAATTGTTCTTTTCTTAAGCATTAGAAGAGGGAATTACACAAGTTCAAGTAAGAATTTCATCTTCATGACATCATTCTCTCTTCTCTTCTTTCTGTATGCTTTGTTATAATTAGCCATATTTCCCGGTTCTTCCAAAATCCTCCAGCAGTAAAATTGTGCAATATGGATACCGTCTGTATTTCTTTCAGATCCAAAACCATCTTACTTTCTTGATTGACTTCTGTGCAGAGTATAGGTGAAGAAACTTTAATCTTCCTGACTGTTATTGAATGCTCGGTTTGACATGAGGGATTGCAAATGTCACGATTTTATATCACTTGTACAAAAACCATCAAAAAACTTTACATTGGAAAATATGATTTCAGTATAAAATGAATTAATACATGAAGGATTGTTCCTTTGATGTTTTTGTTCATGCTGATTGATCCTAAAAGTACGTTGGTATGTATAAAACACACAATAAATTACAAAATGTACTTAAAACCTATCATCCAAGTATCATGTCATAATAGACACTGACACTGAATGATTTGCTTGGTGGGCATAAGAACTTGGAATTGTAAATATTGATTGAGTCAATTCTTATGGATATTTACCTTTACCTGGTTACGTGTTGACATAGATTTGGATATGTGATTATAACTTGCTTGACAACGACATATTGATATACAGTGTCCATAATTTTACACAATGGCTCGTCATTGTCTCCAATATTTGAAATCTTTGAAGACCCTTAAGCCTTGCCCTTGTGAGACAGGTATAAAGAATTTCAAGTATTTAATTCAGGCGATTCTTAATTACACTATTTATTATGTATGTAAACCCAATACCAAAAGAAACTTTGCACCCATCTTCTTTTCTTAATAAATCACATAATAGGCAACGATTGGATTTTGGTTTTTAAGTATTGTAATAATTATTCAATTTTACATTCGATGTATGAAAATATTCATTTCAAAAGTTTATTTAAATAAAAAGTTTGGACGCATCAACATACATATAAAAATGTGTTTGATCAATTCGTCTGTGATTAGGTGGTGGTCTCGTCCTCGGTGGTCTTTGCTAATGGGTAATATCAACGGACTTTAACATCAGAAACTGTTTCAGTAGTGCGTTAGTCGCTTAACATGTGTGTCTTGTCAAAATTAAAAGTTTAATTTTTTAATTTTTTAAAAATTTCATTTTTTGTAAAAAAAATTAAAACTTCTGAAAAAAATATTTGACTGATGACAAAACGCCATTACTTTTCAGTTTTAGTGTACGATGTCCAAAACTTGAAATATTTGTAATTGAAAAACAAACATGTAAAGTATCTTTTGGTATTGGGTTTAGCTCTGGTTTTACCTTGTTGTCCTTAAGTAACCTTTTAGTTAGCGTATAGCTTACACTGAAGGACAGGTAAATTGGTCAGTGATTCTTAATTAAATCCTGCTTGTAGCAATATCGGAGTTTCTCCCGAAACACATTTAATTCTTTTTGTACATCTACAAACATCTGTCATAACTTAATTAACACCAGCAACGTGTGTGTCGGAACACCATTTCAATAATTTCCTTTGGGAACAACGGTTATAGATTTGTTGAAAGCTTTATACAAAGTTATATGTAAGGTGAAGTGCACGAGGAATACCTCTGTTTCTGTAATTCGGGTAATAGCATTTTCCAAAATGTCAGTACACATGTGTGTTGCTTTATTACCTTTTCAAGGCAGTTTACATGTATTAAACATGTCACCAAGCTCTGGCTTTCATACTTACACTTTCACAAATCGTTGTAAACCAGTGAAGAAATACGTCCACGATGTCCATTTCTTAAGTAAGCTTTTTGGAATTAATTGATCCTTAGCAAATGTCATTTAGAGTTTTCAGTATAATAATTCAGTATTTGGTCTATTCTTGCGACTCTAAGCCAGTTTAAATGGTTTCAGGATGTTAAAAGTTACTGTCATAACCAGGAAAATGTCACAAACTTCCTCCCATGTCAAACTATATATCAACTTCTTTGTACATGTAATTATAATTAGTTATATAAAGTGAATATTTAATATTTAATGCAATCTTTGTATTTGTATCTTATTTGTTTGGAATAGAGGCAATGACACTGAAGCAAGTTATTAACTTTGCATATGTTCAATTTATTTTAAAGATTATGCAGAATACAGTAAATTAAGAGGATAAAATAACTTGTGTTCTTGCCATTTTCACAAAATTAATGAAAATTCTCTCCAAATCATTCTATGAAATTGGAAACGTTTTGGCGATTTATTAAATTTCTGAATGATATCAGAAATATTAAAAACTTAATTTCAAAAATTAGAAGGAAAAGTTTATCTTGGGGTTAAATGTAAAAAGTGTGTTAATACTTCTTCTTCCTAAATGAGTCACATAAATATGTGTATGTCAACATTTTGAATATAAGACACAAAAGCTGATTAAGTGATTTCTGAAAGAAGTCTCTTGAAAGATCAAGTATGTCACATAGTCTATTAGGGTTGTTTAACCTCCAAATATTCTTTCCGCAAAAACATCCTGGAGTGATTATTCTTTAAAAGGTTTACATAAAGGTCAGTAATTGATGCTTAGATTATAACCAGACGACGTGTCAGATTGGTTACCAGTGCAGACAGCTTGTGAGTGTGAACAGTGTGATTAACACTCATTTTCTTATTTTATAATCACTTATGTCCATTGTTATAATTCGGGCAAAATTACAAATTGTAAATTAGTATACTATTTCAGATTTAAGTTTATATTTAAGACTCCTCTAAGCCTCCCTTTCAGAAGAACTGATGCAGTGTTGCACTTCCGGTATCTCAAAGAAGCATCAGAGACTCCACAATGCAAGAACCTTAAATGTGGCAGAGAGTCTCAAAGGTGATGTGCTAATTCTAATGATGTAACTGTTCCTTTCTTAGTCAAGACGAAGAGGCTTAATTGGAGGTAATAACGGAACAACTTGAAGTAGGAATTTAATTTTCAAGACTCCGAAGAGGGCGCTCTTTCCTTTGTTACAATGGTGGTAAGTTCTCCGTTCTCGCAAAATCCCAAAACGGTTCTTTTTTCTATCCAATCCAAAACTTTTCGAACGACTTCTGCACACAGCATTCATGGAGATGAAGAACTCCAGTCTTAATGATCGAATGCTCAGTTTGAAAATATTGCAGCTATCAGTATTCTATATCACTCATAGGAGAAAAAGCATATGTTACATAGAAAGTTATTAGTTGGGTAACCTCTATAGAAATTGAATGAATTGAATTGACGTTTTTTCAATTCACGCGGATTGAACCTAATAGCACGTTAAAGGGACAGTAGCACGTTTTTTCGCTCAAATAAGTTGATGAAATGTATTTGAAAAATAATTTCACCAATAATAAAACATCCTTCTGTCTTCGGAAAATAAAGTTTAAAATGAGTATACATGTTTCGGTAAAGCCATGGGCATCGTTTTTGTAATACAAAATAATAAATTGTGTTCACAATAAAATGGCCGCCATGCAATTTTTGCTTTATACGCAACATAGTTTTTACCACTGCAGATAATTCGTTTGTGTAATACGATGTTTTACCCTCTAAAGTTAATTTAAATGACATAAACTATCATTATAAATGGGAAATTTGAAAAAATAATTTTTAAAAAAAAACGTGCTACTGCCCCTTTAATGTGTACAATTATGTTACACAATGTCACTTATAAATATACCAGATGTGATGATAGACACTCATACTAGATGATTTGTTAGGTTTGGCATATTAGATCTTGAAATTGTCAAAATTTACAATACAAATTTTTTATTCAACCTCCTTTTCTTTTCACGTAGGACTTCGAGTTTTAATATCTTTATTGAGCATGTGATGATAACTTGCTTGATTACGACATTATAATATATACCATCCATAACTTTACACAATTAACGCACGTAATTGTCTAAGATCTAATTCTAAACATTGAAATATAATAATATCCTAAAATGTGGCTCTTGTGACACTCAATGGTATAAAGCAAGTGAAAGTAAACGGTCAGGCGAAAGAAAGTACACACCTCTTTCAATATTTTAAACGAAATGAGATTCATTTGTTTATGACATGATACAACACCACTTATCTGCAGTTGTTTGAATGAATTAATTGGTGATTATGTTTTTTTAAATTAAACTATCTTTGTTTAATATAGACAGGAGTAGGAAATGAAATTTACACCAACATGACCTCTATCATGTTTAAAATGTTGTAAATGTTTATAGAATGTTTAAAATATGTCTTATTTGTCGATTAACAGTTGTCATTTATCTAAATTAATTTTTGAAATTTTTCAATTAAAAACGACGTAGACTTATTGACTGATGACTAGACTATCCTTTCAGTTTTATACTACGACCTCGAAAACTCAAAATAGTTGTAATTTAAAATCATACATATGATAAAACCAACTAAGGTGTGTACTTTCTTTTGCCTGGCAGTTTAGTATAATCAATCAACTGTTACTTTTCGGGATTTAGTTTCACAAAAGGCAAACTTTGTTCAATACGTTTCTCTGTGAGTACGCGATACTTACACTATATTTTATATATAGCTCTTATTTGACCTTATTTCCTTAGGTAACCTTAAAGTTTATGTGTAACTTACAATGAGTGACATGTACATTTGGCAAGTGGTTCTTAATCAAATCCTGTTTGTAGCAATATCGGAGTTTCTCGCGAAACACATCTAATTCTTTCTGTTCATCTACAAACATCCATTATTCCTTAATTAAGACTAGCAACGTGCGTCAGAACACCATTTCGATAATTTCCTTGGGGAAACATGGTTATAAATCTAGATTTGGTGAAAGCTTTATACAAATGATCATGTAAGGTGAAGTGCATGTAGACCACTTCTGTTTCTGTAATACTGTAATAGTATTTTCAAAAATGTCAGTACACATGTATGTTACTTTATTCACTTTCCAAGGCAATTTATTAGACATGGCGCCCAGCTCCAGCTTTCATACTTGCACTTTTCCAACCATTTACTGAGCAGTGAACAAACACGTTATGACATTTATTACTTGAATAATCTATTGTGAATTAAATGAAGGAGAAAAACTGATTAACATGTGATGTCATGGAGATTTTTCGTAAATCATGTCAAGGTTGAGGCTGTTGTTCTTGCTAGTCTAAGCCCGTTTTGATGGATGAGAAATATTTTGTATTATAATCTTGCCTGACAACGACATTAGAACCTATGTCGAAAGTTGCCTTCAAAGAATAAAGAAGTTGTATTCCATAAAATTGTCTTTATCATTTATCATAAGCGGCAAAATTTTAGAAAACCCGTAATGTCAAATGTCACCTATATCAACAATGTTTTAATTATAATAAGGTGCATAAATTTACCATGAATGTTCAAAATCTTCGTTTTGCTTATAAAATTATAGTATTTGTATCCTTTTCAATAAAGTAGAAAAGTGTTCTTGTTTTCTTTGCTGATATAAGGCGTTGGTTCATTGTTCGTGGAGACAATGTACACATTAAACCTCTTAAAGGCGCTGTAGCACGTTTATCTAACTGAAATAAAATGATATCACTAAATGTAAAAAAGGTGTACCCCAAGGGCTAAATAATACTCCTGAATCAATAAAAGGAGTTCTAAAACGAATGTACATTGTTCGGTTAAGCCATGCAAACTCACTTTCATTCATACGGTCATTTTAAGTAGTTCACCTTAAAATGGCTGCTTGAATATAGTTCAGGCGATGCCTCAACACTCTAAGTAGAGTTTTTAATATGATACCATGATAGAATGGTCATGACCTACAAAATTAATCTACCTCTCACTTTTGCTTTATAGTTGCGCCATTTTCTTTCGATACCGACAACCGTACGCCTTTTCTATATATACGGGTTATCGGGTCGTGTAATGAGATGTTTTACCCTCTAACGTAACAATACATTGTATAAACCTATAATAAATAGCAAATTGGAGAAAACAAAATGTGCCAAAATCGTGCTACAGCACCTTTAAAAGGTTTTCGTGGAGCTGAACCTGAAATAGTATCACGCCGGGTAATGATGTAGATGGTACAATGAAGGAATATTAGTAGTTGAATAAAGCACTCTTCAAATGTCCATCGGTCATAGGTATCATTACAATCACTTACTATATTGTACCAGGAAAATGAGTATATTTAAGTTGCCGTTGTTCCTATTATGATTTATCTTATACATTAGTATGTATTGATATGCAAGTTTATCGTGTATCATTCTCTGTGTGATAAACTATTTTCTGAAAATGTTACCAGCAAATTTTAGTTCGAGACTGACTGATGGAAAAAAACATTCAGTTTAGGAGATCCAATTTTTGTGGATAATTAACTGAGGTTAATTAAAGACGGTTAAACAGGTTACGACATACGAAAACGGCAAGTGGGCGACTTACAAGGACAGAGATCAAATACTGTCATATTGGATTGTTCGCTGTAGCTTGATGTTATGGCCGCCGTGCTTATTAAGATAGATTAACATGGTTGGCTTAGGTGATATTTGAATTGATATTTGATGTAATTATCCAGTAGGTCGAGGACTAATCAGAACCCAGTTGCAAAATAATACTTCAAATAGGAGAGTACCTTTTTTAAGAAAATCGAAATTTAAACGTACATAGATAGTTTCTTTGACGTCTTCAATGCGTGGATATCGAAGTGAAAGAGAAATACTCTTGCGGAACTAATCCCAATACTCTGTAAAGTAGAATTCATTATTGCCGATTCAAATCATTCCCTAACACATCTCTCATTAAATCCTGTTTGTTTGTGTATCGTAATGAGAATTTCCTCGATTTTATTTATCAATACAGATGTACATGTACCTGTTTTAGAAATGACAGGAAAAATGCAAATAGTTGTCTCATGACCTTTTTGTTTTTCGGTTTCTTTGACATTTGGTGGGATGCCGAATGTTTCAATTTCATGTTCAAGAGGGTTACGCTTAACGCTTTGAATTCTCTCCAAAACATATGATTTTAAAATAAAAAAATGAAGTAAACAATTTTGTTAATTTAATTGAAAAACATGTTATGAAAGTATTTTTTGCACAATTATGTGTTATCAGTTCCTACTCAAATTCAATATATTTTGAATAATCTTATTTTTTCATTGAAAATTACGAAAGCAAACCAATACTCAGTCTCTGCCCACAGAGGTCACTCCCTTCAAATTTCCGATCCTAACCTCTGTTGTTTTACGCTTGGAATCGAGGGCAGAACGGGAGTGTCCTGATTGGTTGCAATTGAATCTAGTTGTTCAATCAGCAACGCCGTTGTGACATTTGCCAATCAATCAATCACTCAATCTTTATTCCTCAAAAACCACCCACGGTGGTACATGTACAAGAGAATAGAAATATACATATATATTACATAACAGACAAGAATGGTGATGACATAGTTCATTTGAACTATTCAGAAACAATACGAAGATACTTTGACAGTGCCTTCAATTCTGACATTTTTTAGAACTTATCAATCCTTTATATTTGTGAGGATTTGGCCGCTTGTAATAGGATTCTTTATTATAAATGCGACGTTTTGTTTCAAATGCTTTAAATTTAAATAGATAGTGAATCTCATCTGCATTAGCCGGGGAGTCGCACAGAGGGCATGTTCTATCCACGCGGGCTATTTGATTTTGTGAAAACTATTGATCATAAACATTTTTGTAAATAAAGAACACCAAATCAGAGAGAAATACGAACAATAGTTCATTTGTGTTATTTACATCAGACATATTCGAAAGACATATGCTAATGAGCAAGACCCTTACGGGTAGACTTTGAAGTCTCTCGGTCGATGTGGCCACTGAAAGATGAGTTTTCATTGGTTAAGAAGCAGGGATACAGAATGAGATTCCGCTTACCTGTGCTATGGGATTTCGCTTCTGCTCAGCTATATAGAACAGATGTTAGGATCGGAAATCTGAAGGGAGTAACCTCTGACAAATACTCGGTATATTCTTTAGTAAGGTTTCGAATGACCGTAATACTATGGTCAGGAAACGATACCCTGAATAAATTGTTCTGTGCAATAACTTAACATTTTAAGTCAGACTATACTTTTATGTATATATTATTATATGATTTAAATATAAATTGACCAAAGGTTACGTTAACATATCAGTAATATTTAGTTAATAACGCGTTACAAAACAAAGCACTAACAATGGCACATACATTTGGCAAAAGATATCTGCACTTCTGGTGAAAGACATGGGAATCCTTCTGTTATATATACAAATCTCCATTAATCCTAGATTAACAGTAGCAACGTGTGTCAATACACCAGATTGGTCATTTCCAGAGGGAACCATTCATTATAGATTTGTTAAAAGCTTTATAGAAAGGAGTTCATGTCCAGTGATGGCAAAAAGAAACTTTACCATCTCAAATTGACAACTGTTCATTCTGGCAAGATAAACATTGATGACTTGAAATAACCATAATGTGTCTAGTAATACTGTAGGTTACTAAAGGTTTGCAGCGTTTTGATTCTTGCAACGTTCCATTGAGTTCAATTTGCAGTTATTAACCTCCAGTTACGTCTTTTAATTCCAAGCGAATCTGAAGCATTATCATTAAATCAATCAATCAAACATATCAATTACGTATAGAATAGACTCTTCAAACACGTCATTAGTTGTGCACGAGGTGCGGCCGTTGGGGCCGTCTACGTAAGGAATAAACTCCGAAAACTCGCCGATATTTGCGGGTCGGGTGTCGTCGGAGGCCGTTAGGCACACGATGATACCCGACCCGCAAATATTGGCGAGTTTGAGGAGTTTATTCCACTTAAACCTAAATTCGTTAAGTATTGGCGTGCTAGTTTGTTATGCAACTGAAGGGTTTATATTGGCGTCCTACATATTGCGCATGCATTTCAATATCCGTGCAAGGAAAAGTTGTGCGCTTGCATGCCTGGGATATTTGCGTCCTGTTTACAACTCACGATATGCATGATTTGTGTGAGTATTGGAGAAGTATAAAACATCGCATTTCACTGATATTACTGTCACTCAGTCATACAGCTTTGATCATGACGGATGCAACTCAAGAAGACGATGTCATTTGTATTACCCAAAATACATTTATTGAAAAATACATTTCTTCGGATTTTGAGAATTTTCTTAAAAGTGACATAAATTTGATATTTGGCTAAACCATGAATCTCCATCATAGAATGTAGGCAACATTTTGTCTCATGATGATTTTTGTCGCTTCACAAGAAGTGGGAAAAGAGATTAATTTGGAACTAATCTAAATTAGCACTAATCCGGTAGCCCATGGCTAGTGGAAAAGAAGCTGGGCTAGTAGAGTGTAAAAACTGGTAGTCCACAGGACTAGTTAAAATTTGAGGTGAAATGATCATGGAGATGTATTTGGCTAGCTGGAATAAGTCTTGACTAGTACTTTTAGAATTGCACTAGTCTGAATGGCTACTGCATTGAAAAGGTTAATTTCGACCCCTGAATAGTGAATAAATTTGCTTTCAGCTGACCCAAACCTAAGAAAGTAACATTGTGACAAAATGCATAATTCTTTATCAAACTTTAACTTTGAAAAACTCTGTTACTTTTTCCAAGCAAAACCTGTTACTTTGTTACTATTCAGAAATTTTGAAACAAGAGAAGTCTGCACCATCTTCAATTATCACTTCAGGCCAGTGACAGCTAGTGACAGTGATTTACAAACTATTAAACATGAGAATTTTAACCAAACATTTGTAAACGCTTATCATTTAGCAAAAATGTTTAGACTTAGAACTTGTGGAAGAATTGCAAGAGTTACCTCCCTTGTCAGCTCCATTTTTCAGCTTTCGAAAATTTATAACGTCATTGTGTCTACTGAAATCCTTTCGATTTCATGGCACATATTTTGAAGGCCAAGTAACATAAATCGGGCCACAAATCTTTAAGATGCAATATATAAAACTGTTAGCTTACCTGGCATGGTTGTGGCACGTCTAACTTTACTCGCTGCGATCGACGACTGTTGTCTTCAAGTTCTCGCACCCGAACCTTCAGACTTTCTACTTCGGCTTCTACCAGTGGAATTCTTGTCATCTAATAATCATCAAAATAAGTAATGGAAAATACCACAAATAAAAGAACCCAAATGGATTCTAGTTGGAAACCAAGTTACTTAGTTTCAGTGAATGGAAACCAAGTGGATACTCGAATTACCCAGTTTCATGTTGGTTTCCAGGTTTCAGGAAACCAAGTCATTTCTAAAGTCACAGTTTCATGTTGGTTTCGATTCAATGAAACCATCAACTATAAATTCCAGAACTGGAAACCAAGTGGATACCATCGTTCATATTTTCTTGTTGGTTTCCGTGTATGGAAATCGACAAATCAATGAATCCAAAATGGATTCCAGTTGGAAACCAAGTTACTTAGTTTCAGTGAATGGAAACCAAGTGGATACTCGAATTACCCAGTTTCATGTTGGTTTCCAGGTTTCTGGAAACCAAGTCATTTCTGTAGTGCACATAGGAATTTCTAGCATGGGTTGTGTATCTGGGTTTGCTGCCGTGCATGTTCCTGCTGTTGCAGCATTCCTTCTCTGTACTGCGTCGTCCACGAGCTTTAACATGTCAATCTTGTCCTCTTATACCTGGAATGTAAAATCACACAATCAGTTTAATCATGTAAATCGTGAGAATCGTGTATTTTCACATTTAAAAAGTTGTTATTCATATCATCTTTCTCTTCTTATGTATACCACTTCTAAATACCTTAAAAAGACTCATAGAAATGCTGCATCAGGAACATTTAGAAGACAGCAGTTATTTATATGAAACGTATTGTATTAGTTAATGACACGTTATATACATGTACATATGGAAAAAAGTTAAGCACCCCGAATATTAAAACCTGAAATGTGATGCTTTGTGAGCGTTACGATAATTTGAGTGAATTAATCACTCTCGACATGCGAACATTAGATTATGTGATAGATAGAAGAAAATGACTCATGTTGACAATTTAAACAATTAGGACTGAAATTATAATGGTACTGATTTTTTACCAAAACATAACACTTATTCTTGTTCCTAAATTACGTAATACAATTAAGTTTTAAGTTATCAAATCATTATTGTTGTTACCAAGTTGACTTTCACACATCAAAACATCTTTTATCTTGCAAAATAAAGAAGTTACTCATTGGTGAAATGTCGTCCTTTTTTTTAACAATTATTGACAACTATTGTTAAAAATGCATTTGATTTGTTAATGTTTTTTAAAAATTGTCTAGTTCCAACCGTTTATTAAACTCTTTTCTTTGTTTTAGAGAGGTTATTGCAGTTAACAATTACAAGGTTTTGTCAGTCGGCAACATTTACTGAAATTGTCTTTTTCAAAATATTTGATTTTGAAGGTTCATAGTGCTGTTATTATATTAGTGACTTTGACTAAAAGGCAGATAGCAAAGTTTGACCAGTGGACTTGAAAGAATGGAATTACTCACATTACAGCAACCAATATTCAGTTCATTTCTCAGTATAACATAACATGTTTTTCGAGACCAAAATTTTACAAATGCAAATATCCAAAAGAAGCGAAACGTTGTCTGAATTAATTTTTATTTCTAAAACGGCTAAATTATGATTCTCTTTTTTTTTTACAAATGGTTACTTTTACTGACACATAGTCTTCTTTCTTATCAAACATCCTTTGCTGGCGAAAATATGTGGAGGTACTTAACCCTTTTTCACTTTATAACGCTATTCAGTATAATGTAATCTTAGAATAGCTCAAATCATATCTCAATATCGTTTTAAACAAAACTAAGTGTCAAAACAAGAGAAACCATATTAAATACTAAATTGATTAAACGTTGCTGTTATAACATTATTGTAAGAAACAGTCTACCTGGTTACAATAGTAACGAAGATTTAATTACTTTTCTGTTAGAATCGTGATGTTAAGATGCTCTTGTTAGACACAATGTCGAATTTCTTAAAGAGGTTAAGGATCTAGTTGTGTTATTCTAGACTGATAAACGTATCATTACCTGAGAGGCATGTATTTGATGTGTAGACGCACAGGACATCTGGTTGGATTTCCATGTAACAGCTGACAGTGACGACTAGGGGAGTTATTCTATTTTCTAACTAGCCGTACCCTGCTATTTTATTTAGACCATTACATTCTTTCCCATAGAACACCCATGACCGGTTCTCTGTTACTTTATATTATGTTAATTTAAACATTCGTCAGACGTCAGATGTTAGATTTATATACCTATATTAATTTCTTTTTTAAAATCTGTCCTTTTTTTTGTATAAATGGTAGCTTTTTTCCAGTTTTTTTCAGATATATACAGGTCTATTGTGTGTATGTTTAAGTTATAAGTAGTAGTGCAGTACTACCTAGCCACTTTTCCGTACCTGTAATATAAATGTTCTGTGGGATTATTGTCACTAATTCATCATCATTCGAATTACTCTTACTCTCTTACTTTAATTTTTTCTATATACAAACTGTTACTTTTTCCTGTTTCCTATACTCATTTTTAGGTATGTTTAAAATCCTAAGTATGATGCAGTTTTGTCAAAGAGGATTTGATTTAGGCTAAAGAGAGGCAGAAACAGTTTCTGGTTTTCCGAAGTTTACAATTTTTGAGATATTTATAAAAATGTACAAATAAAATGTGTTTGGATATAATAACAGAAGGGTATAATTTATCCTGATTGGCATAAATATTGCGTTCAACCTGTAGATATTAAGTATCCTTGTCTAATGGCTTTTCCTCTCCATACTTCGAAGATTATAAAATAATATTATAAATGAATGAATGAGAACTGATCCTGACGTTTGCTGGCTTAATTTGTATAACAATCTCTAAAATCCATATGAAGTAGAGTCATGTGTTTCCAGTTCATTGATCCACGGTTACTGAAAATTCTCAGTGCAGTTAGTTTAACTTCTTTGATAGACATTCTAAGAAGTTGGAAGTGATGGAGAATAATGAGGGAAAACCTTCATGGATATACAACTACTTTATTCTTGAGAGGCGACATTTCGACAAATATACTATCAGTGATTAATCTACAAATATGACTTTTAGAGTACAGGGACTCACTTGATGTGGATGTTAGTATATGAAATAATTGAATGAGTTGGGGAATTGAAGGTAATTAAATAAATTGTTAATTGATGAAACAGCTGTCACAAGCTTTAAAATCCTTGCCCATTCCTAATTAGTATCTATGTCGAAACGTCGAAACATTAAGATGTTATCAAAATATATTTGATGTGAATGTGTGATATATGCTTTCTATTTATAGCGGTCTGTGAGAGGAGTTGTGGAACAACTGAAGAAGGCGAGTGATAACGCCCTGGTCTTGACCTACAACAGGTATGTGTTGCGTTGCTCACATTGAATGATCAGGAAAGGAAATGATAGTCTGTTTACTTCTGGTTGAATAAAGGAAATCCTTAATGTCCTTAAATGTTAAAAAAAGAGAACAATTTGTGTCTAAAATGAAACATCACAAGAGGGTCATTTTAGTTTGTAAATATAAAACTTGCCTGTTATGAGTTTGGGCTAGAAAATATAATGTCATGGATTCAGGAACCTTTATATTATCATTACATTACTTCCTGATATTTTCTATTATAATAAGGTCACAACATACAAAAGGGTCTATGTTATTTATTTTATGATATTCACAATAAGCTTGCTGGTGCCATGTTGGTTTTGCTCATCACATTTGTACATAGTGTTTTCTACCTCCATGTGAACTTAGGGTTCAAAATATCAAGAGTATATATTTGCATGTCTACTGTAATGCAAAACTTTGAATTGTTATTTTGTTTTAAATTATTATTGATTTCCTTACTTAAACTTGATTGTCATCCCCCATCAAAATCCAAGATAACTTATAAATATTATAAATGGAACATTTCAATGTTACCAGAGTCATTGACCCTGGCAAATCATGTTATAAGATATCCATTTTAAAATATTTAAAGTTTTGAATAATAATGTATGGAACCTCTTCTAGACTGCAGTATATAGTTTTCTGAAATAGTGATAACATATTTTGACAACATGATCTATTTAACCTGCAGAACAATTGCACATGATTATAACTGTTTGCATGACAATGGAATTACATGTTGGCTTTTACTTGTTATGCAGCAAGGGAGAGGATGAAGAAGGAATGAAGAGGGTGGTGAAAGAGACGAGAAGATTATTTGCAGATCAGGGCTGGTCAGTGGGAACATGTGAAGGTAAGAATAATGATTTACAAATTCAGGACAGTTTGGCAATATCAAATTTAATAGCCAATGAAAACTATTACTAAAAGTTTCTCATGTCCTTAAGGTTTCAAACAAGAAGATTGACTTTTTCCTTTTTCTGTATCGAATGATTTTGGATATATAGTTCATAAAATTATATACAGTGAAAGCTTGTTATCATTATATAAAGAGTTCGTCTATTAAAAACTTCAGAAATTTCCTTGCTAGAGTTTACTGATTTCAAAATATAATTTATTATTTGAAATGATATCGCTCTAGAAGAAACTTATATGACATATTTGAATAATAAGTTAAAAGAAATAAAATCATGCAAATTGATGGATAGTGGTGTTAGGTGTTGAGGTGTTGGTGTAAAATGTTGAATCATTGTAATAAGCATCCATAGATTCTCAACTTCTTAAATGACTTGCATATAAAAAAATTTAAAATGGGGGGGGGGGGGGGGGGGGGGGGGATAGCGCACTGGTTAGCGCGTTCGGCTTCAGATCAAGAGGTCCGGGGTTCGAATCCCGCCAGGGGCACGGCAACTTCGTCTGCAGTAAAAAAAACTGTTCTACACGCAGTCAGGTTTGGTTGCAATGCTACACTAAATTTCAGTGCAGTACCACCCATGGTTCGCTAGTTCCAGCCGTTGCTCGCAGGTTTCACCGCAATGCATAGCCACAAGGCGTTACAGGCTTTCTCCCTGCCATAATACTAGCAGCCGTGAAATAATCTTGAAAGCGGCGTTAAACCCCAACTCACCTCACCTTTTTAAAAATGGAGTTTCATTAAAATCACAGATCCTTGATTATTTCTCCATTTCTGTGGTGGATTCAAAACATACATTTCACTCTTGCAATCTGTCATAACTGGGTTGTTTGTTTTGATATTTGGCAAAAGGGAGATAGTTGGAAAGAACAGAGATTCAAATCTTTTTACTTTTATGATTATATTGCTCCTTTCAGAGGCTTTTTGGCGGGTCTGGACGAACAAGAGAGATGACCTAAAAAGAAAACAGACGGGAAAGGCAGAAGCCCACAGGGTGAATGCCAAGATGAACAAAAGAATCAAGGCTGTAAGGATCATTCGATTTCAAAATAGAACATGACTTAAATCTAATTGAATAACTGCAGTGAAAATAAAATGTTTCCAAATGGAGCAATTCGTATGAATGGAATAAAGTGTTATCTGTAAATTGTTCATGTTTTTAAATGGTTTTTTTTATACCAATGTAATACCAATGATTCCGTCCGTCCATCCTACCGTCCGAAAACTTTTGTCCAATTGATAACAGAACTATTCATCTCATCCTTTTCAAATTTGGTAATGTCTTCTTCACCACTAGGAGAATGCAGTGTGAAGTTTAAACCGAATTGGTTTTTTTAAATTTTTGAAAAAACATTTTGTTTTTTAAAACTTAGTCAAATTCTGAGCAATTTTTTGTCTGATCGATTTCAGAAAAACATTTCATCTCATCCTTCTCAAATTTGACAATGTCTTCTGCACCCCTAGCAAATGTAACACGATTTGGTGAATTTTATAATTTTTGGCGATTTTCTAAATTTGTTTACTTCATCATATTCATAGCTAGAATGAATGAAGCTACTTCTGTGTTGTGATTTTTTTACTTTTTCATGTAACTTTCATCAAAAGCTACTTCTGTGTTCTTGTTGATTTTACTATTTTTAGATTTCCACTGGTTATATTTTGGGAAAAGTTTACTGACTGGTTGATGTTCTACATTTTCAGAAGCTGGAGAGCAGGAAGAAATGCTTGAAGACCATTGACTGGCCGGATAAGAGGAAGCTGAAGGTTCTCTCTCTTTTGAGGGTTGATTGTACTTCGCCTGTCGTCTCAGACGAGGATGACGACAACGTGCTTTTGGCAACAAAGCTTACCTGGGAGAGTGGGAAACTTGCCGGGTACAAGAGGCAGTTGGACGCGCAGAGACTTCTTGATGCTCCTGCAAGAGGCAGGAACAAGATGAAGACGTGGGCGAGACACCCGACTGCCAGCAAGGATGTCCCTCCTCCTAATGATCTGCCGAGTTGGGCCACAAGAGGAGTAGAGTTGGACAACACCATTGAGTACGACTCATGAGACTGATTATGGACTTTGAAATATATGATACCTACGGCAATAAAGGACAGACAGGATAAAATACGGTCAATTGGACAGACAAAATGCTTAGTGAGATAATAAATCATACTCATTATTTTGAACGTGAATTGGAAATGACATCATTTTTTACATCACTTTGTTCAGTTGCCAGTGAATGTGTGCTAAGCCTGGAGGCATTAATATTTTCATAATATAGTTTATACAATTAACATTAAATCTCCAAGGATTTTATATAATAGTGAGTGAGTAATTAATGTCATCTCATATAAGAAAGAGAAGACTCTAGCTAGTGCTTTATTATAGAAAAAAAGAATATGGATTTGATGTTCTTGGTACATTTTATTTATTTATTTATATTTATTTGAAAGATGGTTTTGTTTTTATTTTACCTATCCTCAAATAAACTATTGATGAATGTATTTGATGTATTCTGTTATTTATGAGCATTTAATAATGTATTTTGGGAAGTAGGAAACTAACAATGAACTACACGGAATCCAGGTTGAAACTAGCAATAAACTAAATGGAAACCAAGTTGAACCAAACTGAGTTTCAACTAAGTTTCCGTGTGGTTTATTGTTAGTTTCAACTTGGTTCTGTACACGGAAACCAGGTTGAAACCAAGAATAAACTACACGGAAACCTAGTTGAAACTAAGAAACTACACGGAAACCAAGTTGAAACTAACAATAAACTACACGGAAACTTAGTTGAAACTAGGTTTCAACTTGGTTTCCGTGTAGTTTATAGTTAGTTTCAACTTGGTTTCCTTGTAGTTTATAGTTAGTTTCAACTTGGTTTCCGTACACAAAAACCAGTTTGAAACCAAGAATAAACTACACGGAAACTTTGTTGAAACTAAGAAACTACACGGAAACCAAGTTGAAACTAACAATACACTACACGGAAACCAGGTTGAAACCTACAGTAAACTGAAACACACTGAAACCAAATGGAATCCTACAGTAAACTAAACAAATACTGAAACCAAGTGGAAACTTACAATAAACCTACATATGAAAACAACCCACAATAAATTAGTATCCCGGAAACCAACTGGATCCTACATGGAGTTGTGTGTAAAGAACAGTGATGGATACAATCCGGATCTGGGGCAAAACTGAGTTTCAGTTTCATGGAAACCAAGTTGAAACAATCAAACACGGAAACCAAGTTGAAACCTACAGTAAACCTGAATACAGAAACCAAGTTGAAACCTACAATAAACTCAGATCACGGAAACCAACTGGATCCTACATGGAGGTGTGTGTAAAGAACGGTGATGGATACCATCCGGATCTGGGGCAAAACTGAGTTTCAGTTTTCATGGAAACCAAGTTGAAACAATCAAACACGGAAACCAAGTTGAAACCTACAGTAAACCTGAATACGGAAACCAAGTTGAAACCTACAATAAACTCAGTTCACGGAAACCAACTGGATCCTACATGGAGGTGTGTGTAAAGAACGGTGATGGATACCATCCGGATCTGGGGCAAAAACGAGTTTCAGTTTTCACGGAAACCAAGTTGAAACCATAAGAAACCGTCTGGATACCAACTGGAAATGTTGGTTTCCATGACGTATCTTGTTAGTTTCAGTGATCCGGAAACCAAGTCATTTCTGTAGTGGTGCACCGCGTCGTCAGACAACCACTCCGGCACGCAACTTGTTGTGGACTAAAATGGTGCCCGAATCACATTCAAAATGAAGTGAAATACTGTATTTGACAAGTGCTTACAACAATAAATAATTATGCCTGTAAGCTGCATTTCCAAATATAATTCAAATGTAATAAAACTGTTATGGACTGATTATGGTTTTTCATTACGTTAGGAAACAAGTGCTGTAAGCTTGTGACCTGTCGTGTGCTGTAACGATTTAGGGCGCCAATATCCAAACGAGAACGCCCATTATCTAAACTGGGACACCAATATTCTCAACTAGGACGCCAATATGCACAATATCAACACCAATATCCAAAATCAATCGCCAATACGTAGTTTATATTGGATTGGAATTACGATATTATATGACATCAAATAGCGTAATGGCACTTAATTTAGGTTTAATTAAACCTAAATTCGAAACCGGTTTAAGTTTCGTCTTACATACACATCTCTATTCCAAGTATGTAATTCAACAATCTATCCATGCACACATCACAATACACGCAGTTTACTAATGACGTCTCTTTTCGCATTTGATTCACGTGCACAAGCACATAAATCGATTGTTACGCGAAATGCATGCGCTGAGATATTGACAAGAAACGTGATAATGACGCTATATATAAAGGTGTTTCACGCATTAATTTATTACAGTCTTTCCAGATCGTAGGTAAGCATGTCCACTGGCAGTGATAGCGAAATGAAATGAAAAATATTGTTGTGGGACCCAACTCCGAAAAAAATAGAGAGATGTCCTGTTCACCTTCAAGAGAAGTAGCTGTCTGTAATGTTTATTTACTAATTTGTGTTTCATTTTTCACGAGTAATAAATGCTAAATAATTAACGTTTGTATCACATGGATGTACGTTAAGTTTAATATATGGTAACTGTGTTGTTTAACACTCTGTTGAGTCTGTTATGTAGTTGTAACTTAGGTTATGTAAATCTTCCGACTACAATCAATATTGCTTAAAAGTAATAGAAAAGACTACTTAACTTGTACATGTCAATGCAGAATGATAAAAACGAGATTTAATTATTACGGAGATACAGGAGAGAAAATTAAGCATTATGTCTATGTTTTATTAAACCAAGATTTCCAACGTCTGCAAACTACTAATACAAGTAACTAATACAAAACACACACACCATTAGAATGGTAAAATAAATACCCCATTAATAAATAGTGTGTTTAAAGGTATAATAAGTGATTTATTGGATTCACATACAGCTGCCGAACGTTTGTTCATCTACATGTGAATGTTAGTGCAAATATCATGTAAATTGACGTTCATTGTAACGGGGGGGGGGGGGGGTAGGATCAAGGGAAATTTAATATTCCACTGATGTTATTATCCAATGGGACAAGGACAAATCAAAATGAGTTACGAAATAGCATTTCAAGTAGCAGAGTTGTACTTTTATCAAGTATTTCGAAATTGAAAATTCTAATATTATCTAGGACACTTGTTGCCAGGCAACGATAGCAAATGCGTTGATTCTACAAATACGTGCATGCACGAAGATGTTTTTAAAATGAGTTTTTGTTGTGATTAAAATGGCACAAAATAAATAGTTCGGATTATAAATCTGAAAGCTATCCAAATGAGACCTGATACTGGGAAAGTTAACAATGTAGTTGTAAAAATGTATCATTCAACAACTTGGCATTTCAGAAACGTTCTTGAATAAATCAATTTGGGTGACAAAATAGTTCAAACTGGATAGTATATCATCCGAAAACTGCCGGAATGCATACAACACTTACCCACAACTTTATTTTCAAACTCCTCGCTGTAATACCGTGGTCAAATTTGAAAATATAACAGAAATTATCCTGAATGCTAACGCCGATTGCAAAAGGCTACTGTCTACAGAATAGAGTGGGCTTCCTTTAATGCATTCGGAAACCTTCGCTGTTTTCCATGGCCTTATAACAGCATTATTAGAAATTAATTTTATAATACTATAAGATATAGGGAATCTCACCCAAGTGTCTTCTGATAAAAGTTACAAATCTCCGAGGCTTGCCGAGGATATTTTTACTTTTATCAACGAGTGTTGATATATTTGAGATCAGAAGACACGAGGGTGAGATTCTATTTATCATCCAAAATCATTCTTATAACCTTTTAGTGAAAAAAGTCTACATCTCTGAGCACATCTCTGCCATTTGACTTTCAGTGCGGTGAAGCCAAAGCATTATGACATCATCATGGTTATGATGTCATATCATTGTGACGTCATTTCTCGATGATGTAAAAGCATTGTGATGTCATGTAGTTGACGGTGGCAGGGCATTGTGCAAAATCTACTGCCAAAACGATATCTCCTAGGAGATATCGCTTGATCTGACACAAGCGATATCTCCTGTGTTTTGGGTGATAAAATATATTATTCATTCCATATTCATAGTATGTAGTAATAGTGCAACAATTATCTGTGTGTGATTTAGCAGGGAACAATAATAAGTTATTTTATGTATAACATTATAAAAATAATTCAGATAAGAACCTGTCTTGTCAGGCATTTGACAGATCAAGTGTTTCTATAGAAGAGTTTAAAGCTTCCTCATCCAAACTACGTATACAGAATTGTTCTAGTCAGTAATTCAATCTGGCTATTATGTTTATATGAAAGCATGGTTATCTACGCTTGTATTTGTTCTGACCGTTACTCCAACCCTGCTATCTGAGACTTGGACTTATACGTTGTTTGCTTGAGGGGCATCCAATCATTCCAAAAGATCAACTTGAGTCAACAGAATCAGAAAAACACTTTCAAGACGCGCGACAAAAGCCATGGGCGATTCGAGAATGAGGGTAAAAAAAGGTTAAATCAAGTTAGAATTGACTGCTTCGGGGATCTTGTTTATTGTTTTTAGATATAGTTTAACAGTAATTGAATATTGGAATAAGATTGTTTTTCTATATTAGCAGTGTTATAGGTAAAGTAAATGTATAAGTTATAGTAACTGGATAACAGTTAATATACAGTGTCTACAAAATAAAAAGTAATCATTTATTTTGAAAAAGAGGAAATAACATAAATAAACATAATTCCTAACGGTCAACGATATTCATGTTGTTAAAATTACTTACAATGGATATGAATTTTATGCTTGATTACATGAACATCTCCATATTGAAATTTCATTTACATCTCGTTAACAGCCCCGTCAGTCCTTAACAGGCAATTATTAAAAAGCAATATTTAAAGCAAGTGCCTTGGTGATTTAATGATTTAGGAAAGTTCGATGATAATGGTCATTAGAGTGAATTTGTGAGACATGCTCCTCCCAGCAACGACATTTTTAACGTTATTTTGCTTGACAATTTAACAATATGTCCTTAAGCAAGTATTGCTAACCTTGTGATGGTCAGTAATTAATATTAACAATATTAAATACCACATGACCCGTATAGATAGAGTTACCATTATAGGAATACAGTTAAAGGTCCCTCCATCGTGTTGTTTGGGGTCACATATTCCAAACGTTATAAATGGTGTTACTTTATGGGAAGTGCAGACTGTTACCGAATACTACCATTTTGATCTTAGTCAACTTAGTATATTGACGATATGAAGGTACAAGTAGTGATTTCTGATCCAAAACCGGACAATGTACCGCGTGTGGCGCGCGCCAATAAGTGAAACGTAATTTTGGAATCTTATTTTTAACAGACAAACTGATATATTTGGGTTGATCATGTTTAATAGGTCATATAACTACTGTTCATGTAATTTGGACGTGTAGTTTCGGTTTCTGCTCACCCATAATGATGTTACTCGGTTTTAATTGGAAACTAGTAATTATGATATATTTTGAGATTGGGGATGAATATACAAGCTGAGGTCATTTATTTGCACTGTACACCGCACATATATTGAGTTGGAACGTATTAAATACCAATCAATTTTTTGATTAAACTCAATGGATGCACCTTTAAGCTAAATAGAAAACAACATCGAAACCACAACCCTGAGTATTTCACAGAAATCATCACACCTTACATCCCTTCTAGGACCCTAAGATCCCAATATCAGTACCTGATCAAAGTGCCACCATTCCAACTATCATCTCAAGGGGAAGGATCGTTCAATATGCCGCTTCTGTCCTTTGGAACTCTCTTCCCATGGAGATCAAAAACTCTAACTCAATGGATACTGAGTACCTATACTGATACTGAGTCCAACGTCAAAATTTATTTCTTTAGAAAAGCTTATGATTAAATGTTTTAGCCTTTCTTCAATGTACATTTGTATATACTCATCTTTTCTGTACATAATTCAGTACATGGAGAATGGCGCTATATACATATCTATTATTATTTTAGTATTATAATTCATGTGAAAATACATTTTCTTTAGTAAAGAAACCTACTCTTCTATACTAAACAGAAAACGATACAAAAAATAGTAGTATTATGGTAAAAAAAACAATTCGAGAACTTACTTGACAGTACAATTTCAAATGTTTTCAAAACTAGGTATTGTGTTTCATAGACAATATCGAAAGGATCTTCTTCTTTTCTGTTACAGAGATTAACATGTCGCCTGACCTTTGTGTAAAGCATTTCTGTGGCATTTGGCGGTGTATTTCTATTGCAAGTCAGTCTAGCAGAATGGTTCACATCCGCTTTCAGAGGGCTGGACAATTAACTTTGGAAATTGCCTCCAATGTTTGAAATCTAGAAAGACGCTTTGACAAGTTTGAATTTGTCTCCAGGGAGACATGTGGGCAAACACACTTTAAAAATGCAAACTTTGGAGAAGTTTGGTTGTATGCCTTTAGTATTTTTCATTAAAGTATTTGAGATGACAAGTAGGAAATACTAAACAAATGTAAAAAAGCCGACTTTTTAGATTATTATAATGTTATTAATTAAGTATTTTCGTATTGGCCAAGTTACAGGTCCGAGGTCCATTGTATTGGCCCGAGGACCTGTAACTCGGCCAATACGGAACTACTTAATTGATGACAATTTTATTATTTAACTTCTTTTCTTTCTGTTTGCACAACACTAGAAATCTCAATTATATTGAAATAATAATTATAAACAAGAATGGTGAACAAATAGCACGGGTCAAAGTTGTGAAGCGACCGTTTCGGGCTTTCACCAAATGTGCAACTGCGCATGGTCAGACTCATATTGGCCCAGTTTGTCTCCTATTGGCCCAGTTTTTCCCGTATTGGCCCATTTTCCCTTTATTGGCCCAGTTGTCGAATCATATGGTCTAGGCCGTAAATGCCGTATACGTGCCATAACATTGATAGTTAATTAATAATTTAGGGTATATATTGAACTATATGGAGACTATGAAACTGTTTGATTTATATTGTGCTAGACTTACATACATTCCGTAAGGAAAAGAACCGTGATGTCAATAAGGCCCAAACCATTTTAATACTAATTTATTTGACACTTTCTTTATAAATAATTTTACGCTAATGGCTATGTAATGTACGTCAGATGGTGCTGTGGGCTTCAAAGTATAAGTAGCTTCTCCGGGTCTCATACTCATGTCCTGAGCTATGTCTATTGAAAGTCTTCCTATGGAAAAGATTGTATGTACTGTTTACAGTGCAAATACATTCACTCGGCTTGGATATTCATCCCGAATCACCAAATATATAAAATTTACTAGTTTCTAATTAAAATAGAGAAACATCAGTATGCATGTGCAGAAACCGAAACTACACGTCCCATTTACATGCACAGCAGTTATATGACATATTAATCATGATCGACCCAAAATTATCAATTTGTCTGTTATAAATAAGATTCCAAAATTACGTTCGACACATTGGCGCGCGCCACACGCGGTACATTGTCCGGTTTTCGATCAGAAATCACTATTTCTACCTTCATATCGTCACTATACTAAGTCGACTTAGATCAAAATGGCAATTTTCGTCAATAGTTAGTACTTCCCGATAACATAACACTATTTATAACGTTAAGCATATGTACATGTTACCCCAAACAACACAATTGATGTACCTTTAAATCATGTGTAGAAATTATAACTTTCAGTAAAGCATAGATAATCCGGCCACTGATAATGCGGATGGCCACTGATCATGCAGATCACGCAATGTCCAGACGGTGGCAAACTTCAACCTATTTAAACGTTATATAAACTCATTAAATGTTGATCCATAAATCCGTCTGTACATTCATAGGGGAGTAACTCCATCTTGTTTGGTTCAATTCAGTAATCCGGATAATTTTCACTATCCGAACCTTTTAATGAAAAACAGAAGCGTTCAGATTGTCGAGGGATCACTGTAGTCTGCGTTAAATATCATGTGTGCTGTTTTAAATTCAAAACATCTTAATCGGCTTTGCCTATTCACCCCGAAATACCAAGAATATGTAAAAATCAGTAAAAAGTACGTTCAGTGTCACTTTACTGAACCTACAAGCATTAACAAGATAATGTTCAGCAGCAGTCAGTACTTCTCACCTTGGATATTGTTTGGCATATATGATTTCAACTAAGGTGAATCTAGCGGCACAAAAGAAATTGTATTGCTTTTGTATTGTTAAGTGTAATATATTGTTCTTCACAGATGATTAATGCAAATAAAATATTTTATGAACTCTTTTATTCTGAAAAATTAAAATTAATCCTTTATCCACCCCATAGAGACGTCTTGACGAAGAATAGGTCTATTAATATTGTTGCATCAAAGTGATCTTCAGTAAATGTAAGTGTGCAGGCTTCGATAACACCATTTTAAAGTATGAAAATCTACCAATTAAAAGGACAGAAGCATTGTTTTGGCTAAAATAAGTCGATGTTTTATTGTATTTGAAAAATAAAGTTACCAAAACAACCTTCTCTCTTCGGATGATCAAGTTAAAATGAGTGTACATGGTTCGGTATAGCGATGGGAATCGTTTTTGTAATTCGTAATTATAAATTGTGTTCTCATTAAAATGGCCGCCATGCAATTTTTGCTTTATACGCAACATCGTTATTGCCATTACGAATACTTGGTTTGTGTAATAAGATGTTTTATCATCTAATGTAAATTTAAATGACATAAACTATCATTATAAATGGTTATTTTGAAAAAAAAATGTTTGCAAAACACGTGCTACAGCCCCTTTAACAAAGTTAAAACTGGTTGACGTTGCTGTTCAAAAACACAAAGACACTGCTCTCGAAAAATGTGCAGGGGCATCATCGTGCTGAGACAGAGTTTCCTGACAGTTTTGGGGCACAACAGGACGAAACACTTGCTCGATTAATCGTTGTGCAATAAGGTTGTTCCTAACCGATTCATGGAAATACCGCCCCAAACCATGATGCTGCTGATTTAGATTTCTATTGTTTTTCTTTTGCAATATTGGAATGAGTGATCCCCGTATCTGTCATGCTTCCTCCTCGTTGTTCTTGGGTTAATCTTGGTTTTTGTTTGACGATCTTCCAGCTTAAAAGTAAGTCAATGGTCTCATAATCAATTCAAATTTCGAAAGTGTGAAAACATGATATAGGAAAACATGTTCCTACCATTTCACAAAAATATTGAAAATTATGCTCCAAATCATTCTATGAACTTGACATCATTGCATTTTGGCAATTTATTGAATTCCTGAATTGTATCAGGTCATATGTATGTTAATACTTGATTCCTAAATGGGTCACATGTATACGTAGACGTCAACATGTTTAATATCAGGTACAAAAGCTTATTAAGTGATTTCTGACAGAAGAAGTCGTCTCTTGAAATATCAAGTATGTCACAAAGTCTATTAGTCTTTTACCTCCTAATATCCTTTCAGCAGAACATCCTGGGGCGATTATTCTATTTAAGCTTTACATAAAGATCAGTAACTGATAGTTACTTAGATTATAACCAGACGACGCGTGTCAGATGGATAAACAGTGTAGACAGGTTATGAGTGTAGATAGGTGAACAGTGTGCTTAACATTTATTTTCTTGTTTAATAATCACTCCATTGTTTTAATTCGGGAAATATTTACAAATGTTGTTAATTAGTGCATTGTTTCAGTTATTAGCTTATATTTCAGATTTCCCTTAGGCTCCCTTTCAGTGGAACAGTAAAACTTCCGGTATCTCAAGGAAGCAACAGAGACGCGCACAATCAGGCCTACCAAAGAAAATTGCGAATTGCAACGGAAACAATCGAAATGCACACATAGAGAAACGAATTTGCATCGCAAATAAGCTATACGGAATGAAATCTGCACACAAATGAGACGATCAGCGATTATAAATAAACAAGGACGCGAAATGAAAGACGCGAAACGCAACACTGTCACAGCAAAAATGACTGAGTATCCTGCAATCTGGATACCAACTGGAAACTGGGTAATAGGAGTATCCACTTGGTATCCATCTGCTGAAACTTGGTAACCTGGTTTCCAACTAGAATCCATTTTGGATTCTATAACATTGTTATTTCCGTGATGGAAACCAACTGGAAACATTGATTATGTGTTTCATGTTGGTTTCCATTCCTTGAAATTGCAATCAATGTTTCCATGAAATGGAAATCAACATGAAACCACAATATGAAGTTTCATGTTAGTTTCCATTCCTGTAAATTGCAATCATTGTTTCCAGAAAATGGAAACCAACATAAAACTATCAAGTGAAGTTTCATGTTGGTTTCCATTCCTGGAAATCTGCATTGAAAGATTCCATTAAATTGAAACCAACATGAAACTACCACAGCAAACATGACTGAGTATCCTGAAATCGGGAAACCAACTGTTAACTTGGTAATAGGGGTATCCACTTGCTATCCTATCACTGAAACTTGGCAACCTGGTTTCGAACTATAATGTGCAGTTTCATGTTGGTTTCCATTAATGTAAATTGCAATTATTGTTTCCCGAATATGGAAACCAACATGAAACAATCAAGTAAAGTTTAATGTTGGTTCATTACCTGAAATTTACAATTACTGATTCCATTAATTGGAAACCAACATGAAACTATTAAGTGTTATGTAGTGTTATGTAGTGTAATGGAAACAGATAATGAAATAATTAATAACCCGTGTATCCATTTGTTAACAATTTGTTCAAATCAAAAGACCCATAGAAACCAAATTAGTTATCCAATATTTCAAATTGCACATGTATTCAAAGCAAAGTAATTCAATATCAATTATTATGATAAACATGTTCAAATAAATTTTTCAGATGAAGCTTTAACAAAGAATGGTTAAATATACTTTTGAGAAAAATAAAGTCTTGCAAATGTTATATTTATATAAACAACTAAATAACTGAAACCCTTGATTGATATGATATGTACCGTATTCCTTTTCATTTCGACAATGCTGTAACTTATATCAACCATGATATGTTTTTACTGTATTATTCATTGTATTCCGTGTGTAATGTTGGACTTACTATTTAACATCTAAACAATAATATCAATTACAAACCCTAAGATTTAGTGAGCCTTAATTTATTAATTAGATGCAGGTCAAATGTATGGGCCGGCCGTATCGCCGGACGCTCGGTGTCCACCATATGGTGTTATATAACAGCCAGACCATGTGCTCTCTCAGACAAAGAGCTTTGTTCATCATCCACATTTGGGCGCGATTAAATTGCCAGTATAACCCGTGACTGATTGAAGAAACAGAATCTTATCTGCCGGGTGTACGTGAACTTCAGTGGCAGCAACTGTTGTCATTCAGGGAGGGCAAAACAACATGATATTTCTACAACTGAATGCAGGTACAGTGCGCATTTCATGTAATACTTACAGTTCATGTTTTTCTTATTGTGTGTGTCCAATATGCTAATGATTGAATAACTAATTAAATAAAGTTGATCAAATATCTTCGAAATATTGTAACATTGAAAATAAAGTAATTGTGTTTCTGAAAGCAGTCAGGGCACACCCTGTATGAAACGTGTTCATACTTACAGAATAAAATAAATCAAAACTTGCAAAACTGAACAAGACCTAAAGTTATTTTAAAACGTTAACCATGAGAATAAAAATCAAAAGTAATACACATACGGCATAACTCTATATAGACAACCTCATTGATTTTGGACAATGGACTTTTTTCTAAAGTTTTGAAACTAAAATTCACACTATTCATCTGTAACAAATTTATTATTCAAAACAACATCACGTATCTTCCAAATTGATAACAAATATAGGGACAAGGGAATATGTTAGAATGTAAATACAATATGACGTTCAAAATTAATAGACTTCAAATACATTATATATGAGAATATGTACCATTTAACTAAATTATACAAATATCATTATGTAGAACATGTCTTTATATTTACTATGCCGCATGATATATCAGACAGATTTTGTTGTGATGTTTGTTATGAAAGCATAATGGAATTTTTTTAATTTATTATGAAACGATGTCAATGTTTATTGTATCAAGACAAACAGTCTCTTCTTTCTTGATTCATTATAACATACGAATACATAACAATTACATTCAAGACTGATGTATATTTTTGAATATCATATTATGACCTTTATATGGAAAATAAAAAAATAAAATAAAATAAAATATTATGACATTTATATTTAGTTAGGATATGAAACACCCCTTTGATATTCATGTTTCTTTTATTAATTTGATACTTTTATAACATTTCAGCATTCCTGCACATGGGAAACTTGAAGAAGGCGATATATGACCTCTCACCTTAGCCTATAACAGGTACATGTGTTTCAAAACTTAGCCTAAGAACTAATGTAATAATTGCAGTATACAAAATAATAATATCTGGCAAATCAGAATGTTTGACTGTCTATCTTACTAAATCACTCCAAATGAGTAAAACTGAGGTTGTACCAATTTGGATTTATGTTGGTCATTAATATAATTTTTATGTTCGTTTTACTTTTACAGCCTAGAAGAACACGAAGGAACCATGTGGTCGGCCAAAGACTTGAAGATGAGCATACCATTTGGTCGAAATATCATTCCCATTGAGGACACAGAAAGTATTAAGCTGAAGAGTGAAATCACCCCGGAGGATTAGTGATGTAATTAACCCCGGGCCGTTTACCCGAGGAAAATAAAACCACCTGTTCCTAACATATATTGAATAGTAATGGCCGGCAGCACAGTATAAATCGAGAATATAACCACAGAATTATCAGTGATCCTCTTTCTTAATCAGCAGCAAAGCCCTGTTATTTTACCTCGTCATCCAGTTATGGCATTTTGCTGGATGATTTATGAAGTAATTTTAAATAATGCAATTTGTAAATGTATATCTAGGATCTTCATAAATAAGATTACTATATGGTATTGTGGACTTGATATCATTTGAATACATTCCTTAGATTTGATTGTCAGATGTCTTCTCCTAGTCAAGTATTTGCTCTGCAATTGATTTTACGTAATAAACTTCATAATGCAACACACTTGTTTTGTATTACTAGTACAACAGGCAAAATGTATTTTCTTGTTTTACAATTAGTTAAAATAACATTCCAAGATTGACTTTGCTTTTGGCACTTTATGTAATAAACTTTATAACAAAGTACAATTATTTTTGTCATTACTAGAATTATTTTTTCCAAAGCATTATTGCTCTTGATGAAGATAGCAGTTGATGCTGTAGGTGTTAACACTGTATTCATTTAAATCATAACATGCGTGTTATGCGTGTTTAGCACAACATGCAAATGTCAACCATGGACACCAGGTTGAAACCTACAGTAAACCATTACACTGAAACCTACAGTGAACCTTAACATGGAAACCAGACTGAAACCTACAGTAAACCATTACACGAAAATCACACTGAAACCACGCTGAAACCTACAGTAAACCATTACACTGAAACCACACTGAAACCTACAGTAAACCGTTATACTAAAACCACACTGAAACCTACAGTAAACCTCAACATGGAAACTAGGCTGAAACCTACAGTAAACCGTAACATGGAAACCAGACTGAAACCTACAATAAACCTAAACATGGAAACCAGACTGAAACCTACAGTAAACCTGAACATGGAAACCAAGTTGAAACCAAGTGTAAACTAAGAAATATGGAAACCAAGTGGAAACCAAGTGGAAACTATCACATGGAAACTGAGTTGAAACCTACAAGAAAGTTATTCATGGAAACCAGATGGATACCACTTGGAGGAGTGGGTAATTATTCGCACTGGATACCATCCGGATACTGGTGCAAAATTCAGTTTCAGTGTTGCTGGAAACCACATGGAAACTGTTAAAAACTGGCTGGATACCAACTGGAAATACTGGTTTCCATTGGGTATCCTGTTAGTTTCAGTGTTCTGGAAACCAGCTCATTTTTGCTGTGTGTGACTACGCATGTTCAGTAACCAAAGCGAGGCAAAAGATGACATTTCTCCGATGTGATGAAGGTTGGTTATTTATAACATGAACATTTAAGTAAACCATTTCCAATCTTCTTTAATTCATAAAACATCTGAGATGAACAAATGAGATGTAAGAAACAGAAAAGACATTTTAACTTCCCAGTCGAAGGGGTCAAACTTTCATCCGCCATATTTTAATTGGATAGCGCATGCGTAGTCCCAGTGTTGTGCTTCGCGTTCCGTATCATATCGCTTATTTACGATTCAAATTCGTTTCTTTATGTGTGCATTTCGATTCTTTCCGTTGCAATTTGCTTTTTCTTTGGTAGGCATGACAATGCATGAAATTAAAATGTGGCAGAGAGAGCCTCAGGAGAGACTACCAGATTATAATGATCTAATTGTTCTTTTCTTAAGCATTAGGAAGAGGGAATTACACAAGTTAAAGTAAGAATTTCAACTTCAAGACATCATTCCCTCTTCTCTTCTTTCTGTATGCTTTGTTATAATTAGCCATAGTTTCCGGTTCTTCCAAAATCCTCCAGCAGTACAATTGTGCAATATGGATACCGTCTGTATTTCTTTCAGATCCAAAATCATCTTACTTTCTTGATTGACTTCTTTGCAGAGTATAGGTGAAGAAACTTTAGTCTTCCCGACTGTTATTGAATGCTCAGTTTGACATGAGGGATTGTAAATGTCACGATTTTATATCACTTGTACAAACACCATCAAAAAACATGTTACATTGGAAAATATGATTTCAGTATAAAATGAATTAATACATGAAGGATTGTTTTTTTTATGTTTTAGTTCACGATGATTGATCCTAAAAGAACGTTGGTATGTATAAAACACACAATAAATTCCAAAATGTACTTAAAACATAACATCCAACTATCATGTCATGATAGACACTGACACTGAATGATTTGCTTGGTGGGCATAAGAACATGGAATTGTAAATATTGATTGTGTCAATTGTTATGGATATTTACCTTTACTTGGTTATGTGTTGACATAAATTTTTATATGTGATTATAACTTGCTTGACAACGATATATTGATATACAGTGTCCATAATTTTACACAATGGCTCGTCATTGTCTCATATATTTTAAATCTTAAAAGACCCTTAAGCGTTGCTCTTGTGAGACAGGTATAAAGAATTTAAAGTATTTAATTCAGACGATTCTTAATTACACTATTTATTATGTATATAAACCCAATACCAAAAGAAACTTTGCACCCATCTTCTTTTCTTAATAAATCACATAATAGGCAACGATTGGATTTGGATTTTTAAGTATTGTAATAATTATTCAATTTTACATTCGATGTATGAAAATATTCATTTCAAAAGTTTATTTAAATAAAAAGTTTGGACGCATCAACATACGAGGGTTATCAAAATGTGTTTGATCAATTCGTCTGTGATTAGGTGGTGGTCTCGTACTCGGTGGTCTTTGCTAATGGGTAATATCAACGGACTTTAACATCAGAAACTGTTTCAGTAGTGCGTTAGTCGCTTAACATGTGTGTCTTGTCAAAATTAAAAGTTTAATTTTTTAATTTTTAAAATTTTCATTTTTTTTAAAAAAAAATTAAACTTCTGAAAACAATATTTGACTGATGACAATACGCCATTACTTTTCAGTTTTAGTGTACGATGTCCAAAACTTGAAATATTTGTAATTGAAAAACAAACATGTAAAGTATCTTTTGGTATTGGGTTTAGCTCTGGTTTTACCTTGTTGTCCTTAAATAACCTTTTAGTTAGCGTATAGCTTACACTGAAGGACAGGTAAATTGATCAGTGATTCTTAATTAAATCCTGCTTGTAGCAATATCGGAGTTTCTCCCGAAACACATTTAATTCTTTTTGTTCATCTACAAACATCTGTCATAACTTAATTAACACCAGCAACGTGTGTGTCGGAACACCATTTCAATAATTTCCTTTGGGAACCACGGTTATAGATTTGTTGAAAGCTTTATACAAAGTTATATGTAAAGTGAAGTGCACGAGGAATACCTCTGTTTCTGTAATTCGGGTAATAGTATTTTCCAAAATGTCAGTACACATGTTTGTTGCTTTATTACCTTTTCAAGGCAGTTTACATGTATTAAACATGTCACCAAGCTCTGGCTTTCATACTTACACTTTCACAAATCTTTGTAGACCAGGTTGAAGAAATACGTCCACGATGTCCATTTCTTAAGTAAGCTTTTTTGAATTAATTGATCCTTAGCAAATGTCATTTCGATTTTTCAGTATAATAAGTCAGTATTGGGTCTATTTTTGCGACTCTAAGCCAGTTTAAATGGTGTTAGGATGTTAAAAGCTACTGTTATAAGCAGCAAAATGAGAATGAACTGTTTCTCTTTGGGTTAACTATAAAAAGTGTGTTAAAAATTATTCTTCCTAAATGAGTCACATAAATGTGTGTATGTCAACATTTTGAATATAAGACACAAAAGCTGATTAAGTGATTTCTGAAAAAAGTCTCCTGATAGATCAAGTATGTCACATAGTCTGTTAGGGTTGTTTACCTTCTAATATCCTTTCCGCAAACCATCCTGGAGTGATTATTCTTTAAAAGGTTTACATAAAGATCAGTAATTGATGCTTAGCTTATAACCAGACGACGTGTCAGAAAGGTTACCAGTGCAGACACTTTGTGAGTGTGAACAGTGTTTTATAATCATGTATGTCCATTGTTATAATTCGGGCAAAATTACAAATTGTAAATTAGTATATTATTTCAGTTTTAAGTTTATATTTAAGACTCCTCTAAGCCTCCTTCTCAGAAGAACGGATGCAGTGTTCAGTTCCGGTATCCCAAAGAAGCAACAGAGACTCCACAATGCATGGAGCTTAAATGTGGCAGAGAGTCTCAAAGGTGATGTGCTAATTCTAATGATGTAATTGTTCTTTTCTTAGTCAAGACGAAGAGGCGTAATTGGAGGTAATAACGGAACAACTTGAAGTAGGAATTTAATTTTCAAGACTCCGAAGAGGGCGCTCTTTCCTTTGTTACAATTGTGGTAAGTTCTCCGTTCTCGCAGAATCCCAAAACGGTTCTTTTTTCTATCCAATTCAAAACTTTTCGAACGACTTCTGCACACAGCATTCATGGAGATGAAGAACTCCAGTCTTAATGATCGAATGCTCAGTTTGAAAATATTGCAGCTATCAGTATTCTACATCACTCATAGGAGAAAAAGCATATGTTACATAGAAAGTTATGAGTTGGGTAACCTCTATAGAAATTGAATGAATTGAATTGACGTTTTTTCAATTCACGCGGATTGAACCTAATAGCACATTAAAGGGACAGTAGCACGTTTTTTCGCTCAAATAAGTTGATGAAATGTATTTGAAAAATAATTTCACCAATAGTAAAACATCCTTCTGTCTTCGGAAAATAAAGTTTAAAATGAGTGTACATGTTTCGGTAAAGCCATGGGCATCGTTTTTGTAATACAAAATAATAAATTGTGTTCACAATAAAATGGCCGCCATGCAATTTTTGCTTTATACGCAACATAGTTTTTACCACTGCAGATAATTCGTTTGTGTAATACGATGTT